>WFKR01000005.1:16117900-16717900 GCA_025331145.1 Rosa persica
AATCAACTTATTCTAAATAACATAACAAAAAAATCTAGAACTATGTTTGTTAGATCTGATAGGCGACAACTTGCTTTGTTACCATGTAGATTGTGTATTACTATACCCAATTACTCTACCCAATTTTGAAAAGCAAACAACAAAAGGAAGGAAAAGGACTGCATAACGTAAAAAGGGTTCAGATTGAAATCGAGTGGGATACCCGACAGTGGGGTGGGTTATCAGCGTAACGCAAATGAAATTGAAGTGTGGTAACAAAAAGGTGATTGATTGCTTCTTAAAGTCATCAAATTTACTGTAACTCATCGATTTTCACTGCTGTTGCAAAAGAGGAAGTAGGTCGTGTCAAGTCAGGATTGTTTGCTTTGCAAGAACTATTATAGCAGAAATGACTAGCAAGGACTTACAACGATTGCAATGTTGATGATGGACCTCGAGATATTTCAAATGCTAACCTCATATGTCAATTGGGCATTTTGATCAGTCAACTTTGCAAAGAAAACGATAATACTTTATTGAAGATGAGTTTGAGTAGATAAATGACGGTTTTCCACATAAAAATTGTTACATTATACAATAATGGCAAAATCTCCGCAATGATGCAGCAAAGTAATAATTTCAAGAGGAAAGTAAAGGATTGATGAGATGGTATAGCACAGGGAGCTCAAGCAATTTGTTGAAGAGGATTGACTTTTACATGAGAGAATTGTGGATGATGAGCTAACGTACTCCTATAATCGATGGAGGAAGCTTTCTTCTTTCTTCCCTACATAAATTAATCATGAGTGGTTTTTGGTGCTCGGAGGGTTCTTGCAACACAACATTCATCACTATAGGGCATCATTATTTGTCAAAATCTTAAACTGTAGAATATATCAAATGTGTGTGTGTATAATGACTTCATTTTTCACATGTATTCAAACAAGAAAGAGTTAATATCGGAGTTTATGACTAGAAAAGACAGTTAAAATAACAATCTACAACAGATTTTAGCTAATCATAGGATAGTGCTCTTACGAACTGAAGTCAGTATTTGAACACAAAGTGACAAAAAAACTGTGTGTATATATATATATATATATATATATAAGTTGTGAAATATAGAATTTTAAAAAGTATTCAAAGATGGTTTATATGTAATACTTTTCCTCACATGCAACTCTTATACAAAATTAGGTACATTCGAAGATTCAAACGCACAGCCACCCAAAACCAGGCTCAATTATAAGTGATGAAACTTTTAGCTAGTGATCAAGAAGGTTTTGTATAGTTCCATCTCCTTGTATGATATATATGAGTGGCCGTTGATACTTGTTTGGAAGGTCAATCTAATGCAGTTTTTAGGACCCTTTTTTGAAATTGATGGACATAATTCACTGGCGGACCTTGCATAGGGCTAGTGGGGGCTGCCGCCCACACTGCATCATCATATACACTGATATATGTAGAAGCTCTGGACAATTTTATGCATTTGAAGGTATATTATGTAGCTTTTGCTCCCACAAGTGTCATGATTTTGATGATTTCATGCATGTTTAATCTAATATCATAAAAATTTCTCCTCATTTTCATATGTTTTATGCATAAATTGTTTTTGAAAATGGGTGGACAAAGATTTCAATTTTCGTTAGCTATTATAGTTTAAATTCGCCCTGACATAACTAATTTTCTAGGTCTGGAACATCTATTGTACCTAAATAACTCAATCCAATAAGGTGGAAAACAGGGCAACAATTTAAATCAAACTAATAATCTCACGTGCAGTGCTGCAAAAGTAACACAAATGGACAAATCAGGGCTGGCCCTGAGGGCTGCTACCTGAGGCAGCGGTCTCAGGACACCAGACTCCGGGAGCCTCTGTGGATTATGTATATACATTAAACTTATATATATTGTTTTTGCTGTTTGAAATCCTCATCATTGTGTTACTCCAGCGGTACTGCATCAAGTCCTTGTCGTAACAGCCCAAGTCCGATCCTCGCTACATACTTTTCATTTCCTTTTTCTTTATTTCCAATGAAATAAGTTAATAACTCATACATTGGATTTTTCGGACTTAATCATGGCCATTGCTAAGATCATGCCCAAGCTTTTTGCGCAGCAAGCCTAGCAAAAAAAAAACTCTATATATATATATATATTCAATTATTCATCCAATCATTCAATTCATATACTTTTGTTTTGTTATTTTTATTTTTATTCAAGACACATTATTTTGTTTAGTTATTCGTGTGTGTAGGAAGTCATATTTTAATTTCTCGCCTCAGGCCTTTAGAATCTTAGGCAGATAAATATAGACAAATAAAATTACAATTGAAACGAAAGTCAATCATCATCAAGGAAGCTTTCTAGTTTCTTGACGGTTGAGAGTATGAGTCACACATGAGAAATTGAGGACCTTGCATATGAGTTCATAAGAGTTTGGAGCATTCCATCTATTACTAATTGATTTTGGATGTGAACCCCACGTTACTTTATTATTGACTTCTTTCCTTCGTATGAATGAGTTTTGGTGCTTGGAGGGTCCATGCCATACAAAGTTCATAACAACTACGGAGGGTTATGACAATGTCAAATTGCTATACGCTATAATGTTCCAATTGATTGCCCACTACCAAAACTTAGAGCTACTTGCATGGAGGAATGGGCGTTCCTGTTTATTGTGTTTGGATCGTGGTTCATCAGCACTTGATAAGTATGTAGGGGCATGCGGTCTTATGATCTTATCTTAACTATGTTCAATACATGGATGACTTTTGAGGTATGCTTCACTCATGATACATGGTTGAGTAATGGTCGAGTTTTGTTTTTAATAGCTAGTGAGGAGTAATGTCTATTATTTTCTGCACTGAGGTTGAATCAAACATACATGGTGCTCGAGTCAGATTCAATCAACCAACTCCATGCATTCTGCTCCTGCAAATAAGAGTGGACTGTACTTTCCATCACTCACAACTAAGAAAATGATAATTCATGGAGGCGTTTCCTTTGGGTTCGAGAGAGGATAGGCTTATCTTGGATCCCATTTGACTTGGTGTTTGCAGTGTCATGTCGAGTGTCCTTCAAGTATACTGTCACAATATTCATTACTATCCATTTCATGTTACCTGAGTTTGGGTTGTGCAGTAATGAGAGTGATGTTCTACATCAGAAATGTAAGAAATTCTGAGGTAATTAATTATAATCCACTTGCTTCCCTTTTATTTGAGACTGAATGCTCAAATTGTGTCATACTAGAGTAGATTATTTGCGTGTTAGGTACGGTTAATGACCAGACGTGCTAGCTTCCACGTTACCTAAAGAAAAAGTTGAGCTCCCAAATGGCTCAAAATTTAGTCATATAGTAGTGTTAAGAGTAAATGTTTCGAATTGGAACTATAAGAAATTGTTCAAGTCTTGTAAAATACCGAATCTCTTTATCTATTTGCGCCATTGTTGGTTTCAAGTTAGATGCTCAAATCATATGTACTTAGTACCAATACTCTAATTCTTATTAACCAAATCTAGCTGTATACTGCACCTAAACTTGTACTATCAGTACAATTTGTATTATAAGTTGGTTCTTAGCTAGTGTCCTACTTTATTCTTCCTTAAAAATGTTAAGTAGAGGGCGTATGGGTTGATACATGTGTTGCAACTTGCAAGTGGTAAACGCTTGGCCAAAACGATAAACGAAACTAAACAGTATATAACTATACCAATTATTTTCTTCTGTTAATGCTCGGAAATCTCAAGTTCGACTCGCCTTAATCCAAAATATGTGAGATCATTATCGATCAATTATTTTCGAAGCATATAACTTGATCTCTATTGATAATAGAGAGATTTTGTTTATTATCAGGAGTACTCTAACCCTAGCTAGCTAGCTTCTACACATTTGTCCGTTACGAAGAGGGAAAATGAAACCCTAAACTCGCCATATCCCTCCTGGATACTACTGTCCTGTGAATACGTAGACACATGCACTATGACAAAGCTAGTTACTATTCGTCCTAATCGATATTTGTAAAATATTCGTCCTAGGTTTCGTTTTCTTTCTTGTTTTCGTCTCATGTTTCGTCCATTTTCCTGACAATTAAACCAGAAAATTAGCCATATCTGATCTTATAGTGACTAGTCGGCCAGCACTTTCTGAATTTATTGGATGCTCGTAATTTCTTCATTCACATTGAAAATGAAAAGTGGTAATGACCAGATACATTCAAGGTAATCGATCTCAGCAATATTCAGCTATTCGTAAAGGCTTCGACACCTGGCACAGGTATATAATTCGTTCTTGTAGTTTTTTTTGGCATCATATGAGGTGAGGAGACCGGCAATGCGACAAGGGTTTTTTTGGACTATTTTATCATATCGTTTTTCAATTAATCATGGATTATCAGTCGAAAAGGAACACCATCAACAACACTGAGATGGTCATAAAAAAAACAAAAAACAAAAAAAAAAAAAAACAACAATACTGAGACCATGATGTTTTTGTCTGCCACAAATGTCAATACCTTCTATATAAGATGGCCATGGGTTGTTTATACATGTGCACGTATATGTATATACATCATATTATCAAATTTTTATATTATATAACAATTACTTTGTACAATATTACAGAATTCAGAGATGTAACTTAAAATTAATTGGATCGAAACTCTTGTAAGCTTATCCCTACAATGTATGTGGCTGGAACAACATCACGCAAGCTCAGGATATCTCTATGATGCATATTGAAATGAATATTGAAAGATTTGACCAAAGAATCTTAGAGATGAGTGTACTAAGAGTTTAGTTGGATAATTAGTTACACCTCTTTTTTTGACATTCTCGGTTTTAGATTGAACTACCTTACAATTATATACATCTGAAAAACTTATATCCGCTGCTCACTATATATGGTGCATCATGAATAGAATCAAAAGAGGAAAGTAATTCTTCTTTGCAAGAAATTCTGATGTCTTAAATTAATAGGTTTCAAGGGAGAAAATGGATTAGTGCGTATCAAAGAGGAAAGGAAGGTCACCCATGGGGTTTGGTCCAGTTGGTAGCAGGCTGGTTCTGCATGATGGGCGAATGCTACAGTGATACTCCTGATAGTAAGGAGGTCACTAGTTCGATTATCCACATGTGAAAAATATCATATAAGAAGGGATCTTACCCATGTGCTCTTGCCCCGGAGTGATAGTCCCACCCGACCACCATGTGAAAAAAAAGGAGGAAAGGAAGGTCATAGTCTTTGGAAAGTAGGGGAAGCAACAATTGCTTTTACGTACTAAAAGTAGATATTCAATACGTTTCCCTAATCCTCAGATAGCCACGTTATATACCCACTTACTCATAGTGGAGGGTAGCTGCAGTTACCAGTCGTTTTCATTCTTCAATTAGTAAACGGAACGTGTGCACCTCTCATTAATTTGTTAATTTGTTTAAAAAGTATGTACAAATCTCAATCCAACCCGACTTCTTTAATCAGTCTTTAGTCAATCTACATATATGATTCTCTCTATTCTGTAAATTTGAAACATGCCTGAAAACCACACATACCAAACTCACGTAATCATCAATCATTCTGTAAATTTGGTTACCTCAATAGTATATTTGTTATATAATATGAAGGTATATAAGAAATTAATTGAAGCACCGAATTAAGCTAGCCAGGTTCATCTGGTCAGGTCATGACTCATGCTCATGACTCATCATCAATCTCAGCAATAAGCATATCTATACCGATAACATATTACCAATCAGTCATTATTTTTGAAGTCTTGACCAACTGATCATCATGAAACTTTGAACTAAACATAAACAGGGTGCGTTCTCAATCAGAAGCTGATGAACATTGATCTGATTTGATGAACATGCAAGGGACCAGCTAGCAAGATAAGAGGGTATCATTCTTTAGTAATATAGTGCTTATATTTATAAGAAGAATTACCATATAGCAAGTTAGAAACGTACGTAACTAGGAGATCATGACTTATTAACCAGATGACTGATGAATATTGTCATCACCAATGAACTGATCAGCATGACCCAAAACCCCAGAACGTAAGGAGTACTTGGACTGCATTCGATTCAAATTGAAAAACCGGGGATCAGCCCACAGCCACAAGCTCAAACCTTTGAACTCCTTGGAATAGTGCACAACTGTCATGTACGAAGCTAGCTAGCTAGGTTTAACAGAATAAAAGCGAAAGGATAATTAATGAAAAGGCTGAAGCTGGGTGTTCTAGAAGCTAACCAGGAATTCTGCAACTGGAAGTGCATAGGTGCTTGAATTGAAGCCAGGCCAACTGAATAAATTGTAGTGCATACATGACATCACTGCTTACAGTTTAAGCATGACGCATGCAATTAAACTCCAGAATAAAAGAGAAAAGGCAGAAGCTGGGTGTTCTAGAAGCTAACCAGGAATTCCGCAACTAGAAGTGCATACGTGCTTGAATAGAAGCCAAGCCGATCTCGTTAGGTCAAAACATGTATGCTGTAGTGTGAAGTTTAATCGCATGCGTCATGGTTAAAGTGTAAGTACTGATGCTATGTATGTATGAAAGTTTGAACTAGGATATATGATGAAACGTGGATCATCTTCTGTAATACCCGCAATTTCCATTTTAAATTCGAGTGATTGTATCGAATGATTATTATGCGATTTCACGATATATGTTCGATAATCATTCATTTTTACAATTACCAAAGTTTCGAAACGTTTATTTTAACGAAAAGCTCGAAATACTCGGTTTGAGAAATCGACTTTTTCTACGTATGAAATTTGGAGAAACTTCCTTCATGAAAGTTGTAGAGCTCGTCGATACGAGTCCGTACACGTGCGGAACACGAAGATCGGATTTTTTCTGAATTAGTTATCGAATTTCGAAGTTTTCCGAAACATGTATATATAGAAAAAATTTTTGGAAACCCTAATTTTTTTCCCTACCGGTTCCTCTTTTTTTCTTTTTCTTCTTCTTCTTCCTTCTTCTTCTTCCTGTTCTGGAAAAAAACTGGTTTCTCTCTCTCTCTCACAGACGCACTCGACCGAAAAGGGGAGGAAAGTTCTCCTTAATTGTTCTCCCTCCACAGACCACCTCTCGACCTCAAACCAAGTCCCAGGCGTTCATCTCGAGCTGCTCTAGCTCCCGGAGGCAGTTTCACAAGGCGGCACGGCCCGTGGCGGCGGCGGCACAGCCCGAACCGAAAACGGTCATTTTCGGTTCGATCTTGATATCTCGAGCTACACTCCATCATTTCACTTGATTCTTGTCTCATTGAGCTCGCCTCAACTTCCTCTACAAGCACCAAGAAGGACCGGAATTGGGTCGAACGTTTTCACGTTCGTCGGAGCTCGACCCGAACGGATCGAAATACCGAAACTTTCGATCAAGATATCTCGAGCTATACACGATCGTTTCTTGTGATTCTTGGCTTGTTGAGTTCGCAAGGAAGTTCTGAAAAAGTTTCCAGAAGGGATCGGGGCCTGAGGTTGCAGTTTTCACGTCGGTTTTCAAGCTCACCGGTTTCTGCATATTTTCCGGCCGCCGACTGTAAATCGGTAATTTCGATGCCTTCCCGTCATTTTTAGGTCTTGTGCTAGTTATGAAAGTTGCTCAGAATGATGAAACAAAGGGGACAAGCTCAGCTCCGACACCATTGGTGGTGGTCGGTGGCGGCTCTGTACCTAACTCCGGCGGCCTTTTCCGGCCACCTCCGGAGGTCTAAAATTTGGTTTCTATCCATTTTATGATTCTATGTTTCGATACGATCATTTCGGCGTATTATACGAATTTTTCGGATATCGTATGAATTAGTTATGAATTTTGTGATTTCGATCGATTTCGATCGTTAGATTTGTGATCTGTGGATTTATGACCGTTGGATGAACTTGTAAATTTTTTATGATGATCATATGACTGTCCCAGAGGCTTTGTGTGGTCATGGGCGAAGATCCGACCGTTGGATCTTCGTATATGTGAAAAACGGTAATTAGGGGAGCGATTTGTGAGAAACCGCTCGTCGGATTTTAATGTAAATTAGAATCTGGCCGTTAATTAGTAGTTTAATTATGTGTTGAAATTGTTGACTAAATTCGAATCACATTTGATTAGGTGATTGACGGATTTTATTTGAGTGGGCTATTCGGCATTAATTATAAATTATAATTATATTAAAGACGCAGCGGGAGTTTCGAGGTGAGTAAAACTCACGTGGTTCATATTACGAACCGAGCATTTTAATTTGTCTATTTTGGTAATTGTGTGAAAAAAATATTTGCGGATTAAATATTTGTTTTAAAATTTCATGGACTTGAATCATCACGGTCCATAGGTAAGTAAAATGAATTTTAACTATACAAATGAATTTCATAATTTTCTTGTGTGAATTATAGATGGTATTAGTGGTCATTCCTGAGTGGATGATTACGTATATATATATTTACGTGGAAAATATATATTGATGAGTGGATTGTTGTGTGATGACATGATTGAGTAGAATTGATGAGTTGATTATATTACAATTGTGTAATTCCATAATAATATGATGTATCTTGGTTGGGTTGATTTCAATATGTGATATTATATGTTGTGTTCATTTATGGGTTTAGGGTCAACGTAATAACTGGTGTGGGTAATCGGACGCTCTAATCCTAGTGTGGATGATGGGATACGATTGGTTGAGTACGTGGAATTATTGGACGTTCTAAATATGTATATAGGAATACATATTGATGAAATACAATAATTGATAATTATGTCGGATGCCATAACCTAGGCCAGGTGACGGGCTACGATTCAGTTAGAGCTCTAGTTTGTCAAGTTATAAACCATAAACAAGACTTGAATATATAAAATGATGAAACATATCGGTAAGCTATAACTTGTTGGTAAGTTATAATGCCAACATTGTAAACGTTCCTGAGATCTCTCGAGGTCATATATATATATATATATATCATATCATATACTAGTGTAAAATAGTGAACATAATTCAAAGAAGGTCCTCCCTAGAACGAGCCTCTATATATAGAGGGAGGATCTAGAGAGGACCTCTTTAAATTTAAAAAGTGAGGATGTTTTTATTTATAGAATGTAGTTTAATAATCTAAACCATTCATTATCTAGTTATGTACACATATATGAATCATACAAAAAATTAGCCAAATCAAAAAACATTTAACCATTTAATTAGCACAATATTAGTTTCAATTTTATTTAACGAACTATATTTTGTTTACATGATTTTGAATGACCAAATGATTATTGATTTGGTTGATTTTTTGTAGACATTATTTTTGCGTAGGAATCTAAAAGATCAACGGTTGAAATCATTAAATTATATCATATACTAGTGTAAAATAGTGAAATTTCTCAAATTCTTAAAGTAAGGAGGTCCTCTCCATAACGGGCCTATATATATATATATAATATCTATGATTTTTGTGAATGATCCTAATCAAGTTAATTTTAGCTATAAATTACAGTATGCACTTTATTTAATAACCCTAAAATCAGAAAATAAAATTTGCAATTACCCTAATTTCTCTAAACATGGATAATCCATAGAAATTAAGAAGGATAAAGCTAACTTTAAGAAGTTCAAGTATTCAGTAGAGAGGCTCATTATATTACATATTGTTAAGCAAGAGGGATTATATATATTTTTGATGTGAGATACTTAGAACTTAGTTCATCTGAATAACTCTAACTTCTGTCACGATTGTATAGTTCGTCGATTAATTACCACACCGGATGCAGTTAAGCTAGTGATCGATTAACCCTATTTCAAAATAAAATCCAGGATAACACATAATTAAGTAAATGAAACGTTATTTTGTATTGGAATAAAGCAGTAAATAAAACATGAATTATGAGATATGCATGTGTCGACATACCAGTTGTAGAGAGACTTTTGCGTAGGGCATCCACATGGACACGTGGTGGGGAGGCCCAATAACTTCCCAGCATGGGGGGTGTTTTGGGTATTTCACTTTAGAGAGCAGGGGCAGTTTCAGAAGAGATGAAAAATTTTCTTTTTTATGATTGGGTGGCAGTAAGGCCACGTGGTGGGAAAACGCCCACCTAAGTATTTGCCCCAGCTTTATATGGGATTAGTGCTATTTAAAGTGTTTGAAAAGGAGCAGGAAACATTGAAGAATAGAATAGGTATATACATAGGGAAATGGTGGCATGGGTTAGTAAACTTCCCGAGGAATTGCTACGTCAAAGAAATCTTGTCACTGATGGATCTCCAGCAATCCTATATATATAGGATTTTTCTCAGGTAAGGATGTCCTTAGTTTTTCTTAGGTGCGGATTTGGTGTTTTCACCCACTTTCCGATCATATTTTCATATCTTAACCGTTCAGTTTTTAGAGTCTAATGTATAGATCCCCCCTGCAAAATTTCAGCCAATTTGGTGATCGTTAAGACATCCAAAACTGCAATTTACACGAACGGACCGAATCTGTCGAACCGGAACCGTTCGTATTTATAATGGTAAATTACAGTTTTGGATACCTTAACGATCACCAAATTGGCTGAAAATTTTCAGAGGTGATCTATACATTAGGACCTAAAAACTGAACGGTTAAGATGTGAAAATGTGATCGGAAAGTGGGTTAAAACCAGAAATCCGTACCTAAGAAAAACTAAGGAGGTCCTTAGCCAAGAAATATATATATATATATATATATATATAAAAGTTAGAAACTGAAATATATCTAGTTCCTGAACCCTATCAATTTCTAAATTTAAGAAAGGTCTGGAACTTTCTGTCAGTCCAGCAAGATAATAAGGTCTAGAACTTTCTCTGGGTTTTCTGCCGATGGCTAACAAGATAAATTGCTGAATTTTACGACTTACTAGAAGTCCCACATGGGCTTGTGTATCGTCACTTAATTTTCTGTTTCTTAGCCAATTAATCATAGATATATTTTAGGGGCAAATGCGTCAGATCAATAATGTAATTTTTTTTTATGACAAGATCAATAATGTAGTTACATATAAATAAGCGGACATAAAGATTCGACAGAATCTACATAACGTTTGCGATTGGTGTGAAGTAGATCGACAGTGATCTGGATGAAGAGAGATGACACAAACTATATTATAATTCAAGAAAAGTGTTGATTGAATAAGCAACCGAACATATTTTCGAAATTGGAAAATGATTTGTAGTCTAATCGCATAACTGTCACCCTTAATTAAATTTGACATTTTTAATGTGAAAAAAAAATGCTCCATATTATTAACAATATTATAATTATTTTGAACGAGACTGTTGCATGCGGCCGATCTCTCTTTATTCGTATATTTAAATCAAGGTCTAATTTGCTACATCAATTTTCATTGTAGTCCGGTTATTTTTTTATTTTTTAATTGCGGTCCAACCACTTTTTTCATTGCCTATTTTGCCCCTTATGGTAAATAAAGGGAACAAATCAAAATATCATAATTTGGGAACTTTGTTTTTAATTTAAATTTTAAATTCCTCAAATCTACTCAAGGAAATTTATAATAAACAATATGCATTTAAATTCATGTAAACATATCATGTATACCTACATGAAAGGTCAATAAATTCTCAAACAGTGTAATGTATCTATATCATAGAGTCAAAAAAGAAAAAATAAGACAAACTGAGTAGTGTCGTTAACAAAACAATACTTAGAGATATAGTAATAGACTAGTCCATGGTCGAGTTTTAATATTATTCCTAATTAGTAGGTAGGGAAAAAGAAACCAACGACTCTAATCTACCTTTTTTTATGATATGAAAAACCGATCTCCATTTCTAGAATATTATGTTTGTAATAGGTGTGGGCGCACGCAAGGTAATGAAAAAAGAGTAAGTATTTTAAACATGGTTCCTAATAAAAAGGTAGGGAAAAAAAATCATTGCAACTTGCCTTTCCTTGAAGAAATTATCTTTGCACTAGGTATCAAAATTGCAAACATATCTATGTACAAGTAATGAAAAAAGCTTAGTTTTAACATTGTTCCTAATTAAAAGGTACGATTCTCCAAAAAAATAAATAAATTAAAAGGTACAAAAAAATAAATAATAAAAGAACCATCACAACTTGCCTTTCCCTTAAGACATGAAAAATTCTCCCTTTCCAGAGTATCTCTCATTTGAACGATTTATCTTAATGTAATACCCCGGAAAATCAAAATTAAATTCCGTGGATTTTTAGAAATGATTTCGTGGTCATGGGCTTGAATACGAAGCTTGGGGAGATTGAGGAATTATTTCGAACAATTTTATTTTTGAAAACGAATGTTATTTAAGGGGTTATGAAAATCGACTTTTTATACGTATGAAATTTGAGAAAACGTCCTTTATGAAGTTGTAGAGCTCATCGATACGATCTTGTATATATGTGGAACGTAATATTCCGAGTTCGTATGAATTTATTATGAATTTTTGAAAATTCTCCTTTTTGGGTATAAATATGTTTTTTTTTTTTCATATTTCCCTTTCTTTTTTTTTTTCCAGATTTCCGAAAATGGAAATCTCTCTCCTCCTCCCTCTCTCTCGGCTGGCACCTTCACTATGCAAATTTTCCTTCTAACCCGACCCGGGTTTTCTGGCCGAGTTCGGCGTCCTCAGGCCGAGCCACCAACCCAGAACCCTTTCCCTCGCCCTCGCAGTCCTCCCCTTGCTGCTCATTCACGACAGAAACCACCAGAAGGTGGAGATCAGAGCCTCCACATTCAAGTAAATGGATCCGGCCAGATTTTTCAAATTCCGACTTTATCTCGGCCGATCCTCACCATGATGGATTCGTGTCTTCCTCACGGTCATCCTCATATAGGCCTTGCACGACAACATTGAGCGTAGAGCTGTAGATCAAGGTTTGAAGATTTTGACGATCCTGATTGAGTCTGGATTTTGATCAGACGCTCACGATTAATCCAACTTCCAAGCTTAATCTAGAACGATTTAGACCAAATCTCGCATAGCTCCAGGTATGGAAGTTGTTCACCCCTTCATTTTGAACAAGTCTGTAGTTGACGACTTTTACATCGGAGGTGGTTGATCGGCGTTGACCGCCGTCTGACCTCCGAGTGTGGCGGCGCGTCTGACCATATTTTGAGTTTTCATTATCTAGGCGATGATCTATGCATCCATACGAGCGTTTTGATATATAACATGGTCATGTTAGAAAAAGTTGATAAATAGTCAATTTAGGTTTTTACGCTCCTATAGTCCTATTTAACGTTTTGACATTTTATCTTCAGTTCGTGATTTTTGAGAATCTAACTGTTGGTTTTGTTTCAAATTTTGATATGATGATCGTATGACTGTCCCGATGACTTTGTGTGGTCACGGGCGAAGATCCGACCGTTGGATTTTCGTATAATTGTAAACAGTGATTCGGGAGGCGATTCATGAGAATCCGTCCGTCAGATTTTCATATAATTTTGCTAGGATGTTTCCAAGGGCGATCCGTGAGGATCAGACCGTTGGATGGTCATTTAAATTCAATCGGACCGTTGGATCGTCTTTATTTTAGAATCCGACCGTCGGATCGTCATTAGTTTATTTCGTGTTTCGTTTGCTAAGTAAAGATGGTACTTGATTATGTACTTAACGGTTGGATTTGAAGAGCAATTGGATTATTGTGATTTTGATTGATAGAAGACGTAGCTGGACAAGAGGTGAGTAAATCTCACATGGTTCATTTTACGAACCAAATGTCGTTAATTTCTTTATTTATATTGTGATTGAAGTGAAAATGTTTATGAAATAAATATTTGTTTTGAATTATATGGACTTGTTCTACTACGGTCCATAGGTAAGAAAAATGTATTTAAAGTATAAAAATGAAATTCTCGATTCTCACTATGTGGTTTATAGTTGGTATTAGTGATCATTCCTGCATAGATGATTACGTATATATATATTTACATGAAATATATATATATATCTGGATGGTGTGCTATTGGATTTTTAGATGATTATTTTGAGCACTTACTTTCTATAGAAATACAATATACTATGTAATTATTGGTTTTATTGTGAAAAACATAAGTGAGTCAAAGCGTAACATTTGAGTCAGATATGAGAACTTTTAAATGTTTTGATTTACGGATTGGTCACAAGTGGTGACTGAGGCAAGATTTTCGTAAGCGTGAATCTTGGCCAAGGTGACACATTACGATTAAATTAGAGCTCTAGTCTGTCTGCCATAGTATGACATGAAAGCAGCGAGTTGAATTACTCGTGATCATGAATATAATATGACATGAAAGCAGCGAGTTGAATTATTCGTGATCATGAATACATATTTATTATATAAGATGGGTCGAGTGGTGAGTGATGAGATCCGTTGGAAAATGGTTTGGAAATGGAGGTTGAATGTTTTGCTTTGAGTAAAAGTTGTTGATTTACTGTTTTATTTCGATTACTCATACGGGCTTTCAAAAGCTTACCGGGTTTTGTGTTGTTGCAATCCCGGTACACTATTCAAACGGTGTAGCGGATAATCCTACAGGTCAGGAGAACCAAGGAGGTGAACGTGCAGTTTAGAGTGATAGTATTGTTTTACAGCGTTGTATGGTAAGGTTTATTATGCTCATTGAGCTTTACTATTTTATTTGGTGAGAGTGTGCTGTAATAAGTAACTTGAGGATTTGGTTTATGTAATTTTGAGTGGTGTGAGGCGTGTCGGTTTCTGAGAAAAAAATTCTGAATGTTATTTGTATTTGTTATTATTCATGTTTCGGATTTGAATTTGTTATTCAAAATTCGGGGCGTGACACTTAAGGTGCAAAGGTAGATATGCACAATGTAGAGTATTACCTCTTTAGATGGATCAAGACCTTCTTATGAAATATCCATATGAAATATCTATTTGATTGAATAATGAAGTTGAATAACATGAAACTTCTATATTGAAGGTGTAAAAAGAAGAAGAAAGTGACGAGTAAGGGAGAAAAAAAGAGACCTGATATAGGGTGTAGAAAAATGATGGTAATGTATGATCATTTTACTTAAGTTATAATTTTTTTTAATGACTATGCACCAATTAAGGGTTTTGTTGTGCTGATAACATATTATAATTGGTATGATTTTTATGAATACCAAATTAATTGTAAAACAACATTAACTCTCAATTAATTGACTCATAAATTATTGATTGTTTTGATTAATATTGTTATGGGTAAATTCGGTATGTAGAAAAGTAGACGTTGACTCATCATGCTAATATAAGAAAGTAAGCTGTTGTGGATGCTTAGTCACTGGACCGCAATTAGCAAAAAATTTCGTCCGGATTACATTCAAAATAGGTCATTGTTTTTGGACTTAAAACTAATTTTCTCTATATTTAACCAAGCCTAACCTTTTAGATTCGTTTACAAACATTTCCCCCGATACAACATTCAAAGTGTTATTATGAGCTAAAGTTACCATATAATTGCCTGCACTCACCGGCCCCTTGAATTTCGACCCTGTCTGAAACTCTCACCCCCGACAACGCACAACTTGAAGATTGAAGATTCCGTACATATGGGGGCACAAGACAAATACTGAACGTAAACTAAACAGCATTTGATCGAATAGTTTGGTATGCATTGGAGTCGCTCCTGTACAAAGCTAGCTAGGACAAGATTTGTATATATGCTTCTTTCCACCGAAACGGTAGCTGCAAAGTTGAGCCCTACAAAATTTCCAACTTTCCGAAGCGTATGGGAGAAAAGAATAACAGAACAAAAACACAATGTTAAAATGTTCGCTACGTGTCCAGACTCAAGAGCTAGCAGACAATGGGTGGTCCTCTTTGATCATCTTAGTGGCGACTGCGCTGACAGGAATTATAGACATCGCCCACTAGACTGTATAGGAATTTTAATTAGGGTTTCGTTCTGTTGAAAACGACATATCCGTGATTCATCTGATTCCCTGTGCTTTCCCGGTCGTGGTTCTTCCGTGGTCGGCGGCGGCTGAAGGCGACTAGTCTGGTTTGGCTTATTCGTTGTGATACTGAAGTCTGAAAGTGAAAGCTACGGCTACAGGGAGTGGGCGGATGACAGTCCATTTCCTAATGAAAAGGTTTAAAACTTTCACCCATTCCAAACCAAAAGAGCTCTAGAACTTTCTAAAGATTTTTACTAACGGATCTACAAAGAAGACTTACTAAATCTCTAGGGCCACTCGTAAAATATCAAATTAAAAAGCTTGGGAGTTGGTATGACCAGACCAGCAGAGTTTGAGCATCAATTCAACTTCAAATCAGTTGTTATGATTGGTGAAAAGACGCAAAGCCTCTTACCATGTAAAACCTTTCGGTTATTTCATTGATGCATTTGTCAAAAGTTTGGATAAACTTTCAACCAATTAGTATGTACCATGAGTAGACGTGTGATATTTAGGCCTACGATGTGAACAACATATTCCAATACTATAATTTCAACAATATATATATATATATATATATATATATTAGGATTTTTCTCAGGTGCGGATGTCCGTACCGAAATTTTAGTACGGATTTCTGGTTTTCACCCACTTTTCCGATCACATATTTTGATTTTAACCGTTCAGTTTTTAAGTAATAATGTATAGATCATCTCTGCAAAATTTCAGCCAATTTGGTGATCGTTAAGGCATCCAAAACTACAATTTACACTAACGAACCGAATTTGTCGAACCGGAACCGTTCGTGTACATTGTTGTAATTTGCATTTTTGGATGTCTTAATGATCACCAAATTGGCTGAAAGTGGGGGAAAACTGGAAATCCGTACTGTCCGTAAGGTACGGACGTCGGCGCCGTAGCCGGACTATGTGTGTGTGTCTATATTTATATATATATATATATATATATATATATTTCAATACCATATATAGTGGAATTCAAACACTATGTATAGTGGAATTTAAACAAACTCACGATGGATGACAAGAGTTAAAACATTTTGTGCAAGTTCTTACATCGGGACACTTTTCTGAATCCTAATTCAAATTATCCTTGTGAGCGGTAATTGAGAATGTTCATTATTATTCGGTTACATATGTTGATTGAAGTCATATTACTTATAGGTCAAGGAACCTAACAATAAAGAATAAAGGATCCTATAAATTTCCTTTTTCTTTTACATGAAACGGTCTATATGATGTGTTAGTTAGTATTAGGATTGGTTGAACTAAGAGGGATTCAAAAGAATTTAAATAACGTCTGCAATCGGTGAGGGTGATCCGGGAGTGCAATGTTTAATAATTAAGGAATTGTTGAATAGATCGATCGAGGGAAACAGAATACACTTTTGGAAAGAAACCAAATAGAAAATACTGATGGATCGAAGATGAACCTCTCAAATCCACAACTTGAAGATTGAAGATTTTACGTACCTTGGTTCACATGGCATGTAATGAACGTAAACAATAAACGCAAGTCGATCAAATTATTGGATAGAGGATTGGACTCACTCACTCACTCACTGCACAATTGGCAAAGAACTAGCAGTGCTCTGCTTTCTGCCGAAACGTAACGTCTGGAAACGCCAAAGTTCCCGATGCATATGGAGAGGAGAATAGAGACGGAGCCAGATAAATATGAGAATTTCAATTAGGGTTTTCTTCCAATAAAGAACGTACGTGTCATCCTTTTGTTGACTCATTATTGTCCAGATAAGCTTTTCTTTTTGCCTCTTTTTGGTTTGATGACATCATTCGCTGCCTCATGCACACCCATATACGCACACATATGATCGACTAACCAACTAAACTACAAAATTGAATATAAAGATATTATAGTTTGTTTCGTCGTTTAGTACATACTATCAAGCTAGCTTTAATCATAGAGTGAGTCACAGTCCAAATAACTCAAGCTAGCTCATCTGCAAATGGAAAAAGAAAAAAAGAAAAAAAGAAAAACATGGAGTCTGAGATAGAACCCTAATATAACATAATAATCAGAGTCAAAGTTTAATGAGGAAAAAGATGCGTCATTACTACTAAGTTGTGGTTTACTTGCTTTATTTCTAAGTTTTGCATGGTTGGTATAAGTATACGTAGGACATTTTTATCCAATAGGAAAGCATCAGATACGTATGGGCCAACTAATATTTTTTTTTTTTTTGGAATAAACTAACATCTTTTTCTTAAGCAAGAAAAATCCCTCTGTGATGAGAGAGAGCCACGCTTTCCACAGTGGAAGGTTATTAGCTTGTCTTTCTTTCCTAATTAAGAAATGGTACGTGTAGCTGTCATTGGTGAAACACAAGTGATACCAATATGTAGACCAACCGGGAAGAAGGATATTCGCATTGTGACATGCAGCTTAACTGACTACCAAGAAGTCTGTGCAAAAGATCTTAATGAGAACTTGGACATTTAAAAGAAAAAGCCAGGGATCTATGACCAAACAAAAACTTGGGTCTATCCCCCGGTAATTTGATCACAATGATATGCAGCTTAACTGCTACCAAGAAGTCTGTGTAAAAGATCTTAAGAACGTGGACGTTTAAAAGAAAAAGCAAGGTATATGACCAAACAAAAACTAGGGTCTAGCTTACGTACGGTAACATGTCAAGTATCTATGAGAAAGTTAATTAACTGAACAGAATAAGCTTTAGGAACTCAGTGGCCTAGAAGCTGCCCAGGATTGCCGCAGCTGGAAACGTACGTGCTACAATAGAATCCAAGTATAATTCTGTAAATTAACTTAAGTAGGGGCTCAGCGTTTCAGTCAAAATATGAGGCTTTACTATCTGCTGCGCGAGTGTATGCATCATAACGACGAGTAAGCAATGACGATAACTAAGAGGGCAATTGGAAAAAAAAAAAAAATTGAACTTAGTAAAACGATATATATAGGTCATACAAATTAAGTTCATACACAATTATAAACATAAATACAAAATCAACATGAAGTAAGAGATCGACACACACGGCTCCCCCAGCTGTATCTTTGTTGCTGGGCGTAATATAGTACCAGCTGTAATAATTTAAACAACCGAAAATTCGCTATATACAGGGAATTGGTGGTGTAATTAATTAAATTTCCTCCCCAGGCCCATGAACTGTGGCTGAAAACAATGAATTCAACCACTTTTTTCTAAGATCTAGAACGTTCTGTATGTTCAGAACTTTCTGATGATTTTTCATATCCATGCAGCATAAAGCTGGAAGATAGACTGAAAAGATGGTGATATAAGAGAAACCAATTAAACTATTGAATTATTGATTAATTTTCTGTTCAGTAGGTAACAGAATCCATTTTGGGGAATGCAATCGAATAGCAAGAAGATAATTAATATGATGCTCATGGCTCTCGCATCCAAAAAAGCAGTTGATCAAAATAATTGGATACGAATCGCATGTGGAGAAGCGCTCTGCGCGGCCTCCCTGCATCAAAAGTTTACTTAGGTTTCCTTTCCCATAAACGCTACGTGTCAATAATTACACTGTTCATAAGAGGTCGACAAGTCTATTTTACCCTTACTGTTCTAGGAGAATAACAAGCTGGTGGGAAAGTCGTTTTTGTCCTTGTTTTTTTCAGTCTTCGATTGGGATCGTTGTCGGATTTGGAATTCAGCCACAGAGCCATTCAGCGACTCAGATCAAGAAGGAAAAGAAGAATCAGAATAGACCGGAATCGAAGAGAGGGGAAGATCTGGCCGAGAATACACCGGTTAAAAGGTACTTTTGAGAATCTGATCTGTGGTTCTCTTCTCTATTGTTTTGAGCTTCTTTGCCAGCTTTTTTTTTTCTTTCTTTTTTTCTTTGGGGTTCTTTCTTCTTTTGTAGTGGATGATGGTAAGATTTCCTTTATGGATTGTAGTCTTCATGTCAGAGTGTTGTGGTTATGTATGAATTTTTGTTATTTCGTGAATTGATTAGTATGGTTTAGTGTTTTGATAACTATCCATTAGTTTTTCAATGATTTAGATAGTATCTTTTTGATATATGATGTCAATGAAGACTGGGTAAGTAGTTCAATGGATCTGATTCATGAATTGGAATGTATACATACGAAAAATAATTTCCGTTCAATTTATCAATTATGCCTTTCAATAGATTGAATTCCCAGGTTGTGTGAGATTTGGGCTGAGTCAGAAGTTTTGGTATTCGCAGGTTCTGTGAACCAGCTCTACTTTACAGTCCTACACATGGTTGATCTTTTATTCTATGTCTGGAAGATATCAAGTAACATAAAACACTTCCTAATTACAATTGTTCTAGGGGAGTGAAAAATGCTCTATAATAAAAGACTAATTTTTAAATTTGTATTCCAAGCCTTACACTGGTGATATCAAGTCCAGTGACCGTCAAAAGAACTGGCCTAAACAATATTGACTGTACAAACATCTTCTCCACCTCAAGCAACACTTCTTTTTCATTTCATTCATAATAATGAACCCCGCAGCAATGCGCGGGCAATCTTGCTAGTCTGTTTAATGGAGAAGTTTCTTTATTCTATGCAGATATATCTAGAACTTTCCAGAGCAATAATTCTTGCCTAATCTGAATCTCTCAGTTCCAGAGATTATTTGGAAATCAATGATTTCTGACCTGCAGTTTGAATCATGCAATGCTCTTTATATCCCAGCTGGGTTGACAAAACGAAAACGCTTAGATTTATATACTGGAACGGACCTACAAACTCACCCAGTTCGATATGTAAATGTTTTTTGGTCTTGTTCAATTCAGAACATGCGTAAGCAGAAATTCCCATCACAGCAACGTGGCATGGAGGCCTGCCTGAAAGGAATATTTAGGGGTATATAAAAGAAAAATTATTGGGGACAAGATCTGGTATTGATAAAATTATAGTAAGTTCTCTGCGAGACATATTTCTGATCCCAAGTATTTAAAGAAATGCTCGTAGTTGAAGATTTCTTCAAACCATTTGATACAGCTTTTGATATATATTCATGATCATCGGTCAAACATGAAATATTGTAATGTAGTTAATCTGGTATATACATGATAATTGCGACAGTCAGGTAGTTAATTAATCTACATTTTCACAATGTCCTTGGGAATTGGGATTCAGATAAAGGAAAAAGAAAAAGAAAAAAAGTAGTAGTCAAATGATCGAACCTACAAAATATCACACTGAAGTCTATAAGCCACTAGTATATCACATACTGGTTATTGAATACCAATATGACTCTCAAGTTATTGAATACCAATGAAATTGACATAAGTCAAGAAAATTAATAAAAGTTGGATAATACATGATCATAACCTATTATATTCTAAATCAGCAATTAAAGTTTATCTCAGTCCAAAACCTACCAAATCAAAATTCCTTACTCAAGACAAACAGTACAGCTGCAAATTTTTTCACCTCATTATATACTTCGTAATGAATAATATGTCATTGGCTCCGAACGAATGTTTAAGTGAGAAGAATTTCAAAATCTAGCAGTTGCAACTACGTCAACACTTATCCATCTTTTTAACAAAGTTCTTCCATACCCATGTTACAGCACTTAAACGCCATCAAGATAATTCCAAGAAAAATGAAAGTGCAAAATTTGTGAATTGGGCAAGGCGTTGGAACTTGAAGTTTTTGAAATGTATAAATATATTGGAACGGGCTACATTTAAATTTGATAAGGTGTGGTGGTGTTTGGACTTTAAATTTGGGCCAATTGGTTCTAAACAAAAGAAATCTACTCATATGGGTCTGAAGTACAAACCCAACATTTTTTTGGTATGGGCTCCCACAACATATTGCACAAGCGTGGGCTTGGGTTCATCTTAAATTTTGTTCTTTGATTTTTTATTTTTATTTTTGGTTGGCAGTGCAAGTCATTTTAAATATGAAGTCTTCGACCGTAGGAAAAACATAGAAAAGTTGCGAAGTTGTGAATGCTCCTCCAGATGGAAACATTCTCCTGATTGTTTGTTACAGGTTTCAATTGGGTTGAAGATGATACATACCATATAAAATGTACATTCTGACATAATCTAGTTGAGAAGTATTGAGTTGCAATTTTTATATAGGTGCGACTATTACCACCCTATCATTTTATTTGTTCACCATACTTGTTCATTACACCATACATTTTAATTTCAATTATTAAATTTATTTATCTAACTTATTTATGTTTTCAAGAATATCCTCATATTTATCATTTAATTTAACTTTTTTTTTTAACGAAAATCTATCATTTAATTTATACCACTAACAAAACTAAAATCTATTAAATTTTCATAATAAAATCATAATATCTTTACTACCATTTTTTTAGTTTTTCTCTTTCAGTTTCGTTGTTCGTCTATTTCAATCCATGTCAAAAGATTAGTAAGTTAACAACAATGAGCAATGAAGAAGGGATTGATTTTTTTTTTTCGTGTTTTAAATTTTTACTTTCGGTGTTCATAAAAGGTATTGCAAATATTTTAATGTAGTTAATACTAATGGTTTTGTGAATTGAATAAATTAACGATGAGAAAGCAACAAAAAGACGGAAAAAAAAAACTCAAATTTGAGTGGAGAAGATGAAGACTAATATTATTCAATGAGAAATTAGGTAGTCTTTGTATTTAATTAATTTGTTATGTATTTATTTTTCTTACAGATTTGGATTTTAGAAAATTAGTGTACTTATTAATCATTTTACACTTGGGTAATATCGTCTTTCCATAATTCAAATGTATGTAGGGTGAACTAAGAAATGGTAGGGTGACAATAGTTGCATCTTTTCATATACCCTAAAATCATGAAAATAACTCAACATTAATTATATTTCAGAATAATTATTCAACTCTCTTATTTCACTAAAAAAATGTTGTCGGGGAAGATTTTTTTTTTTTACCCCAAAATCATGAAGTTTTTTTTTTTTTTTTTTTTTTTTGCATTATTCAAATTTGAGTTTCAAACTTCCTCTCCCATCTCTCTGTCTCATATGGTAGCTAATCTTTCAGAGATAAAATGCTTTATCTTCACTCGTTCCTCACCATCTACCTATTTTCTCTTAATTTTTAGCTCAATTTTTCTCTCTACAACTCCCTCTCCCACAATTTCACCTCCATAAAACTCCATCTCATCAACACCACCATTTTCAATCCTTAACTCTATTTCTCCACTACAACCAATTTCTCCATCTATCCCGCATATTCATTTAGTTTTGAGATAGATCAAGCATCACGATCTTATCACTCCACCTACCACCATCGAAGTTCTAAAGGAGAAAAAGAAAGGAGTCTAGCACACTTGAGGAAGCATCACTGCTACCACCACCACATAATTACCATGACAATGCCTTTATGAGCACCCTCTCCATCATCCTCATTTGTGATTTTCACTACACATCCCTAAACCTTATTCTTTTGTTGTTAGATGTTTACCATTATTTTAATGTTATTTTATGTCAATATAGGTGAGGACGTAGTACTTTTATTGAGGTAAGGATTGAAAGCACTAGCCAAGCTTACTTGTAATTAATGTTGTTTATGAAATTGAAACAATTCAAGTTGTCACCTTCACATCCTAAGTCAACATTTGAATACATTTACTTAAACTTAATTAACTTGAGTTTATGTGTTTTCTATTGTAAGACCCCGGAAATTCGTTATTAATTCTTAAATGTTTCGAGAACTATTAAAGTATTCGATAATACGATTTTGGTGGTTCAAGGGTGGAGCGGAAAGTATTTCGAACAGTTATTCGCTCGGAATGCTTTGATTCAAGGATTGACTTTATATACGTTAGGATTCTATGGAAACTTCTTTCACAAAAGCCGTAGAGCGCATCGACACGAGTTCGTGCATATGTGAAACGTGAAAATCAGAGTTCGTATGAAGAAGTTATGGCATTTGGAAAAAGTTTTCATTTTGGGATATATAGGAAAAATCCGAAAAAATATCAGAAAATCAGAATTCCTTTTTTGGAAATATTTTCTCTCTCCCGAATTTTCCCAAGCAGCCACCTTCGCCGACTGATTTCTTCCTCCTTCGGCCACCAATCGACGAGCTGCTTGTTCCAATCTCTTCATCTCACAACTATCTACAGCTCTGTGAAGTTTCACGACATGTGTCGTCTCGTGCATGGCGCAGCAACGCCGAGAAGCGGTGGCGGCAATGCAACTAGTCTTTGTTCACCTTGCCATCTTGGAACTCACGATTTAGGCCAACTCTGACCAAATTAGGAGGGGAGACCAACTAGTGTTTGTTCACCTTGCCATGCTCTACAAACTTACTAAGTTTCACATCTTAATTCAACCCGAGGAAGATGAATTTCAGATTTAAGCGATTTTGGGTGATTTCGACCTTTTTCTTTTTGAGTTAAATTTCGGCCCCTAGACTTGAAATTTGACTTTGATATGGTTATGAAAGTTGTAATTGGAGTTGAGATGAAGAACTTTCATGTTGGAAGTGTTGTCAAATTTTGACTTCGGTTTGGTGTTTTCTGACCACTTCCGGCCATCTTTGGGGTAGTTTCTGCCCCTCATTGCGATGTACTTATCGATACGAGCATTTCGATATATAGTTTGTAATTTTTGGAAATCGTATGAGCAGGTTATGAATTTTCAAAGTTTATGGTTTTCGTTTCGATTGGTTTTCGATCCGTGTGGATCCGGCTGTCCGATTGACTTGTAATTTTGATATTGTGATCGTATAAGTATTGCAGGGACCTCGGGTGGTCTCGGATGAAGTTTCGCCTCAATTGGCATTACTTTTGAAATTTTAGGAAAATGGGAGTTCGAAATATAATCATTTTCGATTCGTGGACTAAGTTAAGATCGTATTGTACTTAGGTGATTGACGGAGTGTATTCGTTCCCTAATCTGCTGTAAGAGAAGACACAGCGGGATTTAGAGGTAAGTAAATCTCACGTGGTTCATTTACGAACCGAGTTACTTAATATTTGGAATTAATTGATAATTGTGAAATCGTTTTCGTAAAGGAAGATTTGTTCTCAAATGATATGAACTTGATCAACTATGGTTCATAGGATTGCGGTTTATAGGTATAGTAAAATGAGTTTTCAAGTATAAAAATGAATTTCTCAGCTTTTGGTGAGTGCGAACTATACTTGGTATTAGTAAGCATTCCTGAGTGAATGACTACGTGTATGTATATGTGTGTGTATATATTTACGTGAAATGTATATATCTGGATGATGTGGCATTGGGTAAAGTAATATAATGGTGATTTTATGTGGATTATTATTTCAAGCATTTATTGTCTGCGGAATTACAACATGTATTGATGGAATTGTGTGATGCAAACAATCTTTGTGAGTGAGTTCATATATTGTTTTGAGGTATGACTTTTCGGAAAACAATATGTTAGGGGAAATGATATTTCTATTGTTTTGAAAAGTGTTTAAAGATGTGGGAGTCACAGGTTGTGATTTCTCCTTTTGGTGATTTGAATAATGTTTTGGGTCCAGTGAGACTCGTTTAAATGTTTTGATCTAAGGGTCAGGTTGACCTAAGGATCCGGGGTAGCAGGTTGTGACCTCAGAAAATATATCGTAAAGCTGAACCTCGACCGAGGTGACAAGTTACGATATATTCAGTTAGTGCTCTAGTCTGTCTGCCAAAGTGTCCAGGTTGAACTGGATTTTCATATTGATTTGTTAGGTTAACATTTTCTATGATTTTGTCATGGGGTGACTTGTAATTGTCCTTTTGCTAAAAGGTGTTAAGTTTTGGAATGATTCATTAGCGTGAGTTGTTGATTTCTTTAATTAATTTCCTTTTCATTTCTATTGTTTGGCTTCTTTATTTCTCATTCTTTTCCACTTTTATTGTTGAATTTTATGTAGTCTCCTGAACTAAATTATATGCATGGATTACTATAATTTGTATTTAGATTGTGCGCTTCTCGGTGATCTGCTGAACTAAATTTCTATGCAGAGATTACTGGTTTTTATTTTCTAGACTGATTTGATTTGTCACTGTTGTGACATGTGTGTTCCTTAAAAGGAAAAGAAAAAGAAAAAGATTTTGTTGTTGGGATTAATCATTGTGTTGATTGTTGTTCTCGAGTCAAAAGGTGTTGTTGTGGTTATTTAGATTTACTCACACGAGCTTGCAAAAGCTTACCGGGTTTGTCTTTTCAATCCGGTGCACTATTCCACGGTGTAGGGGTTTTTGTGCAGGTCGGAGTAACAGTCATCGAAGCTGAGGGTTGGTTGCTATTGTAGCTTGGACGTAGTTGGTTGCTTTGACTTTAGTCTTCCGCTGTGTAGTGAGTGTGGTGGTTGCGTTTACTTATTAAGTTGTTATTCAGTTTAATTTGTAAACTCTCGGAATGTAATATGTGACTCTAAAGAACGAGTCGGTATTGACATTGTGAGCTCGGTTTGTTTAGTTGCTTGATTTAATTGAAAAATTTTCTAAGTGTCTTCTTATGTTTGTTGAGTTTTCGCATTTCGAATTTGAATTCCTTTATTCAAAATTCAGGGCGTTGTTAGCCAAATAGCCACCCTCAAGTATAAGGAGTACAAAAATAGTATAGGAATTTAAGAAAGGTTGTCGAACCCACGGGGATTGGATTCCTTTCACTAGTTAGGGTGTGAACCTAAGGAGAGCTAGAATATGCAAATGTACAATCACAAACCTAAATATACAAGGAAATCTAGGCTCATGGTGAGTATGTGCAAGATGGAGTAGTGATTTGATTTTGGTTTTATGAAGATAGTTTTGAATTGAAAACAACTAAATGCTCAAATGTAAACTAAATTACTCTAAACTAAACTAGTGATCAAATGGATGAAAGTTATGATTTAGATTGTCTACCACTAACCTCCCTTGCAAGTATTGATGCATTTTAATATGAATGATGCTAAATTAACTAACCAATTTCTCTCCTTGCTTCCCTCTCGGGTATGACAAGGGACATGCTCCTTTTGTGATATCAAGCAACCCCTCTCGGGTGTAGTACTTAACTACTTAAGTCCTGCATTTCAATACGGTTAGCTATCTAGTGCATTACCCTAAGTGCATAAAGTTTGGAGATGAAGAAATCATGCAAACCAACCAACCTTATCTCTAAGTGATTGTAATTCACAACCCCGCTACATGCACACCTAGTGTGCTTTCATGCTTTAATATTCAAAGGTTACAAACCTCTAAACATTATATCATGATATGGCAAACACACATACTCAAAGTGGTAAGGTCTAAACATATGCATTCAACTCTTGAACTAGCATGTAGGCATGTTAAAGAAAATTACATCATATCATATTATAGCATCAATCCATATAAGATTGGCTAGAGCTTTCAACCCTAGACCCAACAAAATAACTACTCACTCATAATCATACAAATTAACATCAAATTTATAATATACATCAAAGAAAATTAAAGAGTTAAGGAAAGAATGAACTAGTTGAAGCTTGACAAATTGATGACTAGCTCCTCCATGTTTTCCTCTTTCAATGCCCTTAGATCCTCCTTGATGGTGGAATGAATGGATTATGAACTTGTTGATGTTGATGATGAATGGAATGGTGATGAAAATATGATGCTTCTTTGGCTAATTTTGAGTGGTAGTGATGGAGTTTATGGTGGTGGTGATAGAGTTTATGGTGGTGGAAGATGGTTGATGTGCTCATATTTTCCTAATTTGTTATGCCTCTTAATCTTGATATTTATGTATAGTTCTCCTTGTTTATGGTTTATTTAATTATTTCACTATTTTATAGGTATGAAGAGCAAGGATGAGGAAAAGAAGCAAAAACAAGAGGAAAAGGATTGAAGGTGCTTTGCAATCCTAAAATCTGAAGCAGCCTCTGCAGAATGGCCTGTATTGATCCATAGATAACCAAAACGAGCCTTATATGCACAGAAAGCACGAATGTCTAGTTTCTGGAGAATTTTATGGTTCATGATTTTGATATTTCTAGAGGGAGATATGGTAGTTTAAGTGCAGACAGTTCAGGCGATACGCAAATCTGCGATGGGTTTCCAAGAGCTCGAATTTTCAAGACCTGAATGATTTGGTAAAATCCTGGGAAGATTGATATAGCACTATGGACAGGCTGAGAGCCCAAATTATGTTTCCTTGGAATTTTAGAAGTGTCACATCACCTTTCTTTTGTGCTAAGTGATTAAGGAGTTCCAGAGGCCTAAAGCAAGAAGGAAAAGTTGCATCTTATAAAAGGAGAATGCGTCAAGATGGAGACGGACTATTCACCATCAGATTTCCATCAAAGAAAGCTGCTGCCATCACTGTGTTCACCTTCCATCTCCGTTTAACAAGCTCTTTTATATTTTTAAGATTTTCTATTATGTTTTCTTAGAACATGAGTAGCTAAACTCCTTTTCTAGGGCTAGGATGAGGCCCTAGCATGATTGTTTACATGTTTTGATATTCAATTGATGGATTATTAGTTTCTTTTCAGATGACTTCTTAATCTCTACTTGAATTGTTGCTTATGTTAAAGTTCTATTGATTCGCGACCTTTAGGGCTTTGCATCTAGTTATCAGAAGATGAATTTGAGGCATAGCTGCATATAATTCATATTAGCTTCATTTGATTAAGAATTGTAAATTACATTATTTCTAAAGCGTAATGAGTCCTGCATGTTAAATTTATACCTGAGAAGGATAAGTTGCATAGTTAGGATATATGACCTTTACCTAAGAGTGAGAGAATCATGCACTTAAAGAAAACTATGGTCTAGAGTACCTGAGAATAACTTAGATACGGGAATTATCATCTGCAGAAACGAAAGAATCCATTGGTGGTTCAAAACGTAGATAAGATTGCTTGTGGTTGATTCCGACACCCTAGGCTCATCATCATCATCTTACTTCTAATCATTAGAAACTCTTTTCAATTCCAATTTATTTAGATTTACTCTCTAAGTTTTTGTTTTCAAGAAATTTTTCCATTATCATAATCTCTTTCAAAACCGTGTAAATCATAAGTCCTAGTTTGAGTCATTGTTTGTTTTAGTCAATTTGTGTCTCTTGTTTTGTGTGTTTGTTAGTTTAGTTAACTTAGGTTTTCATATTGTGAGTTGAACTAATATCCTTGTGGGAATAACAACCCCTTTACTTCCATACACTATATTACATCGACCCTATATACTTGCAGGAATTCCATCAATGGTACTTGTGATGGTGGTGATGGAGTAGTAAGGGGAGTATGATATTATGGGTTTGAATTTTGGGAGGTGGATATGGAGGGTTTATGAAGGAGATGAAGAGAGAAAGAAAATGTAATGGGGTGGAATGAGTGGTGTCTTAATAATATAATGAAGGGATGCTTATATAGAGAAGAGAGAAAGGAGTAAAACGATGAATGGAAGCAAAAGAGAGCAGCACAAGCATTCTAAGAAGCATGGAGGTAGAATATGAAAGTGGTAATAGATCCTAAAATTAAGGAAAAGAGTTATGGAGAAATGGAGAAAAAGAGGGAAATAATGATGAGTTATAAGAGTGCAAGGTAGAAAAATATGCCTTAGGAGAAGAGAGAAGTAGCTGCTCTCTTTATTGTGCATGGGAAGAGTGTTTTAGTGGTTTTGGGTCACCAAAGTCAAGATGACAGTTTTCTTCTCATTTCTTCATTCAATTAAATCTCCACCAAGATTTCAGATTTTGTCTTTGGCTTCTTCATACCAAATGTTCATTGATAAGTGTAGATTATTCTGGTAAAATTTCAGAATTTATGGCTCCATGGTTTTGCCGGAATTGCTACAGGAATCCGTACAAGTCCTCATTTGTAGATTTTTTCTATCTTTTAGGCAGAAACTTGGACTGATCTTTTGAAGGTTTTTCACTCTGAAATCACTCTTGAACTATTCATAAGAAATGATCCTTAGAATATCTAGAATGTATCTGGGAAGTTTCAGCTCATTTGGAGTTCGTTTGGTTAGGCTTTCGTTCCTCCTTCCTTATTTAGCTCGATTTTTCCTAGCCGGAGTAAGAAATGTGCTAAAGTTGAATTTTCATTTCCATGCTTCTCCATCATTTCCTAGTATGATAAAGAAAATATAATAAATATTTATATAAATAAAAAAAAGTTTAAGCAAAAGTATAATATTAGGAAAATAATGGAATTTGATTAATCAACATTAAATTGGACTTTAGAATAAGTAATTTTCATGTTTTAGGGCAACAAATATGTATATGGATTATGATCCAACAGGCGTGACATTTATTTCATGAAGTTTCATTTAGAGATTAATTATCTTTAAGCAAAGAAAGCATGAATGCATATCATATATATGTGCAAGTAAGGTTAGTGAGTTCAAATCACACAGAGATAGGATCAGTTTGCTTGCATGGTTACCTATACCTCAAGCATTATGTATTTAGGACAAATAATTGAGACTTAATCGGTAATTTTTCTTCGGTAGTTAATTTTAGTATTAACCGGAGATAATAATAAAATCAAATGAGCTTAAACCTTAGCAATCTTAATTCTTAACCAGATGCCATGAGATAAGTTTAACATCATCACATTCAATTGCATTATTATAGGCAAGAGAGGTTAGACAATCAAACTCTAACTTCTCTCCATTTGTTTATTAGCTTAATTAGAGTAATATAGTTGCATTTGAATTACTTAATAATTGAAACAGAATTTTAACAACTTTAGCAAAAATCATCCACTACAACATTAATCGCACATATTCACTACAAGCCTATATTTTTTCTTGTGAACTCAGGATTGTAATTGTATCTTTTTTCTAGTTTTCCTCTGGGCTCAAACCCCATTTAGTGGGGATATATGCTCCTGATAGCTAGGAAAAAAGGATGCGTCTACTAGGTCTAGAAAACCCTATTTAATGAGGCTCCCCTCGTCAATCTGATTCCGAGCAGATTTGGTGATTGGTGTCGCTATTTGGGCGGTTTTACTAGGAGTTGTCTTTATGGTGGAGAGGCAGCGCGTTGGTACTCCCAACAATTGCACGGAGGCTCTCGATTACGGTCAAGTTTGCCTAAATCCAAAAAGGTACATGCTGATGAAGTCCTGAGCATGTTGTACTAAGGAAAACCTCTTAGGCCTAGCTTGTCGATTGCAATCAAATTTGCCCAAATCCAAAAAGGTACATGCTGATGAAGTCCTGATTATGTTGTACTCAAGAAAACCTCTTAGGCCTAGCTTGAAGGGCAAGGAGAAGATGTAGTTTCTTTTACGTTTCTATGCCTATAAACTGTGTATCAGATTATGTCATAGTTATAGGCTCGCTTTAAATAAGTGAGCGATAAGTTTGATTATAATTGGTCTATCCTTATGTACTGCTGTGTTCTTCACCACGAATCCCTGTTCTATCCATTGCGAGGCAGCGGGAAAGTATGTAATAACCTTCTTGGCATGAGTTTTATTAACGAAATTATCATTTATTAAAAAAAATAACCCTATTTAGTGAGAGAAATTCTAATTTTTATGGGTTCGACAACCTCTTCTTATCTAATATTCTATGACTTATACCTCGTACACTTAAGAGTGACTTCATTGCTTACAGTAAGGGATTCCTTGATCAACTCTCCTTTAACTTGAGCAATAGGAGATACACTGTCTTCAATAATGTATGATAAAGATAGTGTATCTAGTATTCATAACAAGTGTTCAAGACCATTTAGTTTAGTGGTATAAATTTTCCTTTTATGAGTTGAAGATTATGAGTTTGTCTTTCGTTGTAGTTTACTGATATATATATATATATATATATATTAGGGCTAAATACAAATTATTACCCTGTAATTTGGGTCCAAAATCAATTCAGTCCCTGAACTTCAAATTTCATCAAAAACACCCCTGTATTTTCCAATTTTAATCTAATAGGTCCAATTTGTTAGTTTTCCGACAAATTGAGTTATTTAACTTGTTAACGTGGCTCGTATATGGCCTATGGTTTATAATGTGGTGTTAAAGTGGTCTTCATAGTGAATTTAGGAATGAGTCATACTATTAAAAATGAATAATTTTTCAACAAATAATCAACTGTAACTTGAATCCATAACAGAATATTAACGAATTGGATCTATTAGATCAAAATTGAAAGTGTAAGGGTGTTTTTGATGAAATTTGAAGTCCAGGGAATGAATTGATTTTGGACCTAAACCACAGGGTAGTAACCAGTATTTAGCCTATATTATTATTTGGGGAAATGATCATTTACCCAATTTCAGCTTAAAAATTGTCCACTTGCTCCATTAACAGTTTTTTAACCCATTTACCCAAAACACTCTAAGAGATTATTTCCATAATACCTAATTAATTTTTTTTATTCTTTTTATTTATTTTTGGGACTTTTTTGCCCTCTCCTTCTTTCTCACTTAGAGAGAGAAGTCATCCTCCACCTTGATGTGCTCTGGTGACTAATGACCGGCAGCGTACTCCGGCGACCGGTGACCGGAGTCCTGCGTCTAGTGATCGGAATCCGACTGTCGGATTGGTGACCGGATTCCGGAGTCTGATTTTATTGCCCGCTAATAATACCCAGTATTCATATTATTGCTCCCTAATAATCATATTATTACCACCCAATAATCACATTATTGCCCCTTAATTATCACATTATTGTCCCCAGTAACAAGTTTATTAGGGATCAATAATTAGTGAAAAATGAAGATGTTTTTAATTTTGAAAGTTTTAGGAGGTTTATCCAAATAAATAATCTTATTATTGACCCTTAATAATCTTATTATTGCCCCTAATAATCTTATTAACGAATCGTCTTTTCGAACTTTCGGTTATTTCTCTTCTCTCTATACCTCGACACCTTAGTTTCCCGATCCGCCGGATGTGTCAACTGATCACCGATCGACTTGGGGTAGGGATCTAATAACTCCGTCAGCATGTTGCCATCTGACACGACGCTAACATCCATAGAGGATGATGATACCTGACAAAGAGAGACACTGTTAGATCATATCGATAATAAGCAGTAACCAATTCACAAAGATCGAGGAAGGTGGCTTACACTCTGGCTTAAACAATGGCTGAGGTAGCTGTAGATGAAAGGCTTGGATCCTGGCAACTCCATTTCAAAGCTTTGAGGCTGGACGGTCTTGCTTTGCACAGGGACCACTCCGTCAGTACCGCTACTATTCTACTCCTCATGAGTTGGAGCTTTCGGATCGACTGCCCCATAATCCATATCCAAATATGGATCCATGTCGGAGAACACGTACTGCCCCAAGTTTAGATCCGTAGGATCTGGGAGCAGCCACGAAGCAGCCTCAACTTCCTCTTTGCTGACCTCAGTTGTCTCTCCGTCTCCGTCTGCATCGGACAAGTAGCAGTCATCGAGGAAGTTGAGCGCAGCATTAGTTTGGACGGTGGTTGAGTCGTCCGAGTTCAGCGAGTCGTAGAACGAAGTCACCGGAACTCTCCTGTCGGCTGCTGAGGGGAGTTAGCAGAGTGGATTCTTGGTCGCAGGTGACGCAGAGCGTGGCGTCATCGGCCTTGCACGTGACGTGGGAGGGAGCTTGCTCCCACACCTCCCACCTCCGGCCGGAGGTGGAGAGAGATAGAGAGAGAGAGATCGGTCTGCAGAGAGAGATAGAGGAGAAAGAGTGAAGCTGTAATTTTATAATTAATTGAAGGTTAAAATTGTCATTTAATACTGAATTGGGTAAATGGGGTTAAAAAACTCTTAGTGGAGTAAGTGGACAATTTTGAAGCTGAAACTGGGTAAGTGGTCACAGCCCCTTATTATTATTAAGTAAATTCATCTTGTTTTGTATAACAAAACAAAAATATTAGCCAATTTGAACTCCATGACCCGTAAGGAAAACAAGCTAGAGACTTTCTCGTAAAAACCCTAGTCTTTTGGTCTAAGGTTTGCGAATTCCCTCTCATCCAGCGATGCTCCGCATCTGCTTAGGCCTGGCCTCGTCATCGTTAGGATGCCGCCAGACAGGTGATGTTGATCTAAGGTTCTCCGGCTTTTGGGATTTGCAGGGCTTTAGGTTTCGGCTGAGTGATTGGCTTTTGCTTCGTTGCCTCTCTTGGGCTTGGGCGGTCATGGGCACGGTTCAAGGAACGGTCGGGCTGAGGTCTGGTCTGGTTCTAAGCGGCAGTAGCAGCGGTGTTGTCAGCGTTAGGGTTTTGTTGGTGTTGTTAGAGCGCGGGCAGAGGATCCGCTTCCTTTTTGGATCCGGTTTTGACAGTTGCTCTTCGATTTCGTGGGGATCCTCGATGTGGTGGCGGCGCCATGGTGGTGGTGTTTTTTAAAGGGTGCCGGTGTTATTCGATCTCATGTCGTGGTGATAGCGGTCGTCTGTGCGTGCGATGCTGTTAGGCTAGGAGGTAACACAGTAAGCTGGACCGGGCTAATGGTTTGGGCCTTGGGTTCTTGCTATTCCTTGGCCTTTTGGGCTTCTAATTAATTAGGGGTTTTTCTTTCTTTTATTTCCCTTTTTTTAGGGAACTCTATATTACTAGTCTATTCTATTTTCAGTAATTCTCTAGGGTTTAGAGAGCTATGCACTTTTTGTGCTTCTAGCGAATCTTTGGGAATACTACCGAATAAGAATTCACGCTATTTTCTATGTAATTTGATGTCTAATGAAGTAATGAGTGGACCTATTGTCTATGTACCACTGTGTGTACTACCATACATTCTTGTTTGTTACTCTGGCTTGAGATGACAGTGGAAAAGTATGGTACGACCACTTTGGCTTGAGATATGAATATATTACCGCCCCTTTGGGTTGATTAAAAAAAAAACAAAACAACAATAGTATAAAATGTGGTTTTTGTTCAAGGAAATCCATATTATGTGTCTGGCCCAAACTCTAGGTTACTTGACCTAGTGATAATAGGGTTGTAGAAGGATTTAGAATCCGATTCAATGTAGAATTACTTTCCTTGTATATTCAAATTCTATGCATTGTAATCCTCTATATAAAGAGGCTCCTATTATCAATGAGAATACACAGTGAATCTCTCTCAATTCTGTTTCTCTCAAACACATTATCAGCATGAAGTCCTAACCCTGAAATCTCAAAACTAAAAACCAAAAACCCAGAAAAATCTCAACCTTTTCACCAACACTCCTAGCCCATGCTAGTGTTGCTACCATCGTTGCACGAGCACCAACAGCCTCCTGCAACTGGCCAGCGCCTCCACTGCACCCATCAATTAGCCGGTTTTCTTCTGCCAGCAAAAACTAAAAAAAAAAAAAGGGGAAAACAGAAGGAGGAAGAACAAGACGCGTAGAAGAAGAAATGAAAGAGAAGAAAAAAGAAGGAGAAAGAGAGAGTGGGCCCAAAAGAAGAAGAAAAGAATGAAAAAAAAAGGAGGGGAACGGCCCCACTGTTAGAAGAAGAAAAGGAAGAAGAAGAAAAGGGGAACGGCCAAGGAGAAAAGAAAGAAGAAAGAAAAGGAAGAAAAGAAAGAAGCAGCCCAGAGGAGAGACGCGGGCCCAAGTCAGAAAAAAAAAGGAGGGCAGCCCCCTGGACCACGAATGCAGTCACTCGGCCCACTGTGGAAGCCCACCGACACGTCAGCATCCACGTAGGTACCCAATCAGCACTCAGTCAGCCAGCCACGTCAGCAACTGATCTGACATGTCAGCAACCGTGCCAAGTCAGCAGATCGGTCAACTTCGGTCAACCCTGTCGGTCAACAATCGGTAAACCTTTTTCCGGCCAAATTTTCCGCGCGACCAATTTCTAGGTATTTTTTACTAAAAGTTCCCGTTTTTGAGTTTTATTCAATTTCTCTTCTTTTTCTCGGGAACTTGCAAACTCCCTTCTTCTACCCCCCCTTTCTTCATCATAGGGGAGGCCTAATTAAGCCGAACTGTGGGGGTTCGTGCTCACTCCAAGCTTGGAGCTTGTTAAGATCTCCAAACTTAGAGTTTGTAGAGAATTTATGATCGACCACTTACGTCATTGTTTCGATCTAATCGAATATCACTTGGAATTGAATTTCTTGGAAGCGATTATGCTAAGAAATTCCTAATTTCTTGGAAGCGACTACGCTCAAAAATTTTATATGCTTTCGTGGTAGCCTTTTACGCTCCAAAACTAACCCTAATTTCTTGTTCTCTTTCAGGATGAGTAACCTGAACAAACTGGACTTCACTCCATTGGGAACAACTGGCTCTGGATATCACAAGTGGGTTCGTGATGTTCGCCAGCATCTCAAGGCCGATGGAATACATGATACGATTCTCGAGCCTAGGCAGGACGTGCTAACTGTTGAGCAAGCTCAAGCTTTGGAAACAAATAGAGCAGCCTTAGAGGCAAATAAGGCGAAAACCATCATCCTAATGACTCGTCATATGGATGATTCGCTCCAGTATGAGTGTATGAATGAAGAAGACCCCAGAAGGCTGTGGGTCTCACTCGAAGAAAGATTTGGCAACGTCCGTGACTCCCTGCTTCCTGACCTAGAAGTAAGATGGCATAGCCTCCGCTTCTGTGATTTCAAGTCAGTCTTGACTACAACTTGGAAGCACTTCGCATTAAATCCTTAATGGAATTCTGTGGTAAAGAGATCACAGATGCGATGTTGATTGAGAAGACTCTTTCTACCTTCCCCGTCTCTGCTTTGATAGTTGCTAAGAACTATCGAATCGATGTTACTGTAGGACGGATCACAAGGCTTCATGAGCTTATTGGAGCCATGAATGTCGCTGAAAAGCATGACAACATCCTTATGAAGAACTATAATTCAAGATCCGTGGAAACAGAGATTCCTGAGTCCAATTATAGTCGCGCCCCTAAGAGATGGCGCCAAGAGTGAAACCATAATCTTAGGGATACTTATGGATGTTCTGGTCTATATAGTCACGCTACTAAGAAAGGTAACCGCCGAAATAGGCGAACACAGAACTAAAGAGTCAACGTGGAAATAGAGAGGGAGGTTGGTGGCGCCACCAACACTAAGAGCCATCTAAATGACGCTTTCAAAGCACCTCAATCAATGGAGTCTGAGCAAAAAGATGTATGTTCTCGATGTGGAGTATCCGATCATTGGGCACAAATTTGTAGAGCTCGTGCAGAAATTGTCACCGCCTACAAAGCATATTGTGAAGCAAGAAAAGCTCACAATTTGGAACAAGAAGATCAAGATGATGATCTAGAATGAATGGTTAAAGACTACAAATATGGCTGGGATCAATAGATTGCCAATTCTATTTAAGTCTTTATTTTTCCAAGAGATGTAATAGGCAATCGCCATATTATTTTTGTAGTAAATGCCTATGGTTTAGTCTTTCTTCAAAGTAGGCTCACCCAAAATAACTGTGATATCTAGGAAGGTTCTGAGATTAGTGGTACTTAAGCGAGCATTACTCCACCGACATCTCTCTACTTACCTGGTCACATTTATTTTGGAATTACCGAAAGAAGTTAGACGACTACCATTGTTTTGCATTAGCTAGCATTTTGAATTAGATTTTCTTTGGTCAAAGAGATAATGATGTAACTCTGTTGGCTTATGAATACAATTTCGAGTTCTTTTCATTATGACTCCATTTTGATTCAGAACATATAACTTTGTGACTACCATGGCTGGGCCATCAGTATTAATTCAAGGACATGGAATAGCCCAAGTTCCCATTGCCAAATGGCACCTTGATTACTATCACAGAAACTCTCTACGCTCCTAAGGCAAATCGCACCTATGAATAACCAACGGATACCATGCGAAAATGCATGTAGAGAACGGAAATGAGTTCATTTGCAATACCTCTAATGATTGCGAACAAATGCGCATCTTAGAAAAGTATATGTGTCTCTCTAATGGACTCTATGTCACTATTCGAGCTATTAATCCAATAAAAGTTATGAGAGAAGATATCTTGGATTTAGACACATATTGGCTTTATCACGACATGATAGGTCATCCTAGTTATGATATGATGATCCGTCTATAAAAAACTTCACATGGACATCCTTTCTCTCGAGCGAAACGAATAATGAATCAAAAGTTGATTCTTGGACTTAGCAAGACCCCAACAATCGCAGCCGCCATAGGGCCGCCAACATCCCTTGTGATAACGCCATAAATGGCGCCAACCATGAGCATGACGCCATGGTTCCTCCCAATGGCCATGACGCCATACATACTAATTCTCATGGCTCTAACGCCATGATGGGAGATGTAATCACATATTTTGCTTCTAATAGCGCTACAGACGCTCAGGCCCCACCAACATCCTCATTGGTTGCTTCTAAGGCCCCTTGTTCATTTTACAAAGCCTGTTCCTTAGGGAACTTAGGACTGAGACCGTCCTGTGCAAAGGATATGAAAATACTCATTCTGTTCCTACATAGAGTCCTTGGGGATTCTGTAGACTAGTTCAACCAACCTGCGGACGTTTAAATATCTCATGATGTTGGTTGACAAGCAAACACACTGGTCACGTGTTATGCCATTGTCCACTTGTAAATGCTGCTTCTGCTACACTCCTAGCAAATATCATATGACAACGGACTCACTCCCCGAATCATCCTATTCAGTCAATTGGATTTAACTATGCTAGTAAGTTTACATTGAAGACTTTCGATGGATATTGCAATAGGATTGATGTTGGACATCACATTCTCATGAACACACCCAAATGGTTTCGTGGAAACGACTACGATGGTAGTCAAGACATTGGTATTGCGCACCAATCTCTCTATATCCGCTTGGGGTGATGCAATATCGCATGCAGCTATACTAATTCATCTACGACCTATCACCACTCAATCTATGTGTTACAGCTAGTGACTGGGTACAAGAATTTTATACTTACGCACATTTGAGTGAGTCATTTATGTGTCAATTGGGCCGCCACAACGCACTATAATAGGTCCTTACAGACGAATGAGAAAATTGTATTTGAGACTCTAGCCATCGTCCGCCACTTAATGCCCTTGCTAGGCAATTTCCTTACCGCTAGATTTGCGGGTTGTCACTATGTTGAGACAGTCTTCCCTTCGTTAAGGGGAGATAAGAACATGGATGTTCAACAGGAACGACAGGAATTGTCGTGGTCTGTCCCCACTATGTGTCATCTTGATCCCTGTTAAAGTGACAAGATCACACATGTGCGGCAAATATGCCTGCAAGGAAGTACGTCCCTACAAGAGACGTAGCACCACCCTACACGGAGGTGGGCATGGTGCCAACGCCAAAGAGAGTGGCACTCTGGCATTACAGGCCATGGCCACAATTATGATGCGTGGGAGGCCCGTGGGTTTGAAGGATACTTTGGCACAACTCAATCATTTGATCATCAAGACTTAAAATCCGTCTCATGAGTATCTTCCCCGTTATGGTTATCGTTGGGGGACGCCTCAACGTCAGAACCTATTCCTGAGAATATAGAGCTCTATGAAACTTACACTAGTGTACATGAGATGTGGGATAGAAACTCCATTAAAATTGATGATGTAGTTGCGCATTTCATTGCGCATGAGTTTGTTGAGTCCGATGATATCGAACCACTCTCCGTTGAAGCATGAATACCAACATAGAGAGATTTGGCCTAAATGGAAATATGCGATCCAGGTTGTTGGATTCTCTAACGAATGGGAAGGTTTTTGAGCCAGTGATGCCAACACCTCCTATCATAAAACCTGTTGACTAATGGGTATTAGTTAGAAAGCGTGTTGAGAAAAAGAGATGGTAATCTCGCTTAATGGCGCAAGGCTTCTCACAAAAACGCCCTGGAATCGACTACGATGAGACATATTCTCTCGTAATGGATATCATTGCACTCAACTACCCTGTCAGTTTGGTAGTTTCCAAATTACTGATCATGCAGCTTACAAATGTGGTCACTACGTATCTATACGGGGATCTAGATACAGAATATACATGAAGGTTCATGGTGAACTTCATTTACCCAAGTCAAATGGCTCTAGACCACGGAGCGCGTTTACAATAAGGTTGAAACGCTCACTAAAGTGACTACTTGATTGGGAAGGGATATGCTCGCGTGTTTTCATAACAAGTTTCGGATTCTATCGCGGTTCATGTTGAACATGACCTTCGTTGGAAGCTCTTAAAGAGTTAAGGGAAACCGCTGAACACTTGAAATCCGAGTTTGAGATGATAGATTTTGGGAGAATACGATTATTTCTCGGTTTGAAACTTGAGCATCGTGTCGATGGATGCTTAGGCATTTTGACAAGGTCAAGCCTTCAAGCACCCCCATGATCGTCTGTAGTCTTGATCCTGAAAGGAACGTCTTCATCCAAAGGATGATGGCGAAGATGTGCTAGAGGCAAAAGTGCCCCACTTAAATGCAATACGCGCATTATTGTACTTAGCTCAATGCAAAAGACCGGATATCTGATATGTTGTGAACTTGTTAGTTAGGTATAGCTCTGCGCCAACGCGACGTCATTGGATTAGTGTAAAATATATCTTTCGATACTTGAAATGTACGATCGATATGAGCTTGTTCTATCCCTACAGAGAGATGATGGATTCGGACCCATCACACACTAGAAACGCCTCCAACGCTGGCCTGCTTTTCCTATCCCCACCCCAAAACAACATGTGTTTTGGAAGGTTTTGCTGATATTGGGTATCTCTCTGACCCACACAAAGGTCATTCCCAAACTGGTTAAGTATTCACCATAGGTAAAGACTGTGATATCTTGGAGGTCTACAGAACAGACCCTAGTCGCTATATCTTCAAACAATGCAGAGATTATTGCTCTTCACGAAGTAGTTCGTGAATGTATATGGATTGGATCCATAATTACGCTTGTTCGAACAGTTGTGGTTTGAAGTCTACCACAGATGAGCCTACAAGTATTTAGGATAATGCTGCTTGTTTTGAACAAATGAGGCAATGCTACATCAAAAGCGACAACACCAAGCATAATCAGCAACAACAAACTCTCCTCAAGATCAAAGTGAACTAAGTTCAATATGAGGACAGTGCGACAAGCTTGCTCACTAAGACATTGCCTAAATTCCACTTTCGAGAAACATGTTGGTAGCAACGTTTGCGGAAGTTATCCGAATCCCCATGATTGTAATTATCAGGGGGAGATGCAGACATCAGAGGGAGATGTCTACATGTATGGTCTCGAAACGTAAAGGGTGTGTTGTGCTCTTTTTCCCTTCGACCGAGGTTATTTTTGTCCCACTGGGTTTTTGTTACTCGGCAAGGTTTTTAATGAGGCAACGAGAGAAGCACCACGTTTGGGAGACACAATGGGGAGTGTTGAAGGAAATCCAGATTATGTGTCTGGTCCAAACTCTAGGTTACTTGACTTTGTGGTAATAGGGTTATACAAGGATTTAGAATCATATTCAATGTAGAATTACTTTCCGTGTATATTCAGATTCTATGCATTGTAATTCTCTATATAAAGAGACCCCTATTATCAATGAAAATACACAGTGAACTCTCTCAATTCCGTTTCTCTAAAACAGATTTAGATTTTTTTTTTCAAAAAAGAAAAGAAAGAAAAAGCTTCCATTTATTTTCGATCATGTGTTGAATCATTTGCAGATATACAACATAAGGGGTTCCGGGGTCCCAAATATGTGCAAGACATTTAGGATAGACTTGCAGATTTCACACAATTGAGTGTGTTAATTGTTGCGAAATTTACAAGTCCATGCATTGTTAATTGCGGATCAGGAAATTAAAAGGGGATTTTCTTTGCAACCGTACGTTTTCCTTCCATCTTCCTGCATAAAACAATTCCAGAAATGACATACAGGGGGATACTTTGCTTTGTGATCCATGGCAACTTCTCGATCAATTTCTGTTTAATCAATACAACGACTTTGTAACTCGGATTTGCTCCTTCATGATTGCTCCTTAACATATCAATTATTATTAGGACCATAGTGGAAAGTACGTAGGAAGTGAATTTAACTAGAAACAGAGAAGCTTTCTCAACAGGTATATTTATCGATGCCTATTGAGATTCACTGATTCAGCCATGCAGGGTCTGTGTCGCAACTTTGTATTTACAATACTCGCATATACAGCTACCACTGAGAGACTCATCAAGGCTCAGTTTCCAGATCCCCATTCTATGTCTCTGTCCATTTGAAAAGTGAGTGTTTCCATAGTTCCAACGTGCATGTCATTTTTCTACCCATGATACGTCTTTGTTCTACTAGCAGGATGGGCCTAAGGCTGAACATTCTGGAATGGCCCTCTTCCAGTTTCAATTATTAGTGATGGTGATCAATTATCATAAGGACTCGAGAATAGGACTAGCAACAAATTCATTGTTTTTATTCTCACTATCTAAATGCCTAGGGTCCATCTATAAAATTGATGAGCAAACTACTAAAGACCTTCAAAATGTATTTACTAAAACCATAACAAACATAGTTAGCAAAATAAACGACGGGTGTTAAAGGAAAAATGTGCGTATTTGTTTTTCATTGATTTTCTTTTCTTCTTTAAATTTTGGTTTGGAAAATAAATAAATAATCCAACTAAAAAATAAGGGAAAAATGAGTAAATTTACCCACGAGTGAGCGTGTGTGAAAATGCTAGTTTGTAGAATACAAAAAGTCTATCTTCCAAAGTACATATTTTAACAAATTTTTTAAAAGTACAAAATTAGATTGCTTTTTACCTGATGTCCAAAAGAGACAAGTTGGATTACTTTTTAAGAAACACACTAGCTTGTTTTTATTGTTATATAAATACCCTTTAAATCTAAACAGTCCAGAGCTGTGTCGATACATTAATTTCATTGTCTTCTAGATTCTAGATCGTAGACTAAGTCATTTTATCGAGTGCTCATTTTCAAATCTAGGCAACGATATATTGGATTTTAATTCTTTTTTCTGAGTAAAGAGAAGATTTCATTAATTTAAGAGCCAGAATGACATATGCAATAATTTCTTATATTTACACCCTACATCAGTGGTCAAGTAATTTAGAAAGAACCTGTATCACTCACTAGAACATTGTAAGCTCACTTATTCAGTGAGCCTACAAGACTATGACTAGTCTTTCTAACACAAAATTTAAATTAAATGAGAATTCATTTGTCAGTGCACTCAATTGTGGTGTTTAGAATTCTCTCTAACCAAGTGTAACAATACTGCATAAAATCGTGAAAGGCTAACAAAGCCTTAATTATAGCCGAGACCTAGCCCAAGTTGGCTGACCCACTCCCCATGAGGCCCAAAGACCCCATCCCACCCCAAAAGAGAGCAAGCCACCTCAATAGGCCCAAGAAGGCTTGTATCTGGCATTGACCAAATAGCGCCACCAAGAACGCTGCAGAGGCCTCCAAACCATGATTGCACGGCAAGGTCTTCCTACGACCCGCACCCGCACCACCCGACCTTGATCCGCTCCTTTAAACCATTGAAGCCAGAAGGCAAACCAAAGAACCTTCCCCAAGTCCAGCCCTGTAGCATCATCCGCTGATAACCTTCATCAACGCCATCGCAGATTCACGCCGCACGAGCATAAGAAGATCTGATCCATCCATGGTGCGCCTTCAGGGACACCATGTACGTAGAATTCAGACCAAATTGTTTTCGTTGGAGCAATCTGGCCTAGAAACATTACTTGGAGAGCTTGAGACGTTGTCGTCCTTCAAAGAAGATGGGTCGTTGCTAGTGGACAACCAAAGCAAGGACTGAAAGCAATAGCCAAAAATGGACATCGCAATGGGGGAGATAGACGGAGGCTGAATCCGCCACCTCCTCTTAGGTGAGAAAGAGGCCGACGGCTAGGAAACCGTCGCAGAATCATCTTTATTTTCATTTTGGATCATAAATACTTACTGTAGACATAGATTGATTGTCGATTTTGTACACTTTCAATCTTTCATAGGCATTGAATTGATATTGTAAAAATTCACTTGTCCTTCAAATCTAAGATTTGAGACCACTTTTAAGATCTAAGATTTCATACATAATCAAGACTCGGTTTGAATCCTGTTCATATCTTAAACTCATCTCAATTGAATGGTTCATAATATGCTCCTACTTGACAAGTAGGATCAATAAATAATTAGCACTATGTACTTGTTGGCTATGAAAAGCATAACTATTAAGACCAACACCTAAATGGTCGTGAATTACTTAATTTGTTTGCACCTGACGACCCATGATTTGTAATTGAGCTCTATTATTAGACAGAAGAAGAAAGAGAGTGATGAAGTAAGACAATAACTTGTACCAAATAAGTTAAGAGAAAAGAGTACAATGATTCATTTTACATCATAGAAAGCATTATCATTGACAGTTGTAGATGAAGATGAAGTAAATGAACAAATATCCCTGTGGGGACAGATGGATGATCAGCAATCCACCTCTTCTCTGATAGATTTCCAGTCGGTTCGAACCTCAACGATATTTCCTTAAAAGAAAAAAGTAATTATCATAATTTCTACAAGCAAGGTAATGCCCTAGTTACATGATGAAGAAACTTATTTGATAGTCTTGACCTATATTCCTGAGTATAATCAAGAACCCCAAGTTCAAGTACAAGAAAGGACTTTGATTTATATATATATATATATTATTTTTATTTAAGAGGCTTCAATTCTCTCAAAGTGTCCTAGCCTATTGTCAGCCAATCTTGAGTGGTAGCAGATCGTTTTGTATTCGAACCAGGTGAACTCTTTGTACATGCTCTGTTCCTCTTCTTTCATTACAGATGGCAATGGAGCTATTTTTTCAGTCAAGGGTGATCCCCCAAAGAAAATCATTGAAACCCTTGATTTTGACCCATTTGCTAAAACCCTGTGCCTCACACTTTGAAACCTCCCATTTGTCAAAACCTGCAAGACCCAATAATTAAATCCCCATTAGATGGACGATAGCTAGTTACAGAATGCCAAAAAGAACAGAACCCAGTTCACGTTTTCACTGTTCCTTATCCATAGCAATAGGGAACTGAAAGTAAGAATATTTTTCTCTACAGAAAAGTTAGAATCTTATTGGAACAGAGTAGCTGTACCTTTAGAGAATCACCAACATTGATGAAGAAGGAGTACTGGTCTGGAGGCACTGAAATCCAAGTCCCATCTCCCAAAATTTGGAGGCCAGAGGTGTTGTTGGATCTTAGTATGGAAATGATTTGAGGGTCTGTGTGCTCTCCAAATCCAACCACATTTCTGTCACCATGTTCACTTAAGCCTTGAAGCTCTGGGCATGGTGGGTAGTGATTGAGCCTGAATAAAGAGTCACTCTGTTCATCCAACAAAAACTTACTGAACACATTCCTTGGCCCAATATTCAATCCTTCAGCCATCAGTTCAAGAATCTCACAAGCCATATTCCTCACAGCTTGTATGTAATCATTCAGAGCAGAACTGCAATTTAAAACAGAGCAAAAATCAAAACACGTTATAAAGAAAACAGGGAAAAAAAAAAAGGCCAAACAATTATTGAATTGACGAATTTCAAGTTCTAACATACCAAAATTCATCTGGGTTTGTTCCATAAACTGATTTGAATCTGTCAGAGTTGGCTTCTGTATTGGCTTTGAGAAGGAGGTACTCAACCCACCCCACATCGCCATTTCTCCCAATATGCTTGCTGCCATATCCAAATGGATCAGCAGGCCCTGCTTTTTCTTTCTCAGAATCTGGCAAGGAGAAGAATTTGATGGCTTCAGATTCCAATCTGTTAATGAAATCCATGGGAACACCATGGTTGATGACTTTGAAGAATCCAAACTCCTCACAAGCCTTCACAATGAGTTGTTTGGAGTCTGGTTTGGACAGGTCTATGAGAGGGATTCCAGAGGAGGATGACTTGGACAGCTTGAGGCTTCTGCTATAACTAGAGCAGTATTCAGTAGCTGGTTTAGACAAAAGCACCATGTTTGAGGAAAGATGAGAATGAATTGTAGAGATGTATATTGAAAATACGAAGGAAGTTGATATGGCTTGAGAGTAGCGTAGAGAGGCACTTCTGAGTTTGAGGCGGTGTGTTAGGGGTTTTGGGTCTTGGCTATTTATAGGAACAGAGAGGGAAGGGCCTTGGAATGTTCATTTAACAACCACCCCCCCCCCCCCCCCCCCCCCCCCCCCCCATAAGAAAATTCATGGGGCTTTCTTTTTCCTTGTTAATATTGAAAAGTCTATATTATATATTTCTTTTGGTCAAATGTATATTATATGTCTTTGGACTTTCAGTGTCCATTAATATGTTGTGGAAATTTGAGTCTATAATATAATAATAATATATGAGTTCACTGTTATTTTACTCCCTGACCCAATTTGAATGGTGACTGTGGCCATTACGCCATTTGAATGAAAGCAGTCCAGTCATGATCTCCCCAAGGGACGTAATGAGTAATGAGTATTAGTTCCACTGAATTGGACTTCTTTTTTTTTTATAGAAAATAGAAATTTCATTAATTAAGAAAAAAGGCTTTATGAACAGAGTAAGGAGGTCTCTCACCTAAGACACCAGTTCTAAAGGGCGAGTGAATATTAGGATCTGAAAATAAATACATAATTTTAATTTGTTATAATTTGATATTTTAAATTTAATACAAGTGATTGAGATGTACTTGTCTGTAATAATCTTTTAAAATTGTCTCTTTAGTAAACAAAAATACGAGTGAGAGTGACTTAAACAATAATATTGAATCTATAATAATACATACACCGTGCATTATTGCCAGTAGTTCCTCTTGCCTCGACATAAAAATCCAAGTAAGTGCTGCCCGTAAATCCAATCCCACTACAAAGTGAAGAATAAGCCCCTACACTAAAAACTTCAATCCATATCTCCCTAAGGATGAGAATCAAACGGTCATTTAAGAGACATATTACACAAAGACATTATAACAACTTTGATGTGTAGGTTGAAAAGAAAAGTAAAAGAAATAAAAAGATTACCTGTGCGACATAAGGCATGGTCTAACAAATAAAATTCATATCTCAATTTAAGCAAAAAACTCACTCGAATTGCCAACTCATATTTGAAACTGACTCAGAATTCAAATACAGATGACCTTGGTGTAATAGAATATTAGAGCATTTTAGCAATGTTAAGTCATTTTTCAGTCAAATTTTAGTTAAAGTAACTAAAAAGTCAGTTTGACCGGCCATTTTAGAATATATGTCTACATCAGTTCTCTCTATTTTAGCTAGATTTGAATTTTTATTATTTATTGAATGAAGAGAAAATGGTTTAAATATATTTATAGGAATGTTTTTTTTTTTAAAGGATTTACTGGAATGTTTTAAATTAACAAAAAGAATAGAGAGTTTCATCTCACTTTCTATATTTAGGAGCGAGATAGCTAAAATATAAAATAGGGAGTCACGTAAGAGTCTGGTGCAGCTGCTAAAATTGATAAAAAGTTAAAAATGCTCTCTAAAATAACTAAAGAGCAAAGATAAAGAGTCTGCTAAAAATGTTATAATTCTACTAGATCAGATCCATGCTTATTCATATCTCATATTCTCATAAGTACTCCTCTTCTTTTCTTGAGAATAAAGGACACAAAAATTAATTAAAGAAAATCGTCAAATCCATCATATTGAAAGCTTACACATCCTCTACTAAATTTTGTCATTCATTTTATTTCTATTATGTGAGTGTTTTTTTTCATTGCATAGTAATTAAAGTATGCAACAACTAGTCTGTAAGTCGAACTCAAGATCTCTCACTTACAAATAGGAAACTAATGCTACTAGATCAAATGATATTGGACAAGATATTATAGAAGTTAAACATTTTTTTATAGTTGAAAATGTTATCCATTGTGCAATTTAGCAAGCACTACAATAATGACACACCTTAAGGGTCGTCAAAAAGACCGTTACATGGAGTACACTACCAACCCCTTAATAGAGTACAATATCAAGAATATCTCTAAACAGAGTACACTACCGAGCACACCCCTTAACATAATACATTACCAAGCACACTCCTAAACAGAGTACACTACCTAGCACACTCATATCACACCCAAATTTTAGGATTACACACAAAACAAAGAAAGTTAGAGCCCCAAAGAGAAATAAATGGACAACATGACTACTATTTTCTTTGCCATCTCTTAACTCAAAACGGAAAAGCCATCTCTTAACTCAAAACGGAAAAGAGTAGTCATAATTCTCGATAAAAAGGAATTATGTGATTACAATAAAAATTAAAGCCCTAAAAGCCTTATAGACCTAAGTCAACCAAGCCCACATCACATGTGCAAGAAAGTCCCTATATAGACCTATCCCAAGAAGCCTAATGCAGGAAAACCCTAGCACTTCAAGCATTTCTCCAACCAACGGCCGCCGCCCTAGACCACTGCACTGGCACCGTTAGTGTTACCTCCGCTAGAGATTCGCAAGAGAGGACCCACAAAGTCCAGCCTCCCATCTCGACAATCACTACCATCCAAACTTAAGCTACCACCGTGCAAGGGACGCTGACACCACCCCAAGCATTAATGACCGTCGCCGCCAAGCACAACACGATGTCTCCATGCGCCATAATCCATGGTCTTCACAACCTCCAACAAACAGAAGTCCAAATGGATTTAGCAACCTGTCCATTGGATTCCAAAACAGATCTGAACACCGATCATCGCCATTTCTTACCACTATAGGCAACCTTCCACCGATGAAACACACTCTCAAGTCAACCACACAGTCACCACCATTCACCAATGGAAGGAAACTCCCCTCCGGAACCATGGTCTTACCACCAAAGTATCGCTTTCCACCTCAGTAAGCGATTGAAAAGAAGAAGAAGAACCATGAATCAGAGAGTTTAAGCCCAAGATAATCGTCGGTGAATACGACAAGGGTTTAAAGAGGTCGAATGGCTGACTAAAAACCCAAGCAAAGCTAGGTCAATGAGATAAACTATAAAAGTAAAAATTTAAGTAATCATCAACTACAATACATATCTTGTATAAACATTAATGTAAGCTTACTTGTAAATTATAATGTTCTATTTCTTCTGTTGAAGCTTTTAATTTTTTTTTTCCTTTAAAGGGGTTTGGAACCAGACTAGCTGGAAGACTCAGCCCCATGCCCGTGAAGCTTTTAACTTCTACTCACAAAATTTTGGTTATTTTTGATATTTTGTTTTGTAGTTAGATTTTTCCTTAATTAGAACCAAAAATTCTCCATATAAAGTTCAAGTTGAGGCAAATATGAAGTTTGGTTCATGATGTGTTCTATTAGATTCAAGCTCGACTTTCAATTTTATCAAAAACATTTATGCATTATCAAATCTCACCTAATAGGTCATTTCGTCAATAATCCGTCAATTGGAGCCATTAACTCGCTGACGAGACATGCCATGTCAGATCACGTGGGCCCCACCTATTAGGCAAAATTCCAAAATTGCCTCTGCCTCTCTCCCAGCTCCAGAAGAACTCGGCTTACACCTGCCCAGGCCCAGGCCACAGAGAGAGAACCACCACTTCTTCTGCAATGACCGCCCCTCTGTCTCCGATGTTTGGCTATCCCAAGACGCCGGAAGTTCTCTACGCCTCCAGCCCCAGTCTCACACCATCAAACCCAGTTCACCAATAACATTAAACTCCAAAATAAACAAAAAAAGACAAAAAAATTTCACCAGAATTGACCACCCAGAATCAAATTGACAAAAAAGACAATAAATCTTCTTCTTCCTTCCAAATAAACTAGTCTTTGATTGCTTCTTTGCTCTGTTTCTTCGTCCCATCTCGCTTCACGACTCCTCTCCAATTCCATCAAAACCCGATCATCTTCAACTCCCAAAACCCGAGCCCGATTCACTTGGAAACCCCTAGCCTAGGGTTCGAATTTGGGCGATATGGCGATGCTTCTGGACAAGATCGTGCAATCGCTGGAGCTCTAGTTGAAGCTGATCAGGAAGCCCCAGCCTTATGTCGACCCGAATCTGGACCCGGTTTTGCTGGTGCCCGACATCGCTGACTCCATCTTGAACGTCGTTGACGAAGAGACTAGTAAAGAGGAGAGGGTTTGGGTAAGGATTCTCGGGGCTACTACGGGTTTCGGACCAAGCTTTGGTCGCGATTCAATCCTTCTACAGGTATAAAGTTATTGAAAAGTTTCAAAATTTCAAAAAATCTACAGGGATATCCTTCTATAGGCAAGCTGAGTTCTTTTGGAGCTGGGAGAGAGGCAGGGCAATTTTGGAATTTTTCCTGATAGATGGGGCCACATGATCTGACATGGCATGGTTCATCAGCGAGTTAACGGCTCCAATTGACAGAGTATTGACGGAATGACCTATTAGATGAGATTTGATAATGCAGAGGTGTTTTTAATGAAATTGAAAGTCGAGGGAGTGAATTGATGTTGAACTCAAACCATAGGGGTACTAAACAGTAATTAGCCCTTTATTTTAAGACCAAACTCGTCTAATATTAATATCTCTCGAACTTGTCTTTAAAAGTTGATTAGGATTGAATTTGAAATTGAGCTAGATTCAGCTTAACTCTGACATAAAATTTATATATAATTTTTTTTGAATAAATATCATAGAGATTTTCATTAAGAGAAATTTTAAATACACACCCCAAACTACTTAATACACATCCCTATTATTTTATATTTCAAATCAGATTTTATAGATAGATTAACAATGGCATTAAATACAATTAATTACAATTTATTTAAGAAAAATTTAAATTAGATAGTTTCTAACTTTATTCTTGTTTTAAATGAGGATGTCATTTATAGAAGTTCATTGTGTCTATAGTTATAGAATAATAAAAGGAAGATATGAGTATTATTATTATTATTTTTCGTATGATACATAGATATCTATTTTGGTAATTTAAGATACCTATAAAATTTGATATGAAGTTGTGATGAAGAACACCACGGTGATATATAGGATATGACCACTCATTCGATAGCCATGCTCACTTATTCAAAGCAAGCCTACTTAACTATGACCAAGCAAAGCATTGTAATAGCCTAGTTGAAGCAGAAACTAACTAAATAATGGGTGCAACCTAATAGTAGTTTTGGAACAAGAAAAATAGGCCCATAATCAATCTTCAATGCTCCAGGCCCAACTAGCGGCCGACTAAGCTCATCCTGATCCCTGGCGCCACTGCTCCACTTTAGCATTGCCCCAGCCAATATCACGCCACCAACCTCTAAGATCGAGGTCTACTAGAATATTCTTGTCATCACCAGCAATGTCAGATCTGGATAGAAGCATTGAAACCACCACCTAGTGCCCGAATCTCAAAGCCGTACCAGAACTCATGTGCAAACTCGCCGGCCCAAGTAGCGACCATTGATCGCTTGGTCCCGGAGAGCAGAAACATATCCATCTGATCAGATTTGGGATTGAGGGCTGCATGCCGCACTTTGTCAAGGTCACGGTGGACTCCACTGGTAGCAAGCGCCTAAAGCTCGGTTTTCAAAAAGCCTCAGCGGCTTCCATGGCGGTGAAGCGCCGTTGCCGGCTCTAGGTATTCGAGAAGGGGTCTCACGCTGTACCATTGGCTCTCTTCTTTTTCCATAGCTTGAATATATAATGTGAAATAATAAATGAAATGAAAGTTTTAATAACAAGTTTTTTTTTTTAAGAAATAAATTGACAATTCTTTATTAAATAAAAAGATTACAACCGATAGATATAGAAACTACATCAGAATAAGAAATAATAGAAACATTATTGAAAGCAAGAAAATGTAACCTAGTAAGGATATTCAAGGATACAATTAATCATCTGATGAAGCACTGAACAAAACTCAAGCTATGTGAAATGATACCAATGATATGGTGCACCATCCCACGTAGATAAATACGTCGAGTAACAAGTAACCTTCCGTCAAGGTAACCTTGCCTTTTCCACGTAAAAAAATATGTCGAAAAGAAAGCAATCTCCTACCCAAGTAACTAAAAAACAAATTCAAAATGATGCAAAAAAAAAAAAACAAACTGAAACCCAAATAAAAGTTGCCACCCAAATTAAGATCCAGCCTAGATGCCAGATCCTATCCCATGCCCAAAGCCAGATCTAGACCCGAATCCAGATTGGACCTGGATCCCAAATTCGGATCCCAGCCAAGGACCCATCGCCGGTCCAATCTAATACCATCAACCGCCGTGGTCTAGTCACGAACCACCAAACCTGTAGAATCATCACCAGTGCGCAACCCAGCCAAAGAGTGGTCAATCTTTGAGGGCCACCCACAACAAGAAGTGCCATAACCACCACATAGAGAAACCCTGACGCCGAGACCACCATGAGAGGACGAAACCCAATCCAAATCACTGGATCCCACAATCCCGACAACCATCACCATCCTCCACCGCTAGCCAAATCACTTGTTGCGCCATGCAACCCAGCTATTGCCAATTACCTGCAGCAACCTTTCGCAGTTCCCAACCAAAACTAATCTCATGCCTTCGAAAATGGCAAGGACAACCCAACATAGCCGAAGCCTGAAGAAATCACCAAGAATAGAGTAGATACAAAGCGCGATGAACCCATAGGAGCCACCGCTCTCCAAACCCTAGCAGAGAGTACTAGATCCAGATACATTTAAATAACAAGTTAAAATAACATTAAAAATCTTGATAGTTAATATTTGAAAGTATTTCATATGGAACTCAAATTTTCATACCAGAGTTACCACAAGCTCACATAAAAGAATTTAAGTGCATTCAGCATACTTGTCGATGGAGTTTAGTTTTGAGTGTAAGTTCAATATTTTTCTTTTATGATGGGGGCTTGAATAAGCCAACATTAAACAAGCCGAATTCTTAAAAACCGATCTACATCCCTAAGCAAAATTCAATCTAATTTTTTCTTTTAGAAAATGAAAATACAATCTAATTACTCAACACTTGAAGAAGGGCTCCTCAACTTATTACACTATGATCAAGACGCTCTAGTTGTGGACCATTAATATTTAAAAACATATCCACCTGACCTCTCAATGATCAATTGATTCAATTCTATGACTCTTGAACTCTTCAGTAGCTCTAACATCAATTCATACATCCCACTAATCATATGACAATTCTCCACTTACTTTGATAGAATCATGAATCTTTATACGTTTCAATGTCTAACAAAGTACTATATATAGTCATATACTTACGGTTGCTTTGATATTTTAAATACTATGTCTCCCAAATATAGGGTGTCGAGGATTTGAATTGCACAGAAAGTCAGGGTTCAAAACATCTCAACTCCGTTGGAAATCTTCTTTTAGTTGTAATTGTATCAAATTATACACTTGAAAGTGAACATTTTATTTTGGTCGATTTGAAAATGGATTGATCAACAAAATATCAATGAGAAAACAAAAGAAATAAGTGATTGGTCGATCATTCTTGGAGTTTGGTATCAACTTTCAAGGATACGGGGCAATGACTATACAAATAACTAAAGTGGATTGGATTGAAAGAGATGGCTCTCAAAAAAGGGTTATGATGGAATTCAAGTACTAAAAGATTGTCATAAAAAAAAAGTACTAAAAGATACACATTCTCGGACCATTTTGTGCCAAATTTTCTTTTATCCTTTCAAATTATTACATAATATTATCCCAGATTAGTACTTTTAGTTTCTTTTTTTTTGGTATTTTTTTGGTATTTTTTTGGTTCATGTGTGGGATGAATTAGCCCCAAGCATAGCATGATTGACCGTATAAGTGCTAATGCTAGGTATACTTTCATTCTAAAAAAAAAATTAAAAAATGCTAGGTATACAGAACGTTTTATATATAGCTTTGACATTAACTAATCAGTTCTACCACAAACACGAAGATTTTTTTTTTTTTTTTAATAATTCATCTTTTGGTAGAAGATAAGCCTAGCAAGGGTTGCTAGGGTCCAGAGCTCATTGGCGTCGGTCCCCAGTTTCACCCGAAAAAAAGGAAATAGATGTATTATTTGAAGCTATCTTAGCTGATAAGAGTTTTGTTTCTTGGTCAGAAATTGATAACTCTAACTAGATAAAAAGCACCTAGTTCAAGATAAACATGGATGAAAAAAGAAACTCATAGCATATGATTTTCGGTCGTTGGAATGTTACATCAATCCCATATTGTTATACATAATGACTTCTGACGTAAAAGGGTGTTCTGGTTTTGTAATTTTGTTATCAATTGAATTTATGGTTTAACGAAAGATATTCATTGATGTCGATAAGATGAGCAAAGATATCATGACTGTCACAATACCACATATGAACATTTTATAACGTGCGGAAATTTAATGTGAAATGACAGAGCTGCTATTCTATACATTTTGAAGGGATAAGACTAACCGAATGAGTAAATCGGAAGGAAAAAACGATCAACATGCACCTAGTTGAAGATAAAGATTGATGAGTCTAGGGGTGTAGAAGCTCATGATAAACATCAGAACTCATCCAGAGTTTGTGTACTACATCGATGATCTTTTTTTTTTTTTTTTTTGAGAATTACTACATGGGTGACGAATTTATAAACTGAATAGTCTTGTGAAATTTGAGCTTTTTTTTCATATATAACTCCATATTATCTTAATTTATTTCTCAAAAGAAACAAATCAAGAGGCACTACGGATAAGTTTACCAATACTTTTTGGCAATGGCTAAGCCACATTGTTACTAATATTGGTAAATTCTACATTATGAGTTTTTTTTTTTTTAGAATAGTTGTGTTTTCTATGGTGTATATACGGTATTTCATGGTTTTCATTTAAAAGATCGATATCAATATATTACAAATTTATTTATTTAATCTTCATGAGTAGTGTCCACAATCAATTTTTTTTTTTATCGAGATCACACAGTTCCTCAAAGGTTTTTTAGGCCCAGAGATTAACATGTGCCAGAGGATCATGTCAGAACGCTTCATTCCCACTGTCTTCTAAAAATAGATTGAGACTTAACTCCAATCAGCGTCTGCAGGATTCAAACCTGAGTATGGAAGTTCCACACTTGGAGCCTCTTACCAACTCGAGCACTTGTGGTGGTTTCCACAATCAGAAACTTCAATGTTACCTATCATCGATTTAAATTGCAGTGTTGGGATTCAAACACATAAAACACTTTCGTTTATTCTCAATCATTGGACTTGAATTTAATGAGTAAATAGGTGAATATTTTTATAATATTAACCTTCAATATTACATTCAATGATGGTTAATAACAATTTCTCAGTCACCTAATAATCCTGAAATGTCTTTGATTCTTTTGATCATTTTTAGTCTAAAAACTAATCTATATGTAAATTTATTACAATCGAGCATTTCCAATCAACACTTACTAACACCATTCGATCATCGCATAAAAACTCAAAAAATTCAAGTTTCATGGTGATCAGTTAACAACTAAATTGTTAGTGTTCATGGCAGAAATCCTTAACAAAAGTGAATTAAAATAATAATATCTATATGTGCCGTTCGGATTAATGAAAAATAAATAATACTAATAGCTAGTTAGAAAGAGTTACCAATCATAGAGTGACGATTTGGCAACTCATTTTCATCTACAGAAGAATTAAAAAGTCATGACTCTAATGAAAAAACAAGAGAATCCAATAAGTTCCCAACCAAATGGAAGAACAAAATCCTAGTACGTATGATTACATCTCACATCATTTAGATGGTCCCACCCCAGTCCAATGACAGATGGTCGCCCTAGCATACCAAAGAACAAGAGAGAGAGAGAGAGAGAGAGAGAGAGAGAGAGAGAGAGAGAATCCCAGCTTTTCCCAGATCCATGATCGATAGGGTTTCGCAGTTTTGGGACACATACATACGTGTTGCAACCGCAGCCTCCAGAAAAACAGACGGCTAATAAAGTGGCGAGTAGGCGTGGATGAGTCCCTTCAAAACCCTAGGGTCCCATTAACCTAAATGACGCGGCCTCCTCACATTCGCAGGGCCTCCGCTTCCTCTTTTGAACTTTGAACTTGTCGGTCGTACTCGTTTAGGTTTTTACCTGCTTACTGTAATTATCCCCATCACTACCTCCGGCCCTCCGCTACGCGGCTGGCGCCAGCGCAGTACCTGGTTTACTGTAATGGGTCGTACGCCAGGCCACATCACCCAGATAGCCTGCGCTTCTTACTGCTAATTTGTCCCAGCTCCCATCCTGTCCTAACCTAACCTAACCCTAACCGCACCACGCAGTTTCCCTCCCTCCCTCCCTCCTTTCTTTTACCAATTCCTCCTCCTCTTCCTCCTCTATCATCATCATGTTATCTATAATTTATTATTTATCAGACATCAGAACAAGTCCAGCACGCTTTTCTTTCTTTAGTCTGAGTCTATCTCCTATTCATATCATCGTGCATCATTGCCTCATTGGTGGGTTGTAATGTGTCCTACCTGGATATATAATCTCATCTCTCTATCATATTTATTTATTTTTATTTATTTATTTTACCTTATCTTTCTCAATGAGAAAAAGTTGAAGATATTCACACCATCATTGGTGGGCTGTAATTTATAATCGTGTCCTACTTAGTTATCTCATTTCTTTTATCATATTCTTTAGATATCTCTCTCATCATATCTATACATAAACATATATTTTTATATAACAATTATATTTTTATGGTGCAACGAAATTTTGTAGCTCACTACTCACTACTCACTAGTCACTACTAACGCTATATCATAACCATGTATTGAGGCTTCTTATCATTCCATTTTTGCTCGAAACCTTTTTTTTCATGTATCATGTATTTAGCAAATGCCACTTGATGTCCTGCAATGTGCTTTGCCATTTAACCTTTACGACCTTATAAAAAATGTGCTTCTCTTCAAGACTCACTTATTTTATTGATCTAGAAGTTATGATGTGGACAATTCATAAGTTCACTCCTTGGGTGAATGAGAATATTCAGTCTCTCTTGTAATTAACACATAATAGCTTTGTAATTTATAATCCAACCATCCATGTTGTATAATGTAATACAAAGATTAGCTCTGTAAAAAATCAATCTAATTGAAGACCTTTTAGTTATTTATTTCTAAAAAATACATGGATGGTGCATCATAATAGTAGTAAATATTGTTAGAACCATCCATTTGTTTGATTCAATTAAATAATTAAACGATTTCTGATTCGATAGAGTTTTTTCAAAGATGATATTTAAAAGCTAATTTAAGATATAGTCCGTTGGATTATAAATTTATTAAGTAAAACTATATTAATCGATAATGGAGATGAATATACTTGTTCAATATAGAGGTGAATCTAAGAATTATTCGAAAGGTATTCAACTAACGAGAGATAGATGTGTCAAATGTTATGTGCCCTAACTAATGGAAATTTCAACGAATCTTGTTAACTCATCAAAACAAAGAAGATGGCCGGAGTGTCCCCACAATAAACGAATTGCCGACTTATTGATCTAGCTTCTTAATTTGGGCGTCCCGAGAGCTCTCTTTTGAAGCCAAGAAAACTACATTGTTCGGAATCATAATAATTTGGATATATAACAGCTCATCATCAGCATGGTTTTCTTTTATTCAATATGACGTGACCCATTTTTTTTCAAGGAGATTGATGGAGACTCACTTTGACCCATACCCATCTTATAGCTAGCGAGGATGAGCTTTTAAGATCCCAACAACGAATCACAAACCCTTTTCTTCCTATAATTATAACCACTTTTAATATCAAAAAGAAGGAAAATGACATGAGGAATATGAATGCCATATCTTCTTTGAGGTTACCACTTAATCACGTTGGCCACTTGGCGACTGCTACCTCCTAACGTAACGGCACCTGTATTCACAGTTCCCTCTGTCTGTCGATCCAGCATGCAATTCATGACACTGAATCAACACACTTTTTCTCTCCTATTCATTTCCTAATTCCTATAAATGCCTCTTATAATTTAATGTATTGATATATCTTTTTTATTTTTTTATTAATTCTTTTTTATTTAAAAAAAACTTTTAGGCCGTTACATATATCAGTGAAAATCGAATTCATGAACATTTATAATGTTGGAATTATACTTACCAACAGATCACAGCTCACCGACAATGTATTGATATATCAATTATTCAAGTATACTAGTTTGACTTAGATATAGATTGATCATTCCATGCATTGATACACTAGTTCGAGTTTTTAAAATTACTTTTGTCTTCTTCTTTTTGTCTTTGAAGGATAGCCAATGCAGCTGCCCTTAATTATTGATTAATGAAACCATAGAATACAAGGGGGAGACCTAAAGTCTGCACCCCATATTACAATAAGTGATGTATTCTACCATGCACCAGTTAGCAAAAAGTGTTGGTCTGACAACTCTATTTGTTTTGACAAAGCGGTGGCATAACGGAAAGATAACTCTACAAAGGAGAGACATCATAACAAATAGCGCAACTTTTCTACTATGTTGCCTCGCAGAATCTAATCCGACGACACTCTGTTTCATCCTGCTACTAGGAGGTTGCAACCATTTGACAAAGCAAGAAACTTGCCGCCTAACTAGGGCAATCAAGGCACGCAACGTGCTTATACCGGGACAACGCCCACATCTCCTTATTGAATATAGTAAATAAGTAACAACTAACAAAACAAAGTAATTGAAAGCATTAAGCATAGCTGCTCAAATTGGGCCCAATTCCTGAACCTAGGCCTAAGAACCATCCAAGATTAGGAGAAGGCCATACTAGGCCCATGAACGTTCATGTCTCACCCCCAACGTCCATCCACACAAGACCACAGCCACCGACGAGCCCTCCCCACCATTGCAGCAACATCGTCGAATCCAAATCTCCTGCCTGAACTGAGTTGACGACCCCGATTGGCCACATGCTGGACCACAACGATCTTCGGTCCCAACTTGCAAATCACCAATCCACAAAGAGCATATCGATCTTTGGTGCAGCCTGCAATCAATCCCAGCCAGAACGGTCTCCAATCCCGCCTGCAAACAACCATACTCATATTGATCTCCGATCTTCGCACCCCAATGAGTCCATTGCCCTGACCTCGAACCCTAGCACTGTTAAACGGTGTAATCTGACCCGTCGCACGCATCTTCCACCATTGATCCTGGAGACGCTCTCGTCCAGCAGGACAGACTTTCTTCCCCATCTTTAACACACGTTTCAGGCCCAAAGTCCTACTAGAGATGAATAGAGTAGCCAATAGTTCTCTAACAATCATGTCCCATCTGACAACGACATCTCTAGGCCGTGTCGCCGGACGGAGGGGGGAACAAGGATGGGGCTACAAGGAGTCTTTAGGGTTTGAGAAACGAACTATTTGGAACTTACTTTTATCTCTTTATTGAACTAGTCTATGCACATTTGTATCAAACTAAATCTACTTAATATATTAGTACATGAATATATCATGCTATAACATAGATTAATTCTTTTGTTTTTTAATCATCTACTGCTAATTGAAGTATACATAAAAAATTGCCGGCATGTTGATCTAAGCTTCTTAATTTGGGGTGATAATTGGACATATAACTGCTCATCGACATGGCAATATTTGCTTCAAATGAGATGTGACCCCTACCCGAGGAGATTAAGATTCACCTTTGACCCATCTTATATGGATTGAGCATTTAAAGCATCTTTAGCAATGCTAGCAATTTTCGAGTCAACTTTTAGCTAAAGTAACTAAAAAGTAATTTTGGCTAGCCACTTTAGAAATATATTTGTATTAGTGCTCTCTATTTTAGCTAATTTTGAATTTATATTGTTTTTTAAAGGAATATTAAATGGTTTAAATGTATTTATAAATTACATAAAATAACTCAAAAAGAATGTTTTAAATTATGGAGAACTTCATCTCGCTCTCTATATTTAGGAGCATGATAGCTAAAAGTTATAATAGAGAGCCACTTAGGAGTCTGATGCATTTGTTAAAATAGATAAAAAGCTAAACATACTATCTAAAATAACTAAGAAATCAAAATAGAAAATCTGCTAAAAATGCTCTTAGACCCCAAAAACAATCAAACCACACACCCCATTTCTTCTCACAATTAAACTCTTTAGAATTAAAAAATGGAAAATGACATGAAATATTTGAATGCCATCACATCTCTGAATTGATATTTAACAGAGTACCACAATTATTTGCTCATGTTTCTCTATCCACTTTCCATAGTCAACCACATCTCTCTTCCTTCCTTGAGATACCTTCATTATCTATTGTACCCTACACTATAAATATCACCAAACTTTCGAGGGTACTAATTGATGTGACTTTTTTCATTGAACCCAATTATAATTAATCACATATGCAGGAACATACAGGCAGATCTCAGATTCTCAGAAACACAAAAACACGTACACATTTCCAATTTGGCATAGTAGATTTAATCTTATAGGAACATGTGATGACCCATTTGATGGAGACATAAGATTGAAGTGCAAAACTTCAGTGGCTTTGAGGGTTCACATAGATACCAAATACAGTTAGTTATTACACGGTGTAGACGCGCCCTGGCTACTATATTAAATACACAACTTGGTTATTCAATATACAAATTCGCACAAAATTTGAGATCTGATTTGGTTCATGTACTATCTACTGACTTGGCCCAAATAGAAGTCAAAGATTTTGTGTTCTTTTTTTAGTTAAATGATGGATGTTGAAAGCAATGCTCATGCAAAATAAACTCTGTTGACACATAATGTAAATGTGTCAAGCAAGTGTCAAGAAAGTCTTGGATGACAAGTGTTAGATGGGTGTCTGTTTCATGTTGGCGTACGGCACATATATGATATTGATAAAGTAATTTAAGAGTCACATAAAAAGCAAAAAAAAAATCTCTAAGTTTCACATCAAAAACCAATTGACAATGGATAGAGTGGCCCAAACATTTGTACACTCATAGACAGTATCCTATTTTTCCCATGTGGGATGTTTATATTCTCAACACTTCCCGCACGTGTGACGAATTTTCAAGCCATACACGTAGATAAATTTGGGTGACGTGGGGATCGTGTGGCCATGAGACATTCACATATGGGATAACCGTTCTGATACCATGATAAAGTAATCTGGGGTTCACATCCAAAATCAATTGGCAATGGATGGAGGGACTCAAACCTTTATAAACGCATAGACAATGTCCCATTTTTCCCATTTGGGATATATATATATATATATATATATATTCTCAACAGATATGATAATTTTTTTATCTTTAGCATATGATATGACAATTTCAAGAAAGGAAAATATTTTCACACTTAATAGGCTGTGACGTGAATCCAAACCCTAATCATGAGTAGATCAAAAGTTGACATGATTAAATAAAAAAAATCCCTAATTCTAATTTCAACCACATAAAAGATGGAAAGACGTATAAGGATTATTTTTTTATTCACAATACTCCGCCAATTATTAATGCAAATGAAATTTGAACATGTGACTTCTACGATATTAGTTAGGTCAGCTAATTAAGAATCCACAACTTACTAACCACCTATAAGGTTATTGAATATCAAATCATGTTAGGTCATTTTTTTTGTGGAAATTAGGGTTTGTTCTTTTATTAGCTCCATATTTTAATACTACTTGAACTTATATATGAAGTATAGCAAGTTGTGGAAGTTGGGCAAACATTAATTGAGAAAAATCATGAAAATGGAGACATAAGACGTAGGCCCGATTCATGTCTGTGGGCACAAATACCTCCCACTAAAAGACTGATGAACTAGTTAAGCTAGAAACGATATGCTTTAAAAATAAACGATCGAAGATGGTTCAGAGGTCACAGTTTCTCTCAATTCAGGAGTCATGGAAGGCTTGGATTCCTTGGAATGGACCATACTGGGAGTAAAATCTATATGCCATATTGTCAAGCCACGCTGTCAACTTTTCTTATTGAAATGCAGTTGACAGAGATAAAAGAAATTAAGATGGTTACTTGTGTTTCTAGGTAGAAAGGTTCACAGCTGGTTCTATTATTGTCAAAAGGAGGCGGAAGCAAGGTCGTTGTTTGAAGTTTGAAACAACTTTTATTCATTAATAAAGTCAGGATTAAGATTTCAATTTGGCAAAGATAAGATATAGTTGACTTAGCACATTAATGCTCCTTCTCCCTCTTTCTCTAACGTGTGAAACTGAAAATAGGGAGAACACTAGGGTTTTCAAGAGAGCGGCGGAGAACCACTCTTTCGTTCGTGCTCATCGGGTTTAGAGGCAGTCGTACTCCCCGAGTCCATACTTTTTCTAGCCTTTTCCAGTTTTAGACCTTTAGCCGGTAGAATCAGGCTGAAAGCATGTCTTGGCCTGGTGTTTGTGTAAATCAGTTCCTCCAAACCTAATTTTGAGCATTTTTCTTACAAACATTAAGCACCTGTTATCATCGGTTTTAATTTAGAGTTCATTCTGTTCTATAATAAAGAGACATAAATTTGACGTCCATTAGATAAATTTCTATGTTCACCATTGACAAAAACGTATATCGAATAAATTAAAATAGAAGAATACGACATGAAATTTATACTTGGATGTAGATGTTAATCAATTAGTTGTGTCAAGATTGAGAGAAAAGTATGATCGGGATTGGTCATGTCTATTGTCCAAGACTCCAAGTTCTTTCACAGTCGGCAAATGTATCTATCTTATTGCATCAAAGCAAATTGTATGTAGGATATTTACTTCTGTCACCTATCCCTCCAAGTCCAAGAGGATCTTTCACCGAATCAAGTCTTTAATTTCTCAATATTGAACGTACAACTAATCAAGTATATTCGTGTACACATAAATGTGATGATTAACATATAAGATCTTGAGAATATTAGTTATACGTTATAACAATGTGATTGCGAAGGCTAGATTTCACTTGATGTTAGTCAAGAATGATGCAAAGAGTGAGAGATATTCTTGGTGACAATGACACAGAGAAACAATGGGTGGTCATAAAAGGGAAGTATATTGCCGCGTGATACTACAATATCATCATGCATGACCTATCAGTCTTTCCACATATTGACTCGAGCTCGGTCCACTTCTGCCATATCCAATCTGGCCGGCAATCAATTATATATCTTCAAAGAAAATAGTCTGTTAAACAACCAGAAAGCTCGTCAAGCACATTTTAAACGGTGCCTCGTCCTCGACCAGATCGAGAATGCAATTCTATAAGAGTTGGCATGATGACTCGATCTTTAAGAATGAATCTTTGGTATGGCCAGTTGTGTTGGACGTCAAACTCACCCATCGTATCATAAGAGAGTGGGGTGAGGTGGTATTTTAAGTTCACAGCACAAGGTAATACATTCTCTCTTCTAAAGTCGCAACTTGCAACTCCTTATGAACAGTTGCCTGGCTTATGAATAGTGGGTATCCATTTTTGCCAGTTGGTGGAGTGTGTAGCATCCCAAGGTGCAACTCACCAACTTAAGCAAGTCACAGTGCCATAAATCTCTAAAATATAAACCGAACGCTCGGTTTATCCTAGAGAACCACTAGGCATTTGTTTAATTAACTTTTCGTAAACGCACAACAGAGTTTTAAAAATAATTTTGAGGTGGAATTCTTTAAAATACTAAATCAATTTGTTCGTCCAGAACTTGAGATGAATGTTCACTCGGAAAGAAACAACTTCAAGCAGTACGAACTCAACTAGGTTCGGCACAAGACTAGCTTTCAACAAATTTCGTAACACGAATTCGAGAAATAGAATTTAATATAAAGTCCGAAAGATGGACTACCGAACTTATTCCCCACATCCAGCTTCGTCTGCTATTGTCCCGTTACATGCATCTACACTGTTGTAGGGGTGAGCTTTCGTCTCGCTGCTCAACAGGAACTCTACCTCGACTAGATTTCAAACCAATAAATAAATTTTTGGGTACCTAGTATGAAAACATGCTTTTACCAAAGATTTCAAGGAACGACAATCGATGCAAGATACTCAAATACGCGCGTTGAATCTTACCCGATGGCTGGTCCCGTAGGCCCACTACACGACCTTACCTCAATTAATTTATCAACCAGGTAAGCGTAGTAAGAGCGTCCGCTACCTAGCTACACACACGGAATTAGGTAGTCATTGCGATTGCTCATTGTCCGACTAGTATAGCTAACCCTCCAGAGGTTTTGGAGATCAAACCTAAGGAAGTCAGTGCCACCCTTCGCTCTCAAGCCATCAACATTTCTTATATGGCTTGGTTAGTATGCTTCGCATTTTAACTTAACCAAGCCACACAACTTAACATGCATCATATTAAAAATAACTTAACAAAATAAAAGCACATATCGAGGAGAGTCCAGAATCCCTACTTGGATTCCGATGGTTTCTCTCACGTACTCCGAGAGTTGAGAACTGTCCGTTCCTCGGGTAACTGGAGTCTTAAGTTCTGACATTTCGATCGTTAATAATCTATTAAACAAAATTTAAAATCTCAACAATTAATAAATCGTCTAACCAACTTTTCCTGGTTTGACCAAGATTGACCAACTTTGACCGTTGTTTGACTAACGTGTGACCAATCGAGACGGGTTCGATAATTATCCCAATTACCAAACATTTTACTCGAGATTGGAATATCGATCGACTACTTTCCGATTCAAATTTCATCGTGTAATAATTCGATAGAATTACTATGGACACCCAACACAATTCCATTTTCATACAAGGTGTGCCCAAACTACTAAAGATACCCAAACATAACTTCTCTCCTTCACTGAAATACAATCTCTTCCAACTTAAATCAACACAACCATTAACATAACAAATTGCCTTAGCAACCATAACTAAACATCAACTTGCAGAATCTGAAACAAACTCAAATCATCATTCTCAACTGCACCAACATCAACCAAGGTTTGAAAACTTCAGAGACTTTGAGTTTACCTTTGATAACAATTTTGTCCAAAAGCAGGATCAACCTTCTAACTCGCTTCTTGACGAAACACGTGAAAGTTTGAGGACTCTTCCTTTCGCTCGTCAGTTTCCAAACTTACGAAATCTGTGTTTACAAACAAGACTAGGTATCAATTCCTAATTCACAACACAAATCGAAGATGAGGAGTTACCAGAAAAATTGAAACTGCCACCACGAATGGTGACCTCGCTATTGGATAACGTACCCGAAACTATCAACTCAGCCCGACCAATGATTTCAGCTCAACCAGCCACGCTTTCGAGTTCTAGGACCACAATGACCGTCGAAAAAATAGTTGAAGACACCCAAACGGCTGCCGGAAACAGGAATCACAATGAATTCTGACGTCACCCAAAACTCAATTTCATCAGAACCCATTCGAAATCGAAAACCATTTATACAAGCAGGTAGAGCGTGGCTAGGGAAGAAAGATTCATACCACATGCAACCCAAAAAGAGGCCGAAGCCGCCAGAGATTGCTGAAATTCGCCGGAGAAAACTTGGAGCTTCCAGTCGTCTATTCTCCGTTCACGATCGATGCATGGACAATCATAGGCCACTGGGATGTAGGTGATAGCGAGACAAAGAGGATGGTTCCCGTGTGCAGGCCGGAGGCGGCCTGATGGTGGAGCACCGATCGGGTCTCGGCTTCTGTTTTCGGGTCGAGAGTTTCAAGCTCTCTCTCTCTCTCTCTCTAGCTTTCTAGGCTGATCTGGTATGTTCCCTTTATTTAAAGCTAGAATCAACAGTCCATTTGACGGTGGAGGAAATAGACGGCTCAGATCGCGTCACATGATTTAAATAAATTTCTAACATCCCAAAACTTTCAAATTTTTCGTAGAAACTAACTCGGGTATCCGAAAAATTTCCGAAAATTTTCACGAACTTGTCGTGTCGTATACTTCAGTATCCAACTCTTAAGTCGAGGATTTCACCTCGTGAAAGTTTCTGAAAAATATTCTCGAGCATCTTTATAATTTTCGATATCAATAAATGATTTCTGAATCATCTCACTTAAGCTCGGTAAATTTTTTTGGGATCGGTAAACCTTCCTAAATTGTGCATTAGGAATCTGAATTAAGTGAATTCTCTGGCTTCTGAACCTGGAAGTTATATTGGTTAAAAATGGTGGGGCTCTTTTGAAGTAAATGAGTGAATAGTTTTTAGAAATGGGGATTTGATTATGTGGGCATGTGCATTTCTGATTGGTGTTTGATCTTTGGAAGGTAAAAATATGAATGAGGAAGAGAACCTCAATAAACTAGCTTAATTACTCAAGCAAGGATGTTTGGAAGCTCTATTTTCTGAGTAAGGTGTGCAAAATATGGTAGGAGCCGTATATCATTGACATGTCTGTACTATTATGGTAGGAGAGGAGCTTGAATCTTTTGGCTATATTGCTTGGTGGCTGTGGAGAAACAGGAATTTACAAAGGCATGGTGAAATTGTGTTACAACCAGCTGCATTAATAAGGATGGCAGGCAGCGGACTGGCAGACGAAATTTTTTCGGGATGGCAGGGCTGCTACTTTCCCAAATCAGCATGGAAAGCTGCTATTCCAAGTCAAGATAGCAAGGCAGTTGCTATCATAGCACCATAAGATACTATTGTATCATAGCAGCTCTCTCTATAGGCTGAAACTGAATTTTGATGGAGCATGTGACACAAGGATTCTTTGGGATTGGCGTGGTCTTTAGGGATGACAACAGAGGTATGAACGGAGCCATGCTGTTCCTCAAGTTAAAAATCTATCACCAAGATCTAGTGAGGCTCTTGCACTATTCCATAGACTTTGGATTGCTATTCATGTTGGATTCCGAAACCTGTAGATTAAAGGTGATGCCCTCGATATTATCAGTGCTCTGCAAAACGATAGTAATGATTTGAGTTTGGAATGTTATATATTGGATGAAGTTAAGTCTTTTAATTTTTATAATTGACATTTTATGAAGCGAGAAGGCACACCGAATCATACCTTCATCTGTAACTATGATTTGAGTGACATGTCAGCCGGCAATTCTATATGAACTGCTTATATTCCTTCAAGCTGGAACATATAAAATGACTAAACGGGCTGACAAAAAAGCCATGTTAGTCCCGGTATTTCTAGAACTACACTTTTTGTTAACATGTGTTTTGAATATTCACCGTCAAATAGTGTTGTATTGCTGATTGGCTGTTATTGACTGGGGAAGTGGGGTAAGCTGTGTTTTATACATTTTTATAACTTTACTTAATATTGTTGCCAAATTTCTGTGTCCGATATGATTGTAGCTAAATACTTTCCAAGTATTACAATATCTGTGTCAGATAATTTCTTTGTTGCTAGTTTCGTAAGAACTATATCTGGTATTAACTTCTTTTTTTTTTTTTTTGGAGTAACTAAAGTTCAAACACTCCTCTTCAGCGTAACCTTTACCCTCTTGGGGGGAAAATGTAAGTACATTAACCAAGTTCTGGAAGTTTGAATTTTGATGTATACTTAGATTCAGCTTTTATTTCTGAACTAAGTTGTACAAATAAATTGCCTATGTCATGATGTACCTTTTTCTTACCACCGTTATACACATATTGATGAAATTTCATTTTGCTTTTTCAGATTTCCAAAAGGTTCCTTAAATCAGATAAGAAAACTACAGAAAAAAGATGAAGGCTAGTATCAATGTTAAGCATATTGTTCTTCCCTATGCTTAATTTGATTTGTAGTCTTGGTTGAGTTTGGTTTTGCTTTCTCTTATGGCTATAATTCAATAAAAAAAAAATTTCTAGCTCATTTTTCTTATACTTGAGCAAGGACCTGCTGGTATTCTGTTTGTGTTTCTTTGATTCAACAAATAAAGTAGGCAACATGTCATTTTGCTCACTTTTCTTTTCTTTGGCTTATAAATAGCAAGCTGTTGAGAATCGGTCAATATGTGAAGTCGAAAACATAAACAGGCACAACACACAAAGAAAAACAACCACAAAGATACGAGCACAAGAATACAGATTTAAGGTGGTTCAACAAAACTTTTGCCTACGTCCACCGGGTAAAAAAAACAATCTTCCACTATATTTATAATAGGTACAACCAGAAAGAACAAGAAAACAAGGACGCTCTCTTCTCTTCCTATCTTTCTCTTCTTTGCCCTCTCTCACTCTCTAACTCTAAGAATGGAATACACTTTGCTCTCTGTCTTTGTGATGCAAAACTAAGAGTAGAACCCCTCCTTATATGGCCATAAGGATATCAGCTTTCTTCACTGATTAGAAAACCTAATCCTATTGGTGGTAGGCAATTATGCCTTCTCCTTCTCTGTAATCAACAAGGATTACAGGTAATCCTACATCAATAAGGATTTTCATTCCTCATTGGAACTCCATTCATCAGTAGGAATCTAAAACCTACTGGATAAACAATTCTCATACTCTAAGACAATTGTCTTAGGAAAGACTCATGGGCTGAAAACCCAACAATCTCCCCCTCCAGACCATGAGGGAGGAATACCGGCGCGACTCCATTATGTTTGGAGCATGTAGCTCCCCCTGATCGAATAACCCATCACCATGTCCCTCCTGGTGGAACAACTCTTGACCATCTTCTCCTTGGTCAGAAAACTCATCATTGGAAAATGAAATTAGGGACTTCTTTTCCAGATCACCTTTCTTCCTTAGATGGCCTTTGCTATGGCGCCATATGTGTGAAGAAGTATCACCCATTGCACTCAAGTCATCTTTGCATACTAAGCTATGTGTCTTGTACAGGGAATGACAAAGCTCTCCTTTAGCAACATCCAATGACCCGTTTGTAAGCGTCCACTTTCCATCACCAATATATTGGTGGAAACCTTGTCTATCAAGAGCACTTGAAGACAATATGTTGACACGCAAATCAAAAACGTCTCACATCCTTCAATGTCATTTGGTAACCAAGATTAGTCTGGATGCAAATATCTCACATTCCTGAAATTTTGGAGTAGCTTGTATTGCCCATCTTTAACATCCCAAAGTTGCATGCTTCGTATGTAGAAAAAAGCTCCAAGTTGGAAGTAACATGACAACTTGCACCGGTATCCACGAACTAATCGTGACCCTTGTCACCAACATATAGACATTCTTGAACAGTAAGAACATCTCCTGAGAAAATGTCAGCATCTCCATTATATTGGTAGTTGCCTTTCTTTTTCTCCTGTTTCCACTTTCGACACATCCGATTCATGTGGCCCATATTGTCACAATAGTGACACTTGCCACTAAACCCTTGACCTGAATTCTTGTCTTTACCCATTGTGACAAGGAGCTTTCCTTGTCCATTGTCTATGCCTATAGCTTTCCTTCTTGTTTCTTTGTTAAGCATGTTATCCTTCACTGTATCCATATGCAGTACACCATCTGACGCAGAATTACTTACGGTCACCACAAAAGTTTCCCAACCTTCTGGCAAAGTTCCTAACAACAGCAATGCTAGCAACTCATCATCAATCTTCATACCCATTGTCGCCAAGTGATTGGTCACATTCTGGAAATTATTCAAGTGCCCAGCAACACTAACATCTTCATTGAACTTCATGTTGACCATCTCTTTGATAAGGAATGCTTTCTTTGCAGCAGTCTTCTTTTCAAAGAGAGATTCCAATTTCTTCCAGAGCTCTTCCGCATCAGTTTATTTTGACACATGGTGAAAGACGGTATCATCCACCCATTGTCTTATCGTGCCAATAGCTTTCCGGTTCAACTTTCGCCAATTGTTATCATTCATATTGCTTGGCCTGGCAGCCACACCTTTAATAAGCTCATGCAAATCCTTACAATAAAGGATATCCTCCATTCTTGGCTTCCACACCACCCAATTTGAGTGGGTGAATTAGATCATTGTGCTATTTGTTCCTTCGATTCTGTCAACACCAAATCTACCGATTCAAACCTTGAATTTCTTAGACGAGCTTGAGCTCTGATACCACTTGTTGAGAATCGGTTAATATGTAAAGTCGAAAACACAAACAAGCACAACACACCAAGAGAAACAACCACAAAGATAAGAGCACAAGAACACAGATTTAAGGTGGTTCAGCAAAACTTTTGTCTACGTCCACCGGGCAGAAAAAACAATCTTCCACTATATTTATAATGGGTACAACCAGAAAGAATAAGAAAACAAGGACTCTCTCTTCTCTTCCTATCTTTCTATTCTTTGCTCTCACTCACTCTCTAACTCTGAGAATGGAATACATTTTGCTCTGTCTTTGTGATGCAAAACTAAGAGTAGACACCTTCCTTATATAGCCATAAGGATATCAGCTTTCTTCACCGATTAGGAAACCTATTTCTATTGGTGGTAGACAATTATGCCTTCTCTTTCTCTATAATCAATAAGGATTATAGGTAATCCTACATCAATAAGGATTTTCATTCCTCATTGGAACTCCATTCATCAGTAGGAATCTAAAACCTACTGGGCAAACAATTCTCATACTTTAAGACAATTGTCTTAGGAAAGACTTATGGGCTGGAAACCCAGCACAAGCAAAGTTCCAGAAGTATGGTCAGCAATCATGATGCTCTTCAAACTATCCCATTTCTTTAGCCAGAAGTTCAATTGTACACTGTTGACAAACTAGAAAAGCATTTAGCATAACCATTATTTAAGAAACCGCAGAATGGCGCAGCCCTTTGCACCGGTTGTAATTGATACCTCAAACATGTTATGTGTATTTTCGTTCTACCCAATACTTTCTCCGTGTTAAAGTGATATTGCTTAGTTATTAAGATTAGAAATTCACAAAGAGAAAAATCAAACTGCGGATTCTCTTACTAGTTATGGGCCGATCATCAAAGTTATTTCTGGTTGTCCTCTCTCCCACTGTATTGCATCTTTTTATCGTTACTATTGGATTTGTTTTTCTCTTCTTGTATTTTGTTGTATTTAAGAGGTAATGTTTTATGTCTCCATCTTCATTTGTATTCTTTGATTAATAACACAGACAGGAGCAGAACCCATTATTTTGAGCTTGACGGTAGATCTTGTACCATACAGTATCTACATCCAAAGAACTAATTTTTTATATTCGTGTAAAAAAAAATCATAATTAGATATTTCCTGATCGGACAACTCCATACTTTACATTTGTTAAATCGGTGTCTTTCTTTTGGGATCGTCTACAGTACATTAAATTACCGATACATCAAGTAGACTAGGTTTAATACAGAGGTAGACTAGCTTAGTACATGAGTAGACATGCAGGGAGTTAGTCTACCCTTATACCGAGCTAGTCTACGTCTGTATTGAACCTAGTTTACTTGATGTATCAGTACATTAATGTACTGAAGTATTTTCCCTTTCTTTTTCTGGCAAGGTGAAAAGCTCTATCATCTAATTGTTCTAAATCGTTGGATCAGTTAAAAAAGATCAACATTATACACTCATAACCTTTGGATCAGTTGAAAGGAGCAAATGCCACAATGAAGTAACACAGAATATCTCACAACTGGGGGTATGATGGAAATTCTATGTATAGGTACTCTTTCGGAATTCCAAATTCTGTTTATAATTTTAAAATTTGAAATTGCATCAGGTTATGGTGGGAAAAACTCCATAAAATTTGCACCAATTAGCGTTCTATAGAGTTGTCCCTAGAGATTGGCTGCAGCGAGACTTCTTGTTGAAAAGCTTCGAGTCTCTGCGCCTAACCATTTTCTCAAATTTAGAAACATATGAGAAAGAACACGTACATAATGCTGCTTTATATTGGTTGTGGGATGATCAGTCAAAAGGGGGCCCTCATCGAACGCCATAACACAGCGGCTAACAGAAGACTAAACCAGTAGTGTCATTGTGTTGCTATTCAGCTCCATAGCATCGCAAACTTGAACAGAGAAATAGGAGATATACGAGAAGCCAACATACTGCACCTTTCCGGATATAAATCTGGAGAGACACATGCCCGAGCGCTGTGCAAAACTTACCAGTCTCTGTAGCCTCCGAGCATGTACAACATTCGCCTATTCCTTTCTGCCCAGATAACCAATATAATGGCCTATCACTAGACAATCCGGCCCCTATTGTTTTACCGTGTCAGATTCTTCTCTGCAGTTGCACATTAAATTTTTCAACCTCCTTCTAGCTTAGTTTTGCAATCAAATCCATCTCTTTAACTAGTGTCTTTGTTTCGAATGACTAAACCAACTAAAGCACTGAGCAATAATCCATCACCAGGTGATATTCTTCGCAGATCTGACTGTCTGTTGAAACCATTGTTTATGCATTGTACCATCTTCTCAGAAACTAAAAACCATTGTTTCATTATGTCTGCATCAGTCTATGAGGTCACTAGTGAGTCTCTGCTTCTATCTACTCTGAATACATGAAAAAAAATTTCAAAGATGTATAAAACCTCGATAGATACCCACTTCTAAGAAGAATCAAAGGGAATTATTAAAAACCATTGTTTCATTATCTATCTGCACCAGTGTCTATAATAAGATTACTAGTGACTGTGTGCTTCTATCTACTCTGAATACATAAAAGAACTTTTCAAAGATGTATAATACCTCGATAGATACTCACTTCTAAGAAGAATCAAAGGGAATTACTACTGAAACAAATCCCCATCAGTGCAGTTATCAATCAAAACGATCTACAAACTGCAAAATGAAATCACTGCAACTACCAAATAAGTTATGAATCTGATTGGGGTAAAAATGTTGTTTGTCGTGCAATTGGCTCTAATCTCTTACACTGATTTAAAAACTTCAAAGTTGAATCTTGCAATTACTACTAACAATGAGCAAAAATATTTATGTACAGACTGCACATGAAAAGTGATAACAAGTAGAAAAATAAAAAAAATTAAATCATTATAACACACACACACACAACTGACACACATAAAAGAAAACAAAACAAGCAATCAGATTTGATGTACTCCAGAGACTCAAGATTTCCCTTCCTTCATCTTATTGCTATTAGAAAATTCATCAGAACACCCAGGGAGGACAGGTCCTCTTCTGGTTCAGAGTTTGGAGTAATGGAGCTATAAAAAACATGAATAACACAGCTAACACTACAATCAATGGACATTTAAATATAGTGTGCGTATGCTATACACTGAAGTCTACTCATTCCAAACAATTTTACAGAAAACTATCTATCTATTCAAATGTTGTGTAGAACAGAGAGGATTGATGCATGACCAAGGAAGATCCTTTTGCAACATGAATTCAACGATTACTTTCTGTACCAATTAAATTTGAGTTGAAACTACAGCAAAATGGAAAATGATATTCAAGGAAGCTGAAATTTTAACATTACCTAAAGACATATACCAAAGTGTTTAACTTATGTTCACATGTTGCATCCATTCTTGTTCAATCTGCTACAGCAGTACCCGTTGACTGGCACTTCCCTCCTCAGTTCTTGATTCTTGTCGGTCAATCTGGTGAGCAACATCATATGTCGCATGCACACCAACAAACAAATAGTAGACAATCATTACTGCAGTGCAAATGGCAAACCTCAAGAATGCAACATAACCCAGAGACCCAATGAGGAAGAGATTAATTCCAATGGACAATGCAGGCACCCACGGAACTAGTGGAACACTCCAAACCTTGGCAACTCTTTGCTTGGGAAGCAATGCCATCCACAAAGTCCCAGAAAACCAAATCACACCAGCCACAACATACCAAACCCAACCTCGCACATCTGTGTTCCAAATTGCAGCAATTGCGATTGAAGAACCAATTATAACAAATAAACTGGCAAGAAACTTGACCAGGTCGTTTTTAGCTGTCAGATCCTCAACATAATACCGCCTCACAAGCAATGCAATAGCCACACACATGAATATAGAGAGTGTACTGAAAGAAAACACACTCGACAGCACATCCAGACTAGTAAAGAAGGCCACAATTGCACTTGCTATGGTCACCAACATAGTAGCATAAATGGGGGTTCCAGTTCTCGGGTGAACCAGAGCGAACCAGGGTGAAATCATATGAGATCTTGCAATCTGTGTGGTATACCTAGCTTGCCCAAGAGATCCAACCAGCAAGCTTGTAGTCATTCCCTTAAGGGCACATATACTCACTAAATACTTGGCCCAGTTCATCCCAATAGCCGTAAAAGCAACCGAATAGGCAGCATCTGCACTAACCTCACTGTACTTCTGCATCATAACCAAAGCCAAAGCCATCAAGCAATAAATCACAGTGATCAGACTCATAGAACCAATCAAACCCACTGGTATATCCTTCGAGGGCTGCTTAACTTCCTCCGCAAGGTTCGCAACCATGTCAAAACCAGTATAAGACCAATAAACTACAGCCGCAGCCTTGAAAACACCCTCTGCCCCATACGGGAAGAAAGGGCGCAGATTCTCAGTCTTGCCGTAAATAAAACCAACAACTATAATAAACAGAATAACCAATGCACTAGCAATAGAAGCAATCCAATTCAGCATCGAAGTCCGAGCCGTCCCGCTCATTGCTATGCCATTTGCAACCAGAAGCACCACAACAGCAATTGGGTCCAACAGATTGAACCCATCAGGCAGAGAGCTTACCCGAAACCTCAGAAAGTCGGTGTTGTCGGTGTTGATCATGCTGGCCAAGTAAGAAGTCCACGACCGGCCCAACCCAGCCGCGCCCACCATGGCCTCCAGGAGAATGTTCCCGGCTGCAATGAACGCAACGAAGTCTCCCAACTCTATTCGAAGATACGAGAAAGATCCTCCGGCAACAGGAACTTCGACGGCGAATTCTGTGTAGCAGAGGACAGAGAGCAGAGCCGAGAGGCCGGAGATGGCGTAGGACAAGACAATGGCGGGTCCGGCTATGCGAGTGGCTTCGCCGGTGATGACGAAAATGCCGGAGCCGACGACGGAGCCGAAGCCGAGCCAGATGAGGTCCCACCAGGTGAGGCAGCGGTGCATGTGGTGCTCGCTTTGCTTGGGGAGGTGGAGGAGCTCGAAGGAGTCGGAGGAGCGGTTGAGGAGGCGGTCTTTGAGGCGAGAGGGGGTGTGGGAGAGGGCGTCTTTGTAGGAACTCAAGTTGTGGAAAGTGGGTTCTGGGAAGAAGTCCTGCTTGGTCCATCTTTTCCAGTAGCTTCTGGGTTCTGGGGCTTGCTGCTCCGGTTGCGGTTGGGAATCCATGGCCGGCGTCCCTAATCCACTCAAGAGTGAATTGAATAAAAAGACTTATTATGGTTTCATTTAGAAAGTGCAAAAGAGATTATTAGCTCGGAAGAGTAACACATTCTCAATGGCAGGTAGATCCACTTTCTTACAATCAGTGACTTTATTCCTATTTTGACTATGCAGGCTGTGAAGCTTCGCTTCCTTCTTCTATTTGCAATCAACTGGATTCTCTGAATAACATCTGTGGTCTCTAAGCCAAAAGTGCATTTGATCAATTAGTCTACTGTTTGTAAACATGGTGGTTTGGGTTTGCAGAAGTCTACCGCCATGAATAAGGCTCTTTCTACAATTCTACAAAACTTGATGTGGAGGTGGTCCGTGACACGCCATTCTCTCCTCCTATAGAGGAGTTGCATAAAGATGAGCACACTGTAGTGGTTCGTATGCCTACTTTACCTGCTTGACGAAAGGGAACGAACTTGGTTTCGTTTCCAGATTTTGTATTGAACGCATGGGGACCTTCAAATCATGTTTGAGCCCATGTATTTTCAAACCGCCCTATTTTCATTTTAATAAGGCTGAATGGCCGCCAAGTTCAGATAAGGGAATGCTTGAGCTTTCACGTCTGCGCATAGAATCTTATTTTTTGCCTTTACATTTCGTTATTACCATATCATGGGTTGTTGGATCGAAATCCGTGTGATGGTTCGAGAGCGGTTTCAAATATTCTTCGCATCCGGCTTCGGCCTTGTGTTACCTGCGGTACTTAGTTAGTGGTCGAGTCATTTTTGGTAATTGACACCCGTCGCATTAGTTTCAATTCATATGTTACCATTCATAGTGAAGTAGCCCCATTTTTGATGTCTGAGTGCCTTATTCTATCTATCAAAGTCCTTCTTTGTCTATTTGATTTTCTCGAAGGTCCGCATTAGGGACTCTCGTGCGAGCCATACAACGTTCCCAGGCTACATACTGTTCCACAGTGTTTAAATCATTCGTTAGTGTGATAACTTCTCGACTCGATAAGAACTCGACTAATAACACACCGATATTATAACATTGTTTATCAGTAATATTAGTATTAATAGTAGCAGGTTCTTCATCTTTTTCTTTAGGAGATAGGTTGATATTACGGTCTTTAAGCAATTTAGCATGGTTTTTATTTAGTAAAATTTCTATTTATGCCATTGATTTATGGTAAAAGTGTATTGAGCATGGCGAATGATATTCATTGTCATTATAATACCATATTAAGTAAAAAGGAATGTATGGTTTTAGCATCTGACATCAATAAGTGAATGAGAGAGTTAGGTGGTGATGGTGGTTGTGTTTTACTGTGTGTGAAATTCTATTCGGGTTTGGAATCGTAGAGACGATGGAATTGAATTGATGCGATCATTGCATACGTTTGTACTTAGTTATTTATTTTCTGCCAGGTAAAGTCGGCGCTCAGTAAAATCTGGAACAGTGGGAGATTCCATCTGAAAGTACAGTTTTGCAGTGTCAAATTTGGGGATTCTCGTGCACGTCATATTTTGACTCGAAATATAACTCTCCTTCTAGATTCTAATAGAACTAGATTCTAATAACAACAAAAAAATATGCTTGGAGTCATAGTTTAAGAGGTGGTTGTTACTTATTAGTGATATGGTCATTGATCGATCGGTGAGATCTCCTATCAATCTGTAATATTGTCCATCAATTAGTGTGATAGTGGATCGATTGACAAGAATGTTGGTTAAGTAGTTGTTGGCCATGTACTTGTGTGGTTGTTGAGTCCCATAAAGTGGTGGTAGAGTTTGCCGATAGGTTTGTGAGATCGCTGATAGATTGACAAAGTTGTTGGTCGCGTGGTTAAGGAGTTACTGGTGAAGTGGTGGTGCAATTTTTCAATTGGTCAATGAGGTCACTGACCGGCAATCGAGGTCGTCGATCAGCTGATCGAAAGAACGCTGATTAGTTGGTTTAGTGAGATCGTTGATTAATCAATTAGTGGGATAACTAGTAAGTTTGTGAGGTTGTCAATTAGGTGATTGTGGAGTGGCTGATGAGATGGGGGTCGGTGTAATTTGTTAGTTGATATGTGAGGTCGTCGATCAGGCAAGTAATGGAACGCCAATCGGTCCACTAATGAGATTGTCAATCAATTGATTAGTAATGTCACCTCCAGCGGATTAGTTATCTACCGGATGGAGTCGACAACGATTACTTACATAAAAGAGAGCTCAATTGATCTGCTATATTTGACAGACCTACACTCACATGTTAAATGTTTGGGATCTAAATGTTTTGCGGAGATTTTTTAGTGGCATGTCCCAGTGATCCCACACTCACATCTAATAATTTTATAACATGAAGAGAGAGAGAGAAAAGATGAAACTTGCCGAGCCTTGTAGCGTGGGCTTGTAAGTAAGTAAGGTATTAAAGTAATTGATTGCATGAGAGATGATAGAGCACGGATTTTAGTTATACATTGTTGTTTACATATTTAATCCAATATTTAATATTTAATCTAATAAGAAAAGATGAAACTTTAAAGAATAATACTTACATATTGAATTTGGTAGCAATGGAAAGAGTTACAACAAAATTTAGGTTTATCTCAGCCACATCACCCTTTAAATTTGAATTTGGTAAATCTTACATGGTATCTTCATTAGAAATGTTGTGAGAAAGCCAAGAAGTTTATGAGATTGTCGGTTAGGTGATTGTGAAGTTACGGATAAGATGTTGTAAGATTTATTAGTTAGTTGGTGAGATCAATATAAATTAATGAAATTGCTGGTCAAATAGTTGTGTAGTCACTAAAGCGGTAGGATTGTCATATGAAGTCCAAAAGTTGGACCCATCAAATTCAAATTTAAAATATAGCCAAGACATTTGTTGGAGATGCGTGATTATATAGTTTGTGTAATACATTTTTTATCCATCGATCATACCAAATCAATGCTAAGTCAAGTCTTGCACAAAGACACATCTCATTCACCAAGTAATAACCAATACCTATTTTATAAGGGGATTACACTACCATCCCCGCTACAATCACGTTTTGAGAAATAGAATGTTGAGGATCCTTGTTCTCATTTACACATTTTTTAGCGATTTCCTAGTTCGCTGCATAATGGGCTCGGGTCAATCAAAGCTGATTACCTTCATCCTACATTAAAGCCTCCGCTGAAAAAAAAATACGACATTGGACTCGGCCCAAGTTTTATTTCAGTCAAAGCCCAACGCAACTTCGAAAGAAATAGTTCCAAGGCTTTCTCTGCTACTTCCTTCTCAAAATCTCTAGCACCTCTCTATCTCACAAGCATGCACTGGTGGACCTAGTTAGGGGCAAGTGAGGGCTTATGCGTCCATTGAGTTTTTGTACGTAGTGAAGGTAATTGATGATCTACTAGCTAGCATACAAAATTTTAACTTAAATATTAACATATATGCCCTCTCAACAACTTAAAATAAAGAAAATATGACAACATACCCTTGTAAAAATAAAATTCTGGATCCGCCACTGCAAGCATGGAAACCAGATTTTGCTTGTTGGGTTGGACTTTGATCATTAGAAGATTAAGGGAAATCAACAATCTCTTGTCGATCTACATCTTTCATCTCTCTATGTGAGTGATATAAAGTTTCAATAGCATCATTTCAATTTTGTTTGTGGATTTTCGTATTCAGTCTTTCATTTCTATCAGAACAATTGCAAATCTTGTGGCATGGTACACAACTTGCTACAGCTGATTATTTAAGAGTTTTGGGAAGGATCGATTTAGAACATAATAAAGGGATCACAACACTTGGGTGCCTATCTATCGAAGAAATGCCTCATGAAACAAACAATGAGAAACATATCTAATAAAAGTCTAAACTATTGATCAAACAGATGATTGAAGAAATGGGGGTTTTGCTTTTTCATTTTAGGGAAAATTACCGGTTACTCCATGTACTTTTCTCTTAAAAACAGTTCAGTGTCTCGCCTTTTAAATTAAACAGTTTAGTCTTTATTATCTTTAGTTTTCACACAATAGGTCCAAAATGACTATTTTACCTTACTTTTTTTTTTAATTCCTCTCTCTCTCTCTCTCTCTCTCTGTCTCTCTATACAGGCCCCTTCCCCTAAGGGATTCTTTTTTTTAGTCTTTTATAGGGATAGGCATTAGACAAACGATTATATTTCGACATCTCAACCGTTCATTTTTTAGGTCCTAATATGTAGATCACTTCGGTAAATTTTTAGCCAAATCGTATATATATGTATATATATGTATATACAGGCCCCTTCCCCTAAGGGATTCTTTTTTTTTAGTCTTTTATAGGGATAGACATTAGACAAACGATTATATTTTGACATCTCAACCGTTCATTTTTTAGGTCCTAATATGTAGATCACTTCGGTAAATTTTTAGCCAAATCGGTGATCGTTAAGGCATCCAAAATTACAATTTACACGAATGGACCAAATTTGTCAAATCAGAACCGTTCGTGTTTATAATGAAAAATTACAGTTTTGGATGCCTTAACTATCATCAAGTTGGCTAAAAATTTGCAAAAGTGATCTATACATTAGGACCTAGAAGCTGAACGGTTGAGATGTGAAAATATGATTAAAAAGTTGGTCTAATGCCCTATTCCTAGAAAAGACCAAAAAAAGAGGATCCCTCACTAGAATGGCCCTATATATATATTATTTACCCCTCATTCTCTCTCTCGCTCTCACGAAACATCTTCGCCTCCTCCGTCTTCCGCCAAGTATCCAGTGAGAGTATATATATGTGTGTGTGTGTGTGTGTGTGTGTGTGTGTGTGTGTGTGTGTGTGTGTGTAAGATCAAGTGAGGGATAAAATGATCATTTTGAACCACATTATGAAATTTAAATGTTTAAGGAGTAACTTATTAAAATTAGGATAGTAAGGACTGAACTGTTGACGCCCTAAAAGTACAGGGAATGACAAGTAATTTCCCTTTTTTTTAACTAAACTGTGTATGATCTTTTATGGTTAGTATATAGTACACCAGCTAGTTTCTTCCTCTGAGTGATTTTCGTTTCCAGTAGCACCTCTGAGAAGAATCAAAGGGAACTACTAATGAAACAAATGCCATCATCAGTCAAAACGATCTACAAACTGCAAAAAATGATCACTGCAACTATAAGTAATGAATCTGATTTGGATGAAATGTTGTTTGTCATGTAAGTGGCTATATTCTGTTATACCGATTTATAAACTTCCAAGTTGAATCTTGCCATTACCACTATCAATGAGTAAAACTATTTATGCAGAGACAGCACATGAAAACTGATAAATATGTAAATTGATAAAACTTTTAAATCATTATAACTTATATATACACATATACTGACGCACATCAAAAGACAACAAAACAAGGTAACAAAAGTACTTCAGAGACTCGAGCTTTCCCTTCCTTAATGCAACTAGAAAATTCACCAGAACACCTGGAAAGTATATGCTCTCTTCTGGTTTGGAATTTGGAATAATAGAGCTATTGAAAATCATGAGTAACACAGGTCTATCTATTCAATGGACATTTCACATTTGCAGAGTCCAAATATAGTGTGCAATGCTATACACTGACGTCTACTTTTACTGAAAACGATCTATCTATTCAAATCTTACGTAGAACAGAAATGTCTCATGCAATGTCCAAGGAAAATCCTTTTGCAACATAAATTCAATTAGATGGGAAGAAAAATTTCATATATTACGACTACTTTCTGTAACAATTAATTTTGAGTTGAAAAATGATATTAAAAGAAGCTGAAATTGAAACATTACCTAATGACATATACTATAGTATTTAACTTATGTTCGCATGTCGCATCCATTCTTGTTCAATCTGCTACAGAAGTACCCATTAACTAGCACTTCCCTTCTTAGTCCTTGATTCTTATTGGTCAATCTGGTGAGCAACATCATATGTCGCATGTACACCAACCAACAAATAGTAGACAACCATTACCGCGGTGCAAATGGCGAACCTCAAGAATGCAAGGTACCCTAGAGACCCAATGAGGAAAACGTTAATACCAATTGACAATGCAGGCAACCATGGAACTAGTGGAACACCCCAAACCTTGGCAACCCTTTGCTTCGGAAGCAATGACATCCACAAAGTCCCAAGTAACCAAATTGAAGCAGCCACTACATGCCAAATCCACCCTCGCACATTTGAATTCCAAAGCGCTGCAATTCCGATTGAAGAACCAACTATAACAAACAAACTCGTAAGAAATTGGCCAAGTCTTTTCTTGGCGTCACATCCCTAACATAATAGCGCCTCACCAGCAATGCAATAGCCACGAAAGTAAATATAGCAAGTGTGCTGAAAGAGAAGACACTCGACAGGATATCAAGACTAGAAAACAGTGCTACAACAGCACTAGTTATGGTCACCAAAATAGTAGCATAGATTGGGGTTCCAGTTTTCGGGTGGACCAAAGCGAACCAGGGAGGAATCATATGAGCTCTTGCAATCTGAGTGGTATACCTTCCTTGCCCAAGAGAGCAAACCAGCAAGCTTGTAGTCATTCCCTTGAGAGCACATATACTCACCAAGTCCTTGGCCCAGTTCATCCCAACAGCTTGAAAAGCGGCCGAATAGGCAACATCTGCACTAATTTGTGTGTACTTCTGCATCATAACCAAACCCAAAGACATCAAGCAATAGATTATAGTGATCAGGCTCATAGAACCGATCAAACCTACTGGTATATCCTTCGAGGGCCGCTTTACTTCCTTGGCCATTGTTGCAACCAGATCAAACCCTGTGTAAGACCAATAAACCAGAGCGGAAGCCTTGAAGACACCCTCTGAGCCATATGGGAAAAAAGGCTCCAAATTTGAAGTTTTGCCATGAGAAAACCCAACTGCTATGATAAACACAATGACAACAGCACTAGCAATAGAAGTAACCCAATTCAAAATAGAAGTCCTACTTGTCCCACTCATTGCTATACCATTAGCAACTATAATCATCAGAACAGCAATAGGGTCCAAAAGATTGAAACCATCAGGTAAAGATTGTACCGAAAATCGCAGCAAATTGGTGTTAGAACTGATAATGCTGGCGAAGTAAGAAGACCAAGACCGGCCTAGTCCGGCTGCACCAACAACAGCCTCCAAGAGAATGTTCCCTGCTGCAATAAACGCCACGAAATCTCCTAGTTCGATCCGGAGATAGGAAAAAGACCCGCCTGCAACCGGAATCTCAACAGCAAACTCGGTGTAACACATCACAGATAGCAATGCAGAGAGGCCGGAGATCGCATAGGACAAGACAATGGCGGGTCCAGCTTGGAGAGTGGCCTCGCCTGTGATGACAAAAATGCCGGAGCCGACGACGGAGCCGAAGCTAAGCCAGAGCAAGTCCCACCACGTAAGGCAACGCTTCATTGTGTTTTCGCTTTGCTTGGGGAGTTGGAGGAGTTCGAAGGAGTCGGTGGAGCGGTTGATGAGGCGGTCCTTGAGGCGGGAGGGAGTGTCGAAGAGGGCTTCTTTGTAGGAAGTGAAGTTTTGGAACGTAGGTTCCGGGAAGAAGTCTTGCTTGCTCCATCTTCTCCAATAACTTCTTTGCTCTGTTTCTTGATCCATGGATGTGTATAGTTTTGGAACTTGGAGCTCGCAGAAGAGAGAAGGGTGGAAGATGTGTATGGAAGTTGGTTTTTTTATGGGAGTGACAGAGAGAGACGGAGTGATTTTGGTTGGAGATGACTGATGGGGAGATGTTAATATGTGAAGAAAAGCCGATGATTTTCAAGGGTTGTTGGACTCTTGTTATGTTTTTGAATTGGATTTGAGGCCAAGTACATAGCATTCCATGGAATTGGTGCTAGTTTTCGAGGTACATACGTTTCTCACTAGATTTTTGAGTGAAGATTTTATTTTATTATTTTCTTTTCAAGGTAGTAATTCCTTTTTTTTTAGGAGGAATAATTACCTTCAAATTTGGTAAATACAATTGTTTTTTAGAATTTTGAAAATCTTCGCACTTCTCATATGTAACTTTAATAAGATCTAAAAGAATCAAGAAGATCAATACTTTGAAGGGGCAATGATAAAAGATGTCATTTTGAAGTGTCTTATTATAATTTAGGACACACAAATATCTCAATGATAATTAAGATGACATTTTCACAACATACCATTAAAATTAAGCGTAATTACCAAAGCTGCCACCTGTAACTCTCTCTCTTTCTCCCCTTCCGGTTATCGAAGCCCATCTGAACCTTTATCCTTACCAAAACATCTCTCTCTCTAATGGCACCAAGTACGTCTCTGACCTCTGCATTGTCACTGTCGGGGGCCGCCAGATCCACGACGAGTCCAGGCTCAACTTGCCACAGAGGAAACTCGCTCTCTTCCGCAAGATCATCCCTCCGCTCACCAAGTACTTATCAGAGACCATTATGCTGATTGTGTTGAATCTGGTACGAATCTGGTGATGGTGAATTCGAAATCGACGACCACCGGAGAGAGTATTCCTTGCGATTTCTGCAATGAGTAGGCGGTGATGTTGTACTGTAAGGCCCACAAGCTTCGGAAGATATCTGAACTCTTCCTTTATACTCAGCGATCTTCGTTGATCTGATCCATAATGCTTTTAAAGCTCTTCCTTTGTTAGATGGTATTAGTCATCTCTCCCATTCATTCTCTTTGTAGTTTTCATTTCTTAGGAACAAACCCTTATAATTCTTTAGGGTTTAGTAGTAGAGATTTTACTGCTTTACGTCTGCTATATGAGAAAGTAATTGATCAATTTGGATCTTTAATGGTGGGTGGAACTCTATTCCATACCATATAGATCTGGATCTTACTATATATGAGTAGAGTATCCAGATTTGTTAGATTAATCAATTCATTATCATAAATTTGCAGTGATGTGTGCCAAAAGGATGTCCCAGTGGCGCTCATAAGCTTTCACAATTGTAGCCTTGATGCCAAAATCAAGACCAACATAGGTGAGTTTGGATTCGTTATATGTTTCTCAATTCAATTTGCCTGTGAATCTGTGAGTGTTGCTTTAAGTTTGCTTATATTATGTTCAGAAGTTTGAATTTGATATTCCAAATTTGAGTAAAGTAGCAAACGCTCTTTGAAGTTGTTCTCAGATCTTCTCTTTTATGATTGTTCCAATTGGGCCTTTCATTTATGCGTCGAAATGCATGCTTGCAAGTTAGAATGGGATTGATGTATTTTTTCTAGTAAAGATCGATCTTTGGTTGGGTCACTTTGGGTATGTAGAATAATGAAAAACATGACAAGTTCATCGCAAGTAAAGTAGGAATTGAAGAACATCAGTCAGTGAATTTTTATGCTAGTGTCATTTGTCAGGACTAAGGAATATGTTTGACCTTTACAATGTGTGTATTGCACCTTTACTTGCAAAAATCATTACAGATTTGAAATTTCTCCTCCCATTGTTGTTGTTATTCATGTAGTGCACATGGTTTTTTTGAGTTGCTATAGTGTAAGTGACTGACTGGTGAGGGTGGGAGATGACCATAAGTGAACCATTTGTTAATTGGTTTTCAACTGAACCATTTTTGGGTACTTGAGGCAGTTGCCTCACTACCATGTCACTGTCAATCCAAGAACAGGTCACATTGCATATAAATGACTATGTCACTGTTATATTCATATCACTGACCAAGTTACTGACTATGTCACTGGTCATGTCACAGTCATGAACATGTCACTGATCATATTACTGTCAAAGTCATTGATGATTTTTTCATTTTCACAATTTTGTACAAAATATACAAACATGACACATGGGCCGAGGTAAAAGAAAACAGAGGGAAGGAAGTGAAGAAGAAGTTTATGAAGGAGCAAAAGTTCTAGCCATAAAAAAAAATGTGTAGCAAGGACGAGAAATTTTAGAAATTTGTTTACGACTTAAGATGCAAGTCACTGACCTGGCCAATTGTAAACTCTAGCTTACCAAATAAATTAGTTTTATATATCCTTTTATGGTGTCATTGGTATGTTTAGTTTTCCTTAATGAAATATTATTTTTATAGACATTTTGCAGCAGTTCAACTTGCTAAGTCATCGGCAAAGTCACTAAGCATGTCACTGTTAATTCATGGCCAAGTCACTATTAAAATCAAGTCATCGACAAAGTCACTGGTTATGTCACTAGCCAACTTACCGGTCATGTCAGTTATGAACATGTCATTAACCATGTCACTGTCAATTCCTAGTCATGTAACTGTCAATCCCTGGCCAAGTCACTGATCAGTGAAGTCATTATCCAACCCAAGTCACTGATAATGTCACTGTTGTACACATGACAGTGACCAAGTTGGGATATCGTCAAATATATCCGATATAAAAGACATTTGGGATATCCTCTGACAACATAAAGAAATCTCTGTAAAATCTGACAAGAAAAAAAAATCGCTTGAGAAGTAATTCTCTAAAAGAGAATTTGTTTGAGGTGAAATCCCCTCAAGACCAATATGAGTGAGAAGTAATCTCCTCAAGAAAAATTTAGGTGAGGAGTAAAGCAATTTCCTAAAGGCTAATCTATGTGAGAATAAATCCCTTCAAGGCTAATATGGGTGAGGAGTAAGGAAAATTTGGGTGATGAGTAAAGTGATTTCCTTCAGGCCAATATGAGTGAGGAGATATCACCTCAAGGCCTATATGGGTGAGAAGTAGTCCCCTTGAGGTGAATCTAGGTGAGTAGAAATCTCCTCGAAAAGAATCTGGTTAAGGAGCAAGGATTGAACCATGTCACTGTTAATCCTTAGCCAAGTCACTGGCTAATCATGTAACTGACCATGTCACTTACAATGTATGTAACTGACAATATAATTGGCCATGTAACTGATCATGTAACTGACCTCGAAAAGAATCTGGTTGAGGAGCAAGGATTGAACCATGTCACTGTTAATCCTTAGCCAAGTCACGGGCTAATCATGTAACTGACCTTGTCACTTACAATGTATATAACTGATCATGTAACTGATCATATAACTGACCATGTCACTTACAATATATGTAACTGATCATGTAACTGACCATGTAACTGATCATGTCACAGACATTATCATTGACATGGCTTGTGACTTCACTGGCCATATCAGTAGCTGGCCAAGTTATTGGTCATGTAACTTGCAAACTCAATGCTAACCTTCTTATTTTAAAAATGGAACAAGAACATGTCAAGTCACTGGCTAATCATTGTTATATTCATGTCATTGACCATGTTACATTGCAAGTCTTTGACCATTGCAAGTCCTTGACCGTGTTACTATTATACAAGTCACTGACATATTTTGGAATTTTCAAGTCATATTTATATCTAGGTCACTGGCCGGGTAATTGTTAACTTCAAGTCACTGGCCATGCTACATTGTCATTGGCCAAGTCATTGGTCATGTCACACTGTCATTGTTATACACATGTCACTGACTAAGTTACTGGCCAAGTCACATTGTATGTCACTGACAATGTCATTATTAAACACATGTCACTAATCAAGTCATTGGCACGACTAAGTCCCTTGTGAGTAGTTACGAAGCAATTTGAAGAAGCTAGAAGAATAAAAAAAAAGTGAAAATTCTCAAGGAGATGAGAGCTCGTTTAAAAATCACTCCTCATTTAAGAATAAAAAAGAGAGAATTTGCATTTCAATTCATCGAGTTCTGCCTCATGAGCAGATTTTGGTGATTGGTCAGCGCTAAAGCTGCTTGTGCAAAGCCACTAAAAGCTCCTCCATTGGCCATGTGCTGGTTGTTATTACCATTAGCTTATTCAGAGTGTTCCTATCAGTTGGCATGCCCTGAACACTTACTAACTGCTCCATTTCCTGCATTTTTTACATCTGAAGTTTGGTTGCATTCGCATGTCGAGGATAAACCTTCAAGCCCTCTGCAATTTTCAGCAGAAGATCAATCAAAGAAATCAATATAATGAAATAGAATCAACAACTGAAACAAGCAACAAGCAAACACACAGGAGCTCACAAAAAGTTTAGCACAACAAAAAGGGAGGAAGGAAATGAGAAAGAATGAGAGTAAGAAATAAGTAGTCAAATACCAACTTCACCGCATTATATATCAAATATAAGAAACAAGAGCAACATTACTTCCTTCAAGAAAGATGTGAATACGATAACAAGGTGATTCCAGTCAAATCCACCATGTCCAAAACCTCCATTAACTTAATTTAACATAATACTCAAGAAGCATGCCTATTAGCTCCATTGAACACTACAACTACTTCACCAGAAGATGGTTAACTCATGGAATGAGTAAATTAAAGCTACAAGCAATACCAAGCGGTTATCAGTGGAAAAACCATATAATGGTTTGTTCAAGAATCTGTCTAAGATGGTGCTGGAATACAAATATACAACTAATTGCACAAGAAATTACTACCAATATGCTTAACTACCATGCAAAGCAGCAGCATAGAATTACAAAATGGAAAGAGGAATTGAAAAACAGGACAATACCAATTGGGCCAACTTTGTTTTCCTAGCAGAATTGGATCAAATCTTTCATGCTGTTCACAACCTCTGATATCTGTTAAAAGTTAGAAAGTTAGCAACTAAAATAAAATTCAAGTATAAAGATATACATAACACAAAAACTGAACATTATATTCTAACTTAACAATCACGTCCATGAATGCAATAAAATATACCTGCAAACACCTCACATATCTTTTAGAAAAGCCCAACTCATTTAGCGACTGCAACTCCAAACTCTTTGCGAGCTACCGCCCAGCTGTCAGAACCCTGAAGGAAACAAACAACATCAGTGAAGTCCTACTTCTTTATGAGGAGACATTAAAATTGAACACCAAACTGGTTGATTGCCTCAAAAAGACAAAAACTCAAAATTACTATTTGCTTGTAGATCTTGCTGAGAAACCCCATCAAATCCACTTTCAGCAATCGTACTCTGGCACTTCTATGCAACCTGAACCAACTGATTGACCTGAAAAATATCATGCCTTGTAAGTTCACCACATGAGTCTATACTTAACCTTATCTACTTGTTTCTTAGGTTACAGTTCTATCTACTTAGTTAATCGGTTTTTATCACTTAATTACACAGTACACTTGAAATTCTGGCATAAAGGGGCACATTTGTTTCTTTCAAAAACACAGAGAAATATCAAAGTAAAATTTCAGAACTACAACAGGACATAATTAAAGATGGCTCATTGGAAAAAGCAAAGAACGAGACACTGCCTTACCAAATTATTGCAATCACTATCATACCAAATTATTGCAATCTCACACAGTCAATTTTCTCATCCCAAGAACATACATGCATTCACTACCTTACCAAATTATTGCAATCTCACTACCTTTACCAAATTACTAAAAACATAGAAACTAGATACGCATGTGCTAATGAGGAAATAGATAACCAAGTCTAGTACTTCATTACACAAATCTATTTCCCTCCCAAGAACATGAATTATAATAAAAATCACTTCTTAACCAACAAACATGAATTGATCACTCAAATTTACAGCCGAGTCCACTCCGTGTTCCATGTTTTCAAACTTTTTTCTATTTAGTTGAACAGGTTTTCACATTAATAGACCAAAAAAAAAAAAAAGGAATTCAATTCACTAACTCAACCAAATTGGTGGCTGTGCAACACAAAATTTGATGTACTACTTAGAATCTCTCTGATGATGAAAACTAATTAACCTGGACCAAGATTTTGACTATTCATAAATCCAAATTACAAGTGTTTCTTGTGCAGAACATAAACAACATAATTTGTAAGCCAAATTTTCATTTGATGTATGCTAGCAGATCTAAACTCGAAATAGTGAAAGAAAACAGACGAATTACCTTGCATGCCGGAATAATAGACACCGAGGTCAAGCCACTGATTGATGTGAGATCATAGACATTGAGATAACCTTACAATTCACTCTTACAGTCCTACTCCAACAAAATGACAAAAAAAAAAAATCAAGATTTCACGCAAGAATCGATGCAACGGACAAAAACAGAACCAAAATCCAAAAGCAGAAAATTCAAGTCCAATACCACAGGTCGTGATCAGCAATCAGCGACGAATCAGAAGCACATGCATCGAATATTATGTTTGCAACAAAGAACATTCGTCGGAATTGAGCCGCCGCCGCCGCCCTCCGGTTCCAGAATCCGACGGAAATTGGAATTTTTTCGCTCCTTCCCTTTGTCTCTCTCAGAAATAGCCAAGAACAAGAGAGAGAAGATTTTAGCTCTCGGATTTTTGACTTTAAGGGCAGAATGAGAATCGGAAAAATTAAAAACTGATCTTGTTTAACATCACCTCATTATTAATAAGGACTAAATTTATATTATTGATAATTCATAATGGACCTTTTTATCAAGTGAAAAACTATGTGATTTTTTATCATTTCACACTCTAATGTGACATTTTCCGTTATTTCCCTTACTTTGAATTTGGGACATCACTTCTTTGAGGAACTGCCTGATTGTATCAAGCGAAGGCTCCAAGAAGATAAAGAGGGTCTTTTGAGACCGAAACTTGTTCTTGCATAGTCTGTTTTTCGAGCTTCTAGCCCTCCTTATAACAAAAAAAAAAAAGAATCAAGAATGCGAAGCTCAAATTCTTTCATATGCACATTATTGACTAATGATGGTGAATTTGAGTCTTGTCAACTTTGTTGGGCATTTCACGTTTTATTTAGAATCGTAAAATGATTGAGATACCAAATTTTTATATAAAATTTAGATATCAAATGATATAGCCGTATGCTGCGTAGAACTTTTTCAGTGCTCCCGTCAAACCATATCAGCTTGACATGGTTTGACTTTCCAATCAAAATTTGACACCTCGTTCTTTATTAATATATGTCACCTCAGACCTAAAAATCACTATCTCAAGCCTAAACTTTCCGATCAAACCATCAACATGTTTTAGTTTCTATTAATTGCAACTTCAAGCTCTCCGTCAATGGCTCTTCAAGTATTGCTTTCCCCCTTGTTTTTCCTTTCTTCGGCAAAGTGTTTCCATAGCCTTAAGGATTCATTTTTCCCTCTATTTCTTTACATTACTCACATTACATTATTTTATTGCATTAATTACAAATTTTTCAACAACGTTTATGTAACTTTCCTTATGTTACCAAATATCGAAGTGGAAAGTTTGTGGGAAATTTAATTTCTCATCTCATGAGAAAGACAAAGGAATTACTTTTCTTTATGTAAACTGAACGAGGTCTGAGAGCAACTCAAACAGTTTTTCTATAATATATGTATTATAGGGAAGCAAAAATCAAAGCTTTAGTCTCTTTTTCTTTTCCAATTTCAACAAATTCCCTATTTTACAGCAATCTCTAAAATCTCCATAATTCTTCCTTAAAATTTTAGAGATTGCTGTAAATTTAAGGAATTTTGTTTTCTCTTTTCTCACTATCCCTAAAATGAGGATAGTTATAGGAAATTTATTGGAGCAAAATAGTCTTATGTTTTCCTAAAAGAGAGAAAAATCAAAATATGGGGAAGCTGTTAGAGTTGCTCTAAGCTCATTTCACATCCATTAAGCTTTTCTTTTTTTTTTGTCAAAGTAAAGATACTTCATTAAGAAGCCCAAAGGGAAAAACCCAAGGACAAAGGCCAGAGCCCCGAAATACAAGATTAACTAGAATAAGAAAATTACATCTCTAACCTAACTCCACATGAATCAGGATAAAAGAGAGGAATCCTATAAAATAAAGAGGACATATCCTAACTTGATACCACTGCTGCCGCCACCCAAGCAATATTGCACAACCAAAAGCTGCACAATGATCGACCAAGATGTTGCCAGAATAGCCAAATTCAAGGAATAAAATATGTGACACCGATGCCAATAGAGCCCCTGAAAGCAGCTCCAATCATACCCAAAATGCACTTTGATATGGAGGGAGAACTAACACTTCAGACTAATCTTCTCATCTCTACCAGAACCCAACGATCCGGAAAGGAAACATAGCCACCAAAAGGGGACAGAAGCCCGCAGAAAAGAAAAAATACAATGGTGAATGGGGGGTGAAACACCCACATATGAGCACCCATAGACCACAAGGTAAGTGATTTTCACTTTAATAAGCCATGAGAACCTCCATGGAAGTCAGTGATAGAGGAAAGGGAGTGATTAAGCTCAGTTAACTAAACGTGAGAATACCAAAAGTCTTGGAGGGCTCCAGGCATTGCACACTATTGTTCCGCAGTTCCGCCTCTGGAAATGGAGCAAAAAAAAAAAAAAAAAAAAAAAAACAATGAAAGAAGAGTCTAGAACGAACGTTTACAACAACAACTGGGTTTTTGAGATACTAGCTAAAATAATTGTTCATGAGGCCGTTGCATGGTGTAATTTGCTACAAAAGTAAACATGTGAATAATAATATCCCGTAAAGAAGTATCTAGTTGTATATTCGACTTCTGATCTCATCTTGCAATGTATGTACAGTGCACCCAAAGTACATTTGATCAATTGCACTCTTGGGTTCGAATTGCAAGAGGGAGTATTGTGTTGAAGGTAGTGAATAAACATACAACCTTGTTTCAAATTTAAATTCAAGGCTGTTGGTGATTGATTTTGGGAATTGTGACCCAATGTTAACTGGGGAAAGTGAAAGAAAAGAAAAAGAAAAAAGGATCAAGCTATCACCCAAATATGAATCTCCATTATCTTCTGGCTATATTTCCTCCGAAATCAAGAACATTAACCGTTAGAGTATCTCCAACAAATATTAAAATAAGAAGTTGTTAGAGTTGCCTATAAGAGGCATCTAAAATTTTATCCGTTCGATTTGTAGATCCTTTTCTTAAGTTCTTTAGATGTGGGTGTGTGTGTTTGGTGGGGTGGTAAGGCTTTGGTCTCATATATAAGAGGTCAGGAGTTCGAGCCCCATCAATGGTGAGAACGGGGTGAGGTTTTCTTTAAAAAAAAAAAAAAAGTTCTTTGGATGTAAAAATTTGTCATATACTCACAATGTCTAATTTTATAATTTTAGGAGGTTTCGTCATATACTTCTTACAAATAATTTATTGCTTCTTCAATCTTAAGCATATACAAATGGGTTATTACCGTAAAAGACCATTTGACAGCATATAGACAAACTAGGCAAAGGAAAAAAGCTGTTGATTAGCCTCGTAGCTTATTAGGCTTGAAATAGTGAGTTTTAGGTCCGAGGCAAATTACAAAATATGCCCGTCTTTACAAAATTTGTAAAGTTTAAAATTATAGGAAGTTGTCTTTAACCATTAGGATGCATATACGACTTTGATATTTTACTACATTTAAGAATACTATTTATATTATACTCTAACTAAAAATTAGACATATTTTTCACTCAAAAAAAAAAAATCTGTCTTAAATAATACCTCTTTCAGCTCATCTCAAATTTGAACCTGAAGTTATTCTCTTTTGTCAAAACCACAAATGAGAACTACCCAATTTCTAAACCTACCACATTGGGTACTCACAATTTCTTCTCTACAATGTGGCTCTAACCTTCTGTCTCCTGTTCCCACATTATATGCTTTAGTTATACCTATCTTTGATATGCTTACCCAAATCAAACCACTCCTGTAACAAGGGAGGTCAAATGTGTTTCCCTCTACTCAAAATACATGCGATTCTGGTCAACCAATACGATGGACATATCTTTGAACCGCATCGGAAACCTAAACCAACCAAAAGGACTCACTCCCTTAGATTCCAACTATACAGATGCAACTGAAACTAGGCTCAAACTTCCTAGACAATCAAGCCTCTCACTCCGTCAGAAACTTTACCAGCCTATATAACATGGAAATTACCAAGACACCTGGCCTCTAGCATTGTCCCTATGCACCCCATCAATCGAAGTAACCAAACCCGTGGTCGAATTCCTCCAAGTCCAGAGAGAGAGAGAGAGAGATGCAGAAGAGACAACCGAGAACAAGATAAAATTTCAATTATAAAAAGGACCATCCGTTACACTCATTGACGTAGAATGAAAAGGTCTCAAGTCACCCAAACGAAGTAGAAGATTCCCCATTATTATTATTTTTTTTCAAACAATTACCACACAAACCTTTCATTCCCGGTCCGGTTCGACCGTACCAAACTACTGTATATCTATATCAAATTAAATTCACTCGATATCCCTATACATTGATATTTCGTAAAATTTCATTCCGCCATTTTATTCGTTTATTGACTTTATTCCCTCCGAACTGTTTAAAAAATTGCACACAACCCATGTCTGCCTCCGCAAAACACAATTATCCTCTTCTCTCTCCATTCATGGGTAGAAGGGAATCGACCAGTAAACGTGGCCCTCTGTTAAAACTCATTGGGAACATCATCTCCTGGGCCCCACCCCCAAACACATTATTAAGGTAAAATTTTTCCACATTATTTTTTTGACCAAGACCCTCTGACGTTCCTGGGCTTTCCAATTCCCATCCAACGGTCCAACGTCAATCAACTAATCCCCACGTTGTCAGCTTTGCTCAGATGGGTCCCACCCCCGAGGCTTCAGATCAAATGGGATTCCGCCACGTGGGACTGATGTGAAGTGAGTGCACACTGATATGGGGTTTGTGAGGAAGCAGGGGAGAGAAACCCCGGTGTTAAAAGTAGGGGCTATTTTTTGGGGGGTGAAGTGTTAAGGGGAGAGAGGAGCAGAGACAAGAGTGGTGTGTTTTTTGAGCTTACTGTCTGAGGAATCAAGGAATCATTTTTTTCAGGAGGAAGAAGAAGAAGAAGGCAAAAGCAGCTCACAAGTGTTTCCCTTTCTGGGTTTTTAGCTTAAGAGCTTTGCTTGTGCATGAGGGTACACCTCATTCAAAGTTTCAATCTTTGTGTGCTTTATTTTGAAAATAAATATATTACTGTTTCAATGTTTGTACTTGAATCTCAGATTTGCAATGCTTGTTTTCTTCTGGGCCTCTTTTTGTTTTGGTATTTAGGTGAAAATGAGAGGAGTATTTATGTGTTTTCTTCAATTGTGGGAGGGTGTGAGTGTTAAATTAGTGTTCTTGGCGGAAAGTTCCGGCATTTATGAGAAACTGGTTAGGGTTTTGGCTTGCAAGATGTCATTTTGTTTATGGAGATTGGGGATATTAGGTAGATTTCTTAAATGGGGTTGTCTTAGATTTTCATTCTGTAATAATGGGTCTGCTTGAATGTTAGGGTAATTTTGAATGTGGGTTCATTGCTTCAGGTGTTATTTGGTATCCAAATGTTTAGTGCAGCCTACTTGCTTGGGCTGGTAATACTGCTTCGTTGTAGTTGAAACTTGGTAATGACTGTGATTTAACTGTTTAATGTTCAAGGCTCTGGATTCAATCAAGTTGCCTTTCAATGCTTGATTTATATCTGAATGCTTTTAGCACTCTCTAAAATGGAAAATGCAGTACTGATTATTATGTTTTCGATTGGATATTTTGCTGAAAATATAACAGGTCTGAGTGGTGGTGCTGGTGGAATATATTTATCTCGTTTTGAACCTAAATGTCAACCTACTTGGACTTGTTTGACTTTAAGAGGTCATCTCCGGGTTAGTTTGTTTTGAGGGATATTGGACATGAGTATGCTGGTGGGGACATGCTTGAGCCAAGGGAAGCTGATATACCTGCCCTGTTCTTGGTTTTCGTTGTGCTTCCTTTGCTTGCTTATGTTTTACTTGGAAAATGGAGTGAGGCATCTAACAAGAGAGAGAGGGTAAGTTTGCTTGCTCAACTCGCATCAGAAGAAGCTCTTAGAGCTGAAGCAATGGCTGTTCCTGACGTTGTTCCTCCGGTTTCGTCTTCAAAGAATAATGTTCATGCATGTGCTAGATGCTCTAGGCCAGCCACAACCCGCTGCTCTAGATGCAAATCTGTCAGATATTGGTATGCTTCAATTTGTCAGATATTGTCCGTCTATTACTTCCTTGTTCTATTTTTTTTCCCATATATGCTCGTCTACTAAAGAAAGATCGAACTTTAATGATAAATTGTTGCATCCCAAGCATTGGGATTTATTGACTATAGAAATAGCTGTTGAGGTTTCTCAAGCCTGCACTTGATGCTTGTATAGTCTTCCCAGACAGTGCTTTTGAGATTGGTTGAGAATTTGGTTCAGCCACTTTTGCTCAAGTTAGCTCTTAACCTAAGGCAGCAAACCTAAATGTTTCTTTAGTATTGTACTTCAAATTTTATTTACATGTCTGCAAAAGGGTAATTAGATTGTTAAGCATATCACGGTTGTACCATTTATACGGGTATGCATTTTCTATAAAGAAAATTATCTCTGTAAAGGAACTTAGATGCGCCACTCACAACTAACTATCAGAAAGAGGACAATGAGTGCAGCATAATATAGTAACTATATTCCAGAATTTGCATGTCCCTAAAAAATAAGGACTCGCTAATTGGTGATTTCAGCTTTGTTTTGTATCCAATGGGAGGGAGGGAGAGCCAAATGCATGCACCATGAGGTTGATCTCTTAACCGTTTGTACTAATTAATGCAGTTCTGGGAAGTGTCAAATAATGCATTGGAGGGAAGTTCACAGGCAAACATGCCTGCAGTTGGAACCTAGTAGTGCAACCTCATCTCCTATGGCTGTCTCATATGGAGAATCTTTTCATAATGACAGCATCAATTCTCAGAACTTTGGGTCTGCTATGGAGCAGATTTTGGGAGAGGAAGCACCAGCTGAAAATATAATTTATCCTCCAATTTACACTGGTATCCCGAATAAGGTTCAGTGCGCTTCAGTTGACCCCTCTCACATTTCCATGTTGGAGAAAAGAACTGTGGACAAGAAGGTTTCCCGAAAATCCAAAACTGAACTCTTGTGGAAAAAGGATGGAGTAGCATTTGATCATTCTGAAGAAACATTTGGTGATTGGACCACCCAGTCAACCTTTTCTGACGTTGCATCAAGAGAGGTTTCTGTGGAGCATAAGGTTTGTTATCACTCTGTCATTTGCTAGTAATTTTCTTCTTTTTGTAAATTATGTCTGATAATTATGCTAAATGGTTGGTTGCAGCCAACAAATCTTGACTCTGCCCTGTCAGAGGCCGAAACTCTTAAGAAATACTCTGCCAATATTTCTGATGCCTATATCAATGGACAAGCTGCTTCAGGATATACAGTGCACGAGAATGTTAAGTTTCAAGGTCAAGATGGTAACATTTTTGAATCAAGAAGCAACTCTGGATTAACATGCGCATCATATTCTTCAAAAAGTGGAGCAGATTTGCATGAAGTGGGGTTGGACTTCGTTCCCGAGGGAGGACATTCTCTTCAAGGAGAAAAAACTTCCAATGATGAAAAGGCAGAGTTCAAAGGTTCTGAAGTTACCGCAGTAAAGGGAAGTGTAAAGGCTAAAAGAGCTCCATATTCTCTTGGGACAAAGGTGCCTAAATTGTCAAAATCAACAGTCAAGGATTCTGGGAAGCAGTATTGCTCTGAGATAGAGAGGCAGGGACAAATTACTGATGATTCAAGTAAGCCTACTAAATCAATACTGTATAAACATATCTGAACATTGTTGTGTTCTTCTAATTTTATGTGGGTGATGCAGAAGTAGCTAGAATGAGAGAGACGACTCCACAGGGAAGCAACGGAACGGCAAACATAAAGATTATGAAGATGATGGGTCTAAAGAAGCCAAAAAACATTACCAGACAGGATGTCCCTGAAGTAGGTGGTTATCGACACAAAACTAAGAAGGTCAATCTCTGGTCAATGTGCCTCCAGGAATTATATTGGTCTTATGGGTTCTGAACCGAATAGAAGTTCTAATTGATGTATGCCATTTGACTTTCAGGTCTTGTTTCCTTATGACGAGTTTGTTAAGTACTTTCAGAGTGAAGTCTTTGACTTAACACCTCGGGGCCTCTTAAATTGTGGGAACAGGTACTGTATCGTATTTAATGTATTACTAGGTCATGAGCATAGAAATGGATCCATGTGATAGAAGTCAAAACTCCATTCACACTTGTCAGATAAATAAATAAAAAAAAAATGAAAATTTAATGATTGTCATAGATCAGAAGTTCAGAAAAAGTTTGATCTCTTTCAAGTAATGAAAATTTAGTGCATACATTAATACCATATTGATGAAGTTTGAATCAAGAAAGCTCTTAATGGACTTTGTAGTGATGCAGACTGGCAATGGATCATGGGATTCATATAAATAAAGTCATACAGTCCAATCATTTATTGTTTTAAATTATGATGTGCTGTATCATTGGGATAATATGTTTGTAACACAATGACCAAGCAATGCTTTATGCACAGAAAGAATGAACAGAAGCTTCTTTGTTTTCTATGAATCTTCTATTTCATTTTGTTGATTTAATTCTTTTTTCTTGCAGTTGCTATGCAAACGCTGTCTTGCAGTGCTTAACCTGCACGAAGCCACTCATTATCTATTTGCTTCGCAGATCACATTCGAGAGCCTGTACTTTCATTTTCTCATACGCCTTCCATGAGTTGAACAATTTTCATGGCTCTTTTGTTTGAATATGCATGTGACTCAATTTTGTTTATTATATGTATTAGGTTGTGGTAAAGATTGGTGTCTCATGTGTGAACTAGAGCAACATGTGATGATGTTACGGGAAAGTGGGGGTGCTCTTTCTCCTCGTCAGATTCTTTTTCACATGAGGAGTATTAATTGCCAAATCGGTGATGGAAGTCAGGAAGATGCGCATGAATTTTTAAGGTGTGTCGAAGTCTGCCATTATATATCTTCTTTTGTTGGACAGAATGCACTGCCATTTGCATCTGTTTCCTCATATAGTATATCATAAGATGCTACTTTTTCCAGGCTTCTAGTAGCATCAATGCAATCTATATGCTTGGAGGGGTTGGGTGGTGAAAACAAGGTTGATCCCAGATTACAAGAAACAACTTTTATACAACACACGTTTGGTGGGCATCTCAGATCCAAGGTACTTAATGTGGACTTACAGATGTCTTAAGTTGGTTGTTAATCTTCTTTTGATCAAACTGATGTTTATTGATTTTTAATTTTATTGTTGCCATTTATCCTCCTTTACCCCCATTATTCATTGCTAAATCAATCTTGACGCCTTCAGGTCAAGTGTTTGAGATGTCATCATGAGTCTGAACGATATGAAAACATCATGGATCTTACATTAGAAATATATGGTTGGGTTGAGTCACTTGAAGATGCGCTGACTCAGTTTACGACACCTGAAGATTTGGATGGTGAAAACATGTATAGATGTGGAAGGTACGATGACCTTATTTTAGTGTGGTTAGACCCATATACTTGTTTTAGTCAGTACAATTTAAATGACTTACAAACTCATCTTTGAGGGAAAAAGGTGTGCTGCATATGTTCGAGCCAGGAAGCAATTGAGCATACATGAGGCGCCAAATATCCTGACAATTGTCTTGAAGAGGTTTCAGGTATCATTATATTTTCGAGTTAGATAGTAGAAAGGTTTTATTTTATTATTATTATTTATTATTATATTTTTTCTTTTCATTTTAAAGTCTCTTAAACAACACTCACAGCTTTGCTTGAGGTTCAATTGTTGTTTGCTAGTTCTGTATAGCAAGTCTAACATCTGATTTGCAATTTTCTTTTTGTAACTACAATGCTATTGTACCTTATTCAGGTATAGCAACTTAAAAGCAACTTGGTTTTAAGAGAGAAAGCCAGCTTATGTTAGTCCCTTGGTGTTTTCTGAGTTATGACTCACTTTCTGAAAACCCAAATACAAATCAGAACTCAAACACCCAATCATCTAGTGCTTCCAACGTTTACCATAAAAAAGAATTTCAGTTTTGACACCTTCCTGCAAGATAGCCGTTATCTTGGGATTACATGTTGGAATATTAACTCACCGCTGTTTCTTCATCAGGAAGGAAAATATGGGAAAATAAACAAGTGCATCACGTTTCCAGAAATGCTGGATATGATTCCATTTATGACTGGAACGGGCGACATTCCTCCACTTTACTTGCTCTATGCTGTTGTGGTGCATTTGGATATGCAAAATGCATCTTTCTCTGGACATTATGTGGCATATGTGAAAGATATGCGAGGCAACTGGTTCAGGATAGATGACACTGAGGTAAAAGCTTCCCCTCATTGACTTTTCATGCAAGGGTTTGTGATAGTGAATCAAATTTCAATTTCTTATGCGAAAAAAAAAAGAAAAAAAAAAGAAAAAGAAAAGAGAAGAGGTGAAAGCTCAGGTTTAAAGGTTCATTCTGTGCATGCGCTTTGTTCCGCCCACCCCATAAGTTGTCTATGGTTTTTAAAGAGGTGAAAGACCATGATGGTCCCTACGCTTACCTAAAATTAGTGCTTGTTCTCTGAAGACTGCCAATCAATTTACTGAATAGATAATGTTGTCGTCAGAGCTTCCATTTATTAATGTTATCAATGGCAGGGTATAAGCCTTATGGATGTTATAGAAGTACTTTGGATTCTATAAGATTACAGCCAATAGCTGCTTTAAGAGCATCTCCGTAAAGTGTTGTCATAAGATCCATTCACAACGAATGAATATCAATTTCATAAACACAAATAGAAATGCATATCTTGTTTAGGACTTCTAGTATATGCTCTCTTTTAGATTATGCCTGTTGACATGGTACCTCTTGGTGCATATAATTGATGGCAGGCAAATATGTTTTATGTTTATATTATTTATCATTTCCTTTCATTTGAAGTAATTAGATCCTGACGGTGATTATGCTTTGTTAACAGGTTCAGCCCGTGTCCATGAGCCAGGTTATGATGGAAGGGGCATATATTTTGTTCTATATGAGGTAAGAGTTATTGGGGGTAAAAGAAAAAAAAGGAACTGTTTGTGATCTCTTTCCTTAACTTTTGCTTGGTGGAGCTTGTCAGTTTCGTTTCTTCTTGGATTCTTAATTAACATATGCTGCGGATGTCATTCCTTGTTGTTTGTGCTAAAACTATCTACTTTTTTAATATTCTTTTTTGAAAGAAAATTATTTTCATGCTTTTGAGCACTTCAAATTTTGGAATTTCTTTTGTCCTCAGGTCTTGCCCTCGTCCTCAAAGAGCATTTGGTGGAAAAACCATCAGGCAGCAAGTTCCAAATCTTGAAAATGGTTCCTTGCCAAAAGCTCAGAGGCCAAAGCCAAACCAAAACATACCCAGCAGCCAATATGTTAGCCCAGAGCATTTACCTAATTTTATCAGGCCAGAAACTCCAAGTGGCTTTGCCAACAGCACCTGCAATGACATCCTTAGGAGTTCTAATGGCAATGTTTTCCGAACGGCAGAAAAATATGTTGACCCCACCAGCATGGAATTCTCTGATGCTGCATCTAGCGATTGGTCCCTTTTTACAAGTTCTGATGAGGCTTCTTTCACAACTGAGAGCACTAGAGACTCTTTCAGTACTGTTGATCATGCTGATGCTGGCAATATGGATCCAATCTCATCAATTTTCAACATCTTGTATGCGCCAGAATATTCTCGCAGTTCTGTTGCCTGTAGAAAGATTTCAAATAGTAGGCCACACAGTAGCTTTGTTTCTCAGGAGTAGGGTGTTAGTTCAAATCTGTACTTGTCACCATCCAATTGACTGAGTACAGAAATGGAACTATTCAAAACAGGTCAGCGATTCTTCAACTGCACATGCTTATAGTTAATGCAGCATGCCTGTGATTTGGGAGTTAACCCATTACAGTCTTGAGTCTTGACTGAACTTCTGATCATTGTAAACTCAAGTAGATGAGAGATACTACTGATTAAATAGATGAATTAGTCTGGTAGGAGCTGTGCCTCAAAGTTTTTGTTTTCAATGTATTGTCGGTTGGGGCATTTGGTTCTTATCAAAACAAGGAGAATGAACATTCTTGTTAGCCATTAATTTATCACTGGAAGTTGTAAAGTTCCGGGCTTTTTCTTTGCTTCAACATGTTTTCAAGGTAACTTTCATCATCACCATCATCATCACTAAACCACTCCAAATTCTGCCGCACATGTAATTATTCAAAACTAGTTACAGACAGCCGAATTGCTTTCAAGATTCAAGGAAACATGATTTGCTGCTTCTGAACTTCATTTGGTATTACAAATGCAGGCAACTTGACTCAACTATAATTCCATAATATTATCTACTGCAATACATACTGCCTCTTTATTCTTTGTGAACTAGAAGTTTAACACCAGTAGTTACACAAGTTTTCTCACTACAGAAAATTAGCAGATTTGAACTTCCCACATTAAGATTCACCACCTTCACCATCTCTATATCTAACAAGAGATCTGCAGATCTTAATGACGTGATTTGGCTCTCATTTCACTCTTCTATATTAAATGAAATCCAGATCTCATTCACCCTGTGATCAAATTCAAATGGAGAGTTGTACTGTGCAACAGTATAAATTGTAGTTTGATCAGCTCCATGGCTTTTCTCAATGGCAGCAGACCAAACAGTGCCTGCAAGACTGGACTGCAAGGCAGCAGCTTCTACTCCAACATCATAGTCGGAAACAAAACCACCGAATTGTCTCACAGCCACATATGTAGGTGTCCATTTCTGAACATGGAGGCCTTCTGCCGGTGGTGGTTTTGCTTGGTTCTTCTTTGGTACATAGAAGCTCACCACAAATGAAGACTCACAGAACGGTCCATCGCTTGGTTGAACTTCGGTGAGCACTGGGGCAGTCATCTCTATTTTCTCTCCATACTTGTTCTTCCCTTGAATGTAATCAAATAGCCTGTTGACAAACGAACCAAGAACAACCATATAAGTACTGCTTTCATACATTCCATAGATTAATTTCAGAAATGGGTGAAAATCAAACTGTTTTTATTTATTCAAAGCTACACTTCAAACTCATCTAAGTGGGAATAACCAATTATAAAAGAACCTAGTAGTAAGTTTTAGTTTTGGAAAGGCAAGTATCAAGAACACTTAAAAACATTAGAATCGAAGAGAAAGAAATCACCTTGACTGCTTACAAACTTACGATATTCCTCATTCTTGTATAAAATCTTTCTGCAAAAGATTTTTTAATTTTTTTTTAATTAATCCTATTGGTTATAGTTTCCTAGAGAGATTATTTTGATCATGTACCACAGCCGGGAAGAACTTGTCAGGCTTTCAGAACATGCATGTGAGATTATCGATCGAAATTCTCATGTAAATTATGATTGATACTGAAGATTATATATAACCGGCAGATACAATGATACATCAACATCCACCTAGAATAGTTCTATTCAACAAGAGTAAATGAGCTAATGAACACAAGAACCAGAGAAACTAAACTCACTGTAAGAAGCCAGTTCTGGTGGCTGCAACCAAAGAAATGTCCTGAATAGGAGCAGTTGATATCCACTCGCTCGAATTGTAACGACGAACTTCGTAGTCATTGCCAACCTCAATGGAGTCATAGCTCGGGCACTCTATGCTGTTACATGATGGTGGAAATGTTGCCACGCTTTTCTGAGATTCTGGCCAGAGACCCAAATTCAGATTGGAGAGCAGGCTCAAGAAAACTGAGAGCTTAAACATAGAGGCAGCCATTTTCGATTAATTGGTGGAGACTGGAGAATTGTGTGTATTTGTATCCCTTCTGAAAGACGTGGAGAACTTTGTGAAAGGTTGGTTTGCTGTTTGAGAGCATCAATGTCTAAGGTCCACAAATTTATGGGACACGTCTGGAAGAAAATGCCACTGTAAAGGATGAGAATTTACAATTGTGGGTTTGCATGTTCCTACGTTGTCAACTTGTGATTGGGGCAGAATTGTGGTTCTGGGAAAGTTATTGGGCACTTACAACTTCTTTAAGAGGCCAATGTGTGTGCACGAAGTGATAATAGTTTGAAGTGAAATTCGTGGCCATAGAGAATGAATGTATGATGATAAATGATTTGGAGCTTTGTACTTGATTCTATTTCTCATGGCATTTCTTTTTTATTCACAAAGCAACTTTATAATTACGAAAACGAACTAGCTTTTAGGTGATAACAATCTTTTTATAAGAACTGCCCCCTCAAGCATTTAAATTTTAAACTACGATTCACAACAAGCAACTCAAACAGCTAAGAAGGGCCAACCTCTTGGCAATACACATCAATCGGCAAGAGTAACAGTGAAAGGTAGCGACGGTGCAAGTCGCAATTAACCCTGTTGGAATATGATGCTCTATGTTTATATGCTCAAGGGAGAGAAGGAGAGTGAACTTAATTTGTTTTCGCTTCCTATTGAACATTTAAATGTACGTAGCACTGTGGACTTCTAATGACTGATTAAAATGGTGATGTTAATTTTGGTAGATTGGTAGAAAAGGAACAAGATCCGGTAGCAAAGAAGTGGTGAGATTGGCGTAGTTATTAATTTGAGCTAGTCTCCACATGGCCACCATTCCTATTGCATTTGCCTGATGGAAGAGTTGGTGGTGTTCAGAATGTCTTTGTGATTTGAGGGAATCCTATTTCTAGTGGCAAATCCCCTATAACTTGGTAATGGCTTAAATAGCTCCTGTGTTATGTTGCTGTTCTCTTAGAACCATTTAAGTGGGATGAGCTAGCATCTATTGCGCCATTTTAGACCTACAATTGGTATATGCTCATTGACATATAAGCCAATAATTTTCATGTAAATGAAACAGAACTCTATTCAGATAACTGAAGCTCGATCATTTTGGTAAGGGCTTGTCAATGGCTTCTACACTACAGAGTTAAATATTGAATAGGGAATACAAATCTGTTCATGCGAGAGTTCAAAAAGGGAACGCAGCGGAACTTGTATCAAAATTTCGAATAGGTGGTTGTTCTACATGTTCAGAGAACTCTATACCTGGTATTGAATGATGGGCAATGTCTGTCAACTATAAGTGATCTACAAGTTCTACAAAAACATGCACAAAGTACACAAAAAGCAGTCTTCGTAAGCAATATGAACATAACAAAATAACATTGCGAAGTTTGAGAGTGTAGATACATCATACTCATAAGGCAAGATCATCAGTAGGATAAAGTTAAACTAGCAGCCACTATATACTGACTTAAGAAATTTGGGGAAAAAGAAAAAGAAAAAGGAAAGGGTAACAGGTACCAAAAAATGCAAATCTAAGCAGCAATTTGGGCACTCCACAGCTACAGAAAATTCATACTAGTCTAAAAGATCTTTAGATTTATCTTCCCATTACCAACCTGCACAAGGTTAAGTGAATGATGTTAACGATGCCGGAATACTAAGTGCCAGTTTACTTTATGATATATTTTCACATCATTGAAGTATTGAACAGTGGTGAAGTGAAGGGTCCTTGGGCAGACAAATGTGGTTGAGCAAATAATCCTAGGTTTTGAAGTAAGATATTGCTAGTTTTAGAAGTATCACTTAACCCTCGATCAAACCTGAGATCGTTCACATGGTTCATCATTAAAGAACAAACACTTGGATAAGGCACTAAATCGAAATGTAAAAAATGATATTCTAGTGTAAAAACGGTCATATGACACAGAACAAAGGACCTTAATTAGGACTTTGTATAACGAAAGATGCATATGAAGTACAAAACTAGAGACATGAATCCAATATATATTTTACCTCTCTTTCTGTTAACAAGAAATTGTATTGTCCATGTCGAGTAAAACAAGGTTCTCTTCATAATAATGAATAGTGTTGTAGAATGAACATAAATTAACTTGAGAGAGAGAGAGAGTTTAAATGCAGAGAATGGAGTGTAATGTTTATTATTCTCTCAAATGAGGGTTTATATAGGAATACAAGATAGTGTGAATGCTCTAGGAGAAATCCAATTTTGTGACTATGATCATCATAGCTTCAACTCCACATGGTTGAAACAATGATGAAAATTGCCATGTTTGTTACCTCCCTATAAGATTTATGTCACACAAGTCTTCATACCTCTATCTATACACTCAAGTACTATGTCTATACACTCAAGTACCTATTACATGATATAGCCATCATACTATAATACATTTATACTACAACACTCTCCCTTTGATATTTCATGTTAATAGTGTTGCTTAAGGCGTGCACTTCTAAGTTGCCTCGTTAAAAACTTTGCAAAGTAATAAAAACCCTGTCGGAAAAACAACCTTAGTCGAAGGAGAAAAAGAGCACAACGCGCATTGAGTGTGGAGTATGTTTCTGGATACTCCCCCTGATTTTGACTCCCCCTTGTGTCTCCCAAACGTGGTGCTTCTCTTGCCTCATTAAAAACCTTGCCGAGTAACAAAAACCCAGTGGGACAAAAATAACCTGGGTCGAAAGGGAAAAAGAGCACAACACACCCTTCACGTTTCGAGACCATATATGTAACATCTCCCCCCCCCGATTGATCTTTGAGGAGAGTCTGTTGTTGCTGATTATACTTGGTGTTGTCGCTTTTGATGTAGCCTTGCTTCATTTGTTCAAAACAAGCAGCATTATCCTAAATGCTTGTAGGCTCATCTGTGGTAGACTTCAAATCACAACTGTGAGAACATGCGTAACTATGGATCCAATCCATATACATTCATGAACCACTTCGTGAAAAGCATTAATCTCTACATTGTTCGAAGATATATCGACTAAGGTCTATTCTGTAGACCTCCAAGATATCGCGGTCTTACCCATGGTGAACACTTAACCAGTCTGAGAAGACCTTTGTATAGGTCAAAGAGATACCCAACATCAGTAAAACCTTCCAAAACACTTATATCGTTTTGGGGCGAGGATAGAAAACGCAGGCCAGCATTGGCGACGTTTCTGGTGTGTGATGGGTCCGAATCCATCATCTTTCTGTAGGGATAGAACAAGCCCATATCGATCATACATCTCAAGTATCGAAAGATATCTTTTACACCAATCCAATGGCGTCGCGTCGGTGCAGAGCTATACCTTAGCTAACAAGTTCATGTCGGCATCCAGTTCTGGTGCCTAAGCTATTTGCCCAAACCGTTTGCTATACCTCAGTTTGCACAGACCGTTATTGAAGATGCGGCTTTGGATGAAATGAAGACTATTGCTGAGCGAGTAATAGAGGAGCCATTGGAAGCAAATATTGAAGTTGCTAATGCAAGGAAGGATGACTCGAGCTCATCAGGAAAGACTGAACACGTTCTTAAGGAGCATTTTTCTATGGAAAATGCAACAGGTGAGTTGACAAAAGGGAAAACTAGTTGCCATCTTAACTGAGGAAGACCAATGCACAACTAGTATTGATAGAGCCCCTTCTAGGGGGCAACTTGAAATGCAAGCAGTGAATTCTATGATGGAGGGTGATACATGCCTTAAGAATATGACCCTTGTTCTTTCTAAAGGGTAGAAAAAGAGACTCCGAAAAAAGCAAAGAGAGGAAAAGCTGCCAGAAGAGGGCACTTGGATCGTTACCTATAAGAAATAGGGGTCCTCCTCAAAAGCTTAATTTATGAAGATTATTTTTTGGATTATTCGGGGATTAACTAATGCTCCTACAAGAACTGCTCTTCGTAGTTTGATTAGAAAGCACTCCCTTGATTTCCTTTGTTTATCGGAACCATTGACATCTTTGACAATTATTCCTGATTCTTTTTGGAGATCTATTGGTATGAAATTGGTAGGTGTCAATGATAGAGGTCAGTTATTTCCTAATATTTGGGTTTTTCATTCAACAAACATATCATCTCCTACTATGATATCTTCTTCTAGTCAGCATATGTTTGTGCAGTTTTCAGTTGGTGCTATTGCTCATGGTCTAATATTTGTCTATGCGGCAACAACTAGTGTGGCACGTCATCCTTTATGGTATGCAATTAAGCAAATAAAGACAAGCTTCTCGGGTCCTTTGTTGTTAATTGGTGATTTCAATGTAATTTTAGGAGCCCATGAAAAGACGGGTGGTAGACTGCCTATTCGTGTTTCTTGTGATGACTTTCAACATATGGTGGATATGTGTCATCTGACACAAATTGATCTTAAAGGGTCACCGTTTACATGGACAAATGGTCAAGGAGTTGGCTCACATATTGAAATGTTGTTGGACAGGTGCTTTTGTTCTATTCCATGGTTAGACTATTGGCCGATGACTAGTTGTTCCACTTTGGTTCGACACTCTTCTGATCATAATCCTCTCTTGATTTCATTCACACATTATATTGCACAAGGTCCGATTTCATTCCGTTTTCAGAAGCTTTGGTTGGGGCACTCAGTTTTTCTAAAAATTGTTCAAGTAGCATGGCAATCCTTTGAGGTATGTGGTTGTCCTATGTTTATTCTACAAAGGAAGCTTAAGCTTTTAAAACCTATTCTGAAGGAGTGGAATGTTAATGTCTTCGGTAATGTTCATACTGCTGTGGATAGTGCACACGCTGCCCTTGAAAAAATTCAACTAGCCATATCTCTTGATGGGTTTACTGAAGTGCGTCATGTTGAGGAACTTTTAGCCCAGGATGCTTTATCAAATGCTTTATTGGTTCAGGAAAATTTCTGGGCGGAGAAGGCAAGGGTGAGATGGGTTAGGGAAGGTGACAAAAATACTGGCTATTTCCATACTTTGGCAAAAATTTGAAGAGCACGCCCCTCTATCACTTCTCTTCGCATTGGGAATGATTTGGTGGATGATGTTAATATTTTGCGTGATCATGTTGTTCAGCATTTCACAAGTGCCTTTTCAGATGATGGACATATTGCTGATATAGGTTTGGTTGAAAATATTATTCCTTCAATGGTTTCAGATTCAGAAAATGGCTCTTTACTTGCTATTCCTTCTGTTGAAGATGTCAAAAATGTTCTATTTTCTATGAATGCTGATAGTACCCCAGGTCCGGATGGTTATTCGGGTCACTTTTTTCATGCTTGTTGGGTTGTAGTTGGGTTGGATGTGGTCCGTGCTGTTAGATCTTTCTTTTAGTTAGGTTATATATTGCCTAATCTAAATTCCAGCTTTGTGGCGCTTATTCCAAAGGATCAAGAAGCTAATGTTATCACTCAATTTCAGCCCATTGCTATGGCTAATTTTTCTTTTAAAATTATTACTCGCATATTGGCAGACAGTCATGCTCCTATTGCTTCCAGGATTATATTGCCGAATCAATTTGCTTTTTTGAAAGGAAGACAAATCTCTGATTGCATTTTTCTGACTTCTGAGTGTGTTAACTTGTTGGATAATAAATGTCGTGGAGGGAATGTTGCCATTAAGTTTGATGTAGCAAAGGCCTTTGATACTCTGAATTGGGACTTCCTTCGAAGGGTTCTTAATGCTTTTGGTTTTCATGCAACTTTTGTGGAATGGATTAGTTCTATATTGGTTTCAGCTCGGCTTTCTATCTTATTTAATGGCTCTCCAGTGAGAGTTTTTAGTTGTAGCCGTGGAGTTCGATAAGGTGATCCATTGTCTCCTCTTCTTTTTTGTCTTGCTGAAAAGGTTCTTAGCCGTGGTATCTTGCATCTGGTTGATATGGGGCATGTCCAAGCTATATCCTCTCCTCGTGCTGTGAAAGTCCCTTCTCATGTTTTATTTGCTGATGATATAATGGCTTTTTTTCTAAGGGAGATAAAAGAAGCCTGCTAAATCTTATGGCTTTCTTTGAGGAGTACAGACTCAACTCGGGTCAGTTGGTGAACAAAACCAAGTCTCATGTTTATTTGGGGAAGTCAGCTCTTCATCGTCGTACTCTAACATATTCTTGGTTGGGTGTTTCAGTGGGTAAATTACCTTTCATGTACCTTGGTGTGCCAATTTTTGTTGGTCGACCAAAGCGAATTTACTTCCAAGTCTTGGCTGATTGAATTCGTAATGTTATGTCTAATTGGAGAGGGCATTCTCTTTCCATGGTAGGACGGGTAACTCTGGTCAATTCTGTGGTAGTTAGTATGCTTTCCATAGTTTTACAATTTATGCTTGGCTAAAGACTGTATTGTAACAAGTTCGAAATTGGATGAGGAATTTTATTTGGACCGACAATGTGTCTTCTAGAGCCTATTATCCAGTCTCTTGGAAAAAGTGTTGTGCTCCATTGAAGGAGGGTGGTCTTGGAGTTCGTAATATTATGGCTTTTAATAAGGCTTTCCTCCTAAACAATTTTTGGGATTTCTTAACTAAGTCTACACCAGTGGCTGCTTTTTTTTTTGCTCGGTTTCTTTAACGTTCAGGTCAGCCATAATCATCTATTTGCCTGGCATGCGACCCTTGTTTATGAATATTTTCTACAACTCTAAATGGTTAGTGGGTAATGGTCGATCAATTGATTTTTGGCATGGTAATTGGCTTAATGGTTCAGTTGTTGATAGATTGGGTATTGTGCATCAGCTTGGCAAATTATTATGTGCCAAAGTTTCTGATTTCATCAGAGATGGTTCTTGGTATTGCTCTACTAATTTGATTGCTGATCTTGCTGCACTTTGGTCAGAAATTCCAGCTGTTAGGTTTCTTTATTCAGACATGGAGGATAAGCTGGTGTGGTTGGATTGTTCTGATGGGAGTTTATGTTTATCTATAGCCTATGAGTTCAAGAGGAGTAAACAAGCAATTGTTCTTTGGGATAGATGGGTTTGGCGTCAATGCTTTCGTCCTCGAAACTCTGTTACTTTATGGAAATTTCTTCATGGTAAGCTTTTAACAGATGATCTCTTACTTTAGCGAGGCTTTTCTTTTACTTCTATGTGCTCTCTCTATCATGCATCTGCTGAGGCGGCCCACCACCTTTTTTTTGAGTGCTCTTTCTCTATAAAAGTCTGCTCTACAGTTTTATCTTGGTTTAAAGTCAGTAATCTTTTCCTGGATATATACGATTTCTTCTCTTACCCACTGTAACATGGTTTTGGTACTCAATTGCAATTGCTATGGTGGGGAATGATGGGAGCTGGCTTCTACTCTCTTTGGGATGTTAGAAATTCTATCCAGTTTGATGAGCGTCGCTTAACTACTGATTATTTGATTCACTCTATCAAGCAGTAAATTCGGGAGGTTGATTCTTGGGGTTTAGGAATTATGCGTAACTCAGTAGATGAGCTTTGTATTTTTTTAGTGCTCTTGGAATCAGCGGTAGAGCCTTAAGATCACATCAAATTCGTGAGGTAAATTGGCATGCTCCTTGTGCTTTTCGGTTAAAGGTTAATACAGTTGGTGCTGCTCGTGGGATGCCAGGACTCGTGGGCTATGGAGGTATTTTTCGTGATCATTTGGGTAATTGTATGGGTTGTTTTGCTGGTTCTATGGGTATTGCTACTGCCCTAGAAGCAGAGCTTCAAGCCATTATTCATGCAGTTTCAATGGCATCAGGAAAATGATGGACTTCTCTCTGGATTGAGTGTGATTCTGCGGTATCCATTCACTTTGTTGCCAATAAAAATTGCTCAGTCCCTTGGCGTCTAAGTGTTGGTTGGGTCAATTGTTGTACCATTCTCTTCTCTATGCAGATTCAGTTTTCACATACTTAACGAGAAGGGAATCAAGTGGCTGATTGCTTAGCTAACTATGGGGTGGATCATGAAGGACATTATTGGTGGGACTCTTGCCCTCCTTGTGCTTCAAACTGCCTTTGTTCACAATCTGTAAGGGTTACCGAATTTCCGTATTAGCTATTTTTGAATTGATAGATTTCATGCAAAAGTGGTTTTTGCTGCATGATTGCTCTATTCATTAGTTTGTAACTATTTTAGCTCAGTGCTCACTTTGAGTACTTTATTTCATTTTGTTTTCAGAGAGGTTTTGATTCTTGTCCCCTCTCTCTTCTTGTGTTTTCTTTTCCTTTATTAATAAAATAAAATAGAGGGACGGGCGGTGGGTTTCCGGTTGCGATGACCCCCTTTCTTTCGAGATTGTGGGTGGGTGTCAGTCACTCCAAATCGGCTGTCGCAGAGGAACTAATATCGCATAATCCTCTATTTAATTTAAATAAAAAAAATGACAAAATGAGATGTCCAGTCTTGTGCATTGAGCTAAGTACAATAATGCGCCTATTGTACTTGAGTAAGGCACTTCTGCCTCTAGTACATCTTCGTCATCATCCTTCAGACGAAGAGGATCATTTTCAGGATCAAGATTACGAACGATCATGGGGTGCTTTAAGGCTTGACCTTGTCAAAATGCCTAAGCATCTATCAACACGGTGCTTAAGTTCCAAACCGAGGCATAATCGTGTTCTCCCAAAATCTTTCATCTTAAACTTGGATTTCTAGTGTTCAGCGGTTTCGCTTAACTCTTGAAGGGCTTCTAATGAAGATCATGTCCAACATGAACCGCGATAGAATCCGAAACTTATTATGGAAATGTGCGGGCATATCCCTTTCCAATCAAGTAGTCACTTTAGTGAGCGTTTCAACTTTATTGCAAACGCGCTCCGTGGTCTAGAGCCACTTGACTTGGGTAAATAAAGCATGAACTTTCTTGTATATTTAGTATCTAGATCCCTATAGAGATATGTGGTGACCACATTTATAAGCTGCATGTTCAGTTATTCGGAAACTACCAAACTGACAGGGTAGTGGAATGCAATGACATCCATTACGAGAGAATATGTCTCATCGTAGTTAATTCCAGGGCGTTTTGTGAGAAGCCTTGCGCCATAAGGCAAGATTGCCATCTCTTTTTCTCAACACGCTTTCTAACGAAGACCCATTAGTCAATAGGTTTTATGTAAAGAGGTGTTAGCATCACTGGCTCAAAAACCTTCCTCTTCGTTAGAGAATCCAACTTAACATGGATCGCATCTTTCCATTTAGACCAAATTTCTCTACGTTGGTATTTATGCTTCAACGGAGTGTGGTTTGATATCATCAATTATGATGGAGTTTCTATCCCACGTCTCATATACACTAGTGTAATTTTCATAGAGCTCTATATTCTCAGGAATAGGTTCTGACTTTGAGGCGTCCCCCCAATGATAATCATAACCTGAAAGATACTCATGAGATAGATTTTGAGTGTTGATGATCCAAGAATTGGTTTATGCCAAAGTATCATTCGAATCCACGGGCATCCCACGCATCCTAGCTGGGGCCATGACTTGTAAATCCAGAGTACAACTCTTTATGGCGTTGGCACCCTGCCATCTTCCGTGTAGGGTAGCGCTACGTCCTCTTGTAGGGACGTTCTTCCTTGCAGGCATATTTGCAGCAAATGTGTGTGATCTCGTCACTTTAATAGGGATCGAGATGAGACATAGTGGGACAGACAGCGATAATTCCTGTCGTTCCTGCTGAACATTCGTGTTCTTATCTCCCCTTAACGATGGGAAGACTGTCTCATCAAAGTGACATCCGCAAATCTAACGGTAAGGAGATCGCCTTGCAAGGGCATCAAGTGACCGACGATTGTTGGAGTCTCAAATCCAATTGAGTTGCTCACTCCTTTGTAAGGACCTATCATAGTGCGCTGTGGTGGCGCAATTGGCACATAAATGGCTCACTCTAATGTGCGTAAGTACAAAATACTTGTACACAGTCACTAGCTGAACGCAGAGATATATTGAGTGGCGGTAGGTCGTAGATTGATTAGCATAGTTGCATGCCATATTGCATCAGCACAAGCGAATATAAGGAGATTGGTGCGCATTACCAATGTTCGAACTACCATCGTAGTCATTTCCGCGAGACCATTTGGGTGTGTATATGGAAATGTGATGTCCAACATCAGTCCTATTGCAATAACAACTCTCTAGCATAGTCAAACCCAATTGACTGAATATGATGATCCGGGGAGTAAGCCTGTTGTCATATGATATGTGCTAGGAGTATAGCATAAGTAGCATTTACAGATGGACAATGACATAGCACGTGACCATCGTGTTTGCGTATCAACCAGCATCATGAGATATTTAAACGTCCGCAAGTTGGTTGAATAGGTCCACAAATATCACCTTGGATTATTTGCAAGAATGGTATATTTTCTTTAGTGTCCTTTGCATAGGATGGTCTCGATCCTACCTTTGCTAAAGAGAAAGCTTTGCAAAACGAATGATAGGCTTTAGAAGTAACTCATTGGACTAATTTTTGGTTCGTACTTCTTTTTATTTCGAAGAATGGATGTCCATGTGAAGTCTTTAATCACGGATCATCATATCACGACCTGGATGTCCCAAACGGTTGTGCCAAAGCCTATATGTATTAGAATCCCATAAATTATCTTTTATGACATGGTTGGATTCAATGACTCTAATAGTGGTTGCATACAATTCACTACAGCGACACATAAGTTTCTCTAATACTCGTTTATTTTCGTAGTCATTAGAGGTGATGCAAAGGAACTATTGTCCATTCTCACAATGTGTTTTCACATGAAAACCATTGGCTCTTATATCTTTAAAACTCAATAGGGTTCTTCCAGCCTTTGGAGCATATAGAGCTTAGTGCCATTATCAAGAAGGCATTCCAACTCTCTGGGAAACATACTGAAAGATAATAAAGTTAAGAATTTAACACATGTCCATGACATTGAATAATAATGTGACACTTTATTAATAAGGAAAATAGCCAATGATTACATCAAAGTTTCCAAAGTCTATTCCAAAATAAAATCAAACTTGAACAAATCGTAGACTTGTAGTCACTCAATCCGTTTGGTAACTCCATTAAAATATACCAGGGAAGTAGAGAGATATGTTGGCGGAGCGAGGCTCTCTTAAGTACCACTATCTCAATTACTTTCCTAGACATCATACTTCATTGGATGTGCCACATGAGAAAAGGTTAATACAATTGTCATTTATTGACTAAGGCACATTGCTGTTCTTGGAAAATAAAAAAGACTATTTTAATCAAAGTCTGTGGCATCCTCGTGCACTTCATTTCCAGCTTTGAAGTTCTCAATAGCGAGATTGACATCTTCACCATCTTCTTCTTCGGCAAGGTACATTTCTTGCTCTCTCAAGTCCCTATACTCATTGTAGCGTGCAGTTAGTTAGGCGCTTACATGACATTTTTTGAACCAATGCTCAATTAATCCACATCGATGACACATGTCATTATGGTTACCTCCTTTCATTTAAGGTGCAGGTAGTGGATATTCTCTAAGAGGGTTGCTGCTACTATCACGGCTCATGGTGCTACCTCGATGGCCGGTGTTGCCATATCCACTTCTCCCATGTGTGGCGTTGCCATTATGTGTGCCCGCTCTAAAATTGTAGTTTCCTTCCTTATTAGGGCGGTTATATAGACCCATATGTCCTTCATGTCCCATTTTATTAGGGTACTATGTCCTCTATTATTAAGGTACTGCTCCTTGCACCCTCTTTTGAGTGCATTATAATTCGCCTCACGAACGCTCTTAGTTCCAATAGGCCTTGAATTATAATTCTTTACGAGGATGTTGTCGTGTTTTTCAGCTACAAACACAACATTGACAAGCTGATTAAACCTCGTAATTCGTCCAACATTGTCTTCAGTACGATATTGCTTTGATAGCAAAAGTGCTGTGACGAGGAAGGTGGAGAGAGTCTTCTCAATTAGCTCATGTTCTATGAGAGGTTGTTCATATAACCTCAACATGGCTTTGAGGCGAAGAGCTTCTGAATTGTATTCAATAACAGACTTGAAGTCAGAGAAGCGTATATTGTTCCATTCAATCTTCAAGTCAGGGAGGAGGGAATCTTGGATATTGCCAAAGCGCTCTTCTAACGCTACCTATAGGTTTCTTGCATCTTTGATTGACATGTACTCTAATATGAGTGCTTTGTCCATATGGCGTCGCATCAAGATAATTGCTTATGCATGCTTTGTGGGTATTCGTTGGAACACAAGACTCTCGTTAGGTGTCTGGATTATAGGTAATATCCCTCTTGAAGTGAGATGGTTCTCAACATCGATTATCCAGCTATGGTATTCCGAGCCTGTTGAGTCAAGCATTTGAAAGTCGAGTCTAGGTTCATTCGACATCCTGAAGATAAGAAGAGAAGATATATTAGTTTCGGAGTTCAAACTTCCACGAAAACTAAAATAATAAGATTTTGTGCTATGCTACCAAGAAATCAATTTCCAAGAATATTTAGATTAGACCGAAACAATGATTTTTAATATGGTTATAAATTGATGTTTGCGGACGCTCTTAGTCCGAATATTATGAACACTCTCAGTTCATTGATTACGAACGCTCTTAGTTCGTTTAGCATGAATTTCTTATAATGACGCTTTTTGATTGCAAGTCCCCGAAAAAGAAGAGAAAGGAATAAAAACTTAAAAACAGGAACTTTAATCTTTAAAACTTACTTGTTGAAATTCGGAGCAAATTCGCTTCTGAACAGACCCCACTTCAAATGGTGTACAGGTCTCAAAACGACTCCAACAGGGCTGAAATTTGGAGATTAGATAGAAGAGACAGAGATGAACAATTTTGATGAAGAAATGATTTTGATTAGATGTCCCGAAAAAGAAGTTTCTCGGCGTGCAAGCAGGCTGATCTGCACATGAACGAGCATGCTGAACAACTCCCACTTCGAATGATGTACAAGTCTCAAAACGACTCCAACATGGCTGAAATTGGAGATCAGATAGAAGAGAAAGAGATGAACAACTTTGATGAAGAAATGATTTTGATTAGAGGTCCCGAACAAGCAGGCTCGAGTTAGGGCTAGTGCTGATAACGTGTTGTAGAATGAACATAAAATAATTTGAGAGGGAGAGAGTTTAGATACAGAAAATGGAGTGTAATGTTTATTTTTCTCTCAAAGGAGGGTTTATATAGGAATACAAAATAATGTGAATGCTCTAGGAGAAATCCAATTTTGTGACTATGATCATCATAGCTGCAACTCCACATGGTTGAAACAATGATGATAATTGCCATGCTTGTTGCCTCCTTACAAGCTTTATGTCACACAAGTATTCATACATATATCTATATACTTAAGTACTATGTCTATATACTCAAGTACCTATTACATGATATAACCATCATACTATAATACATTTATACTACAACAAATAGAGCAATATTCATATTTGCAACCAATACTGGTCAACGTTTTGCTCACAGTGTCTAGTGAAAATAAGCTTTGTGTTTAAGAACAAGCAAAATTAACACAGAGAGAGAGAGAGAGTAATGTTTCAGAGAGAATGAAGATTTCAAGTGTGTTTATTCATCTCATACAAGGGGGTATTTATAGGAATACATTTGTAGTGTGAAAGCTCAAAGAGAAAACCAAAATGATAACAATCTCAATGATGAATTCTGCCATGCTTGTTGCCTATTGGTAAAGCATGTTACATAAGTTTTCATACACTCAAGTACCTATGTTTATACACTCAAGTACCTATCTATACACTTAAGTAACATGATATAGACATACATAGTATAATACATTTATACTACAACACTCCCCCTTGGATATTTCATGTCAATAGTATTGTGTTGGTGGTGCACTTCGAAGTTGCCTCGTTAAAAACCTTGCCAAGTAATAAAACCCTGTGGGAAAAACAACCTTGGTCGAAAGAGGAAAAGAGCACAACGCGCGTTGAATGTGGAGTATGTTTCTGGACACTCCTCCTGATTTAGGTTCTCTTTGAAGATTGTGTGAGTTCGGATATCCTTCTCAATCCGATACTCTTTACATGTTTCTTGAAAGGGGATTTTAGTAGTGACTTAGTAAATAAGTCAGCTACATTATCTTCTGATCGGATTTGATTTACTTCAATATTCAGAACTGTTTGTTGTTGCTGACTATAGAAGAATTTCGATTATATATGTTTGGTATTGTCGCCCTTGACGAAACCTAATTTCATTTGCTCAATACAAGATGCATTATCCTCATAAATGCATGTAGGTTCATTTGTGGTAAATTTCAAACCACAAGTTCCTCGAATGTGTCTATTTACAGACCTTAGCCATATGCACTCAAGCACGGCTTCATGTAGGGCAATAATCTCTGCATGATTTGAGGAAGTAGCAATAAGGGTCTGTTTTGTAGATCTCCAAGATATTGGGGTGTTTCCCATGGTAAAGACATAACCTATTTGAGAGCGACATTTGTGAGGGTCAGAGAGATACCCTGCATCAGCAAAGACCGTCAAAACATCATTATCATTTTGATGGAGGGGAGGAGGAGAATGTCAGTTACTATGGATAGTGTTGCCGACGTTCATATTTTTTTCTCTCTGTAGAGATAAAACAAGCCCATATCAATCGTACCTTTCAGATATCGAAAGATTGTCTTTATACCAATCCAATGGCGGCGTGTTGGTGCAGAACTATGCCGAGCTAACAAGTTTACTGCAAATGAGATATCCGGTCTTGTGCATTGAGCTAAATACAATAATGCGCCTATCGCACTTAGATATTGTATTTCAGCCTCTAATAAATCTTCGTCCTCATCCCTTGGACGAAACAGGTCTTTTCTGGGCTCATGACTACGGTTGATCATGGGAGTACTCACAGGCTTTGCATTATCTTCATTAAAGTGCCTTAGTAACTTTTGAGTATATGCTGACTGATGGATCATAATCCCATCATTACGGTGCTCGAGTTCTATTCCGAGACAAAACCGTGTTTTCCCGAGATCTTTTATCTCAAATTCAGATTTCAAATATGTAGAAGTTTCTTTTAACTCATTTAGAGTTCCAAATAGGTTCATGTCATCGACATAAACTGCTACAATTACAAATCCGATCTTGTCATTTTAATGAACACACAAGGGCATATTTCATTGTTAACATATCCCTTCCCAATCAAGTAGTCACTTAGACGGTTATATCACATCCGTCCGGATTGTTTCAATCCATATAGTGAGCGTCTTAATCTTATTGAAAACGCGCTCCGTGGTTTAGAGCCATTTGATTTGGGTACTTGAAGTCCATCTGGAACCTTCATATATATATATATATATATATATATATATATAGGATTTTTCTCAGGTAAGGATGTCCTTAGTTTTTCTTAGGTGCGGATTTGGTGTTTTCACCCACTTTCTGATCATATTTTCACATCTTAACCGTTCACTTTTTAGAGCCTAATGTATAGATCCCCCCTGCAAAATTTCAGCCAATTTGGTGATCGTTAAGATATCCAAAACTGCAATTTACACGAACGGACCGAATCTGTCGAACCGGAACCGTTCGTATTTATAATGGTAAATTACAGTTTTGGATACCTTAACGATCACCAAATTGGCTGAAAATTTTCAGAGGTGATCTATACATTAGGACCTAAAAACTGAACGGTTAAGATGTGAAAATGTGATCAGAAAGTGGGTTAAAACCGGAAATCCGTACCTAAGAAAAACTAAGGAGGTCCTTAGCCAAGAAGGACTGTATATATATATATATATATATCTGAATCTAGATCCCCATAGAGATATGTTGTAACCACATCCATGAGCTGTATGTCAAGTTTTTCGGAAGCTACCAAACTGACAAGGTAGCGGAACGTTATAACGTCCATTATGGGAGAATATGTCTCCTCGTAGTCGATTGCAGGGCGTTGTGAGAAACCTTACTCCACAAGGTGGGCTTTGTATCTAACAACCTCATTTTTTTCATTACACTTTCTAACAAAGACCCATTTATGGCCAACAGGTTTTATATTTGGTGGTGTTAGTGTTATAGACCCAAATACCTGTCTCTTTGTTAGTGAATTCAATTCAGTCTGGATCGCATCTTTCCATTTGGACCAATCTGCTCTTCGTTGACATTCTTCAACGGAGCGAGGTTCGATATCATTGTATTCTATAATTCCTTTTGCAATATGATATGCAAATGCATCATCAATAGACATAGAATTTATGTCAATAATTACATGTATTCTCTGGAATTGGTTCTGCCATTGGAGCGTCCTCCAATGATGTCTCTTGGACATAACCATAATTCGGAATTTTTTCATGAGATGATTATTTGTGTCAAGCTCGCTTTCTTTCTTGGGCGAGAATTCATCGAACCTATGGGCCTCCCGCGCTTCTTGGTAGGAGCCGTGGGTCTAGCCACTGCATCACACATAGAGGGGATGTCATGTCCTTTAGTTTTAGGGACATCAATCCTTGCAGGTACGCTTGCAGCAGGTATGTGTGATCTTGTCACTTTAGCGATATCCGAAAATGCATCAGCCATTGATTCTGCTACGTTCTGAAGATCGAGAATCCTCCGCACTTCTATTTCAGATTGTGTGGTTCGGGGATCAAGATGAGACAAAGTGGGGACAGACCACGACAATTCCTGTCTTTTCTGTTGAACATTAGTGCTCTTGTCTCCCCCTAATGACGGGAAGATTGTCTCATTAAAGTGAAAATCCGCAAATCTAGCGGTAAATAGATCACCTGTCAAGGGTTCTTTGTAGCGAATAATGGTTGGAGAATCATATCCAATATAAAGGCTTAAGCGTCTTTGAGGGCCCATTTTTGTGCGCTGTGGTGGCGCAATTGGCACATAGACTGTACACCCAAATATGCGTATGTGTGAGACATCAGGCTCATACCCAGTCACCATCTGGGTCGCAGAAAAGGGTTGGGTGGCAGTGGGTCTCAGACTAATAAGCACAGCTGCATGCAATATTGCATAGCCCCAAGCAGAAATAGGGAGATTGGTGCGCATAACCCATGCCCTAGCAACCATTTGAAGTCTTTTAATGGCAGATTCTGCGAGTCCATTTTGGGTGTGTACATAAGGGACAGCGTGTTCCACCTCAATCCCAATGGACATGCAATAATCATCAAAAGTTTTTGATGTAAACTCTCCAGCATTGTCAAGACGAATTGACTTAATAGGATGATCAGGGTAGTGAGCCCTTAACTTAATGATTTGTGCTAGGAGTTTAGCAAATGCAGCATTTATTGTGGATAAGAGCATGACATGTGACCAACGTGTCGATGCATCAACCAACACCATAAAATATCTAAATGGTCTGCAAGTTGGTTGGATAGGGCCACAAATATCACCTTGTATTCTTTGTAAGAATGATATATTTTCTTTAGTGTCCTTTGCATAGGATGGTCTTGATCCTACCTTTGCTAAAGAGCAAGCTTTGCAAAACAAATGATATGCTTTAGAAGTAACTCTTTGGACCAATGTTTGGTTCGTACTTCTTTTCGTTTTGAAGAATGGATGTCCGTATGAAGTTTTTAATATACGGAGCATCATATCACGACCTGGATGTCCCAAACGGTCGTGCCAAAGCCTGTATGTGTCAGAATCCCATAAATTTTCATTCATGACATGATTGGATTCAATGACTCTAATAGTGGTTGCATACAATCCACTAGAGCGACACATACGTTTCTCTAATACTCGTATATTTCCGTAGTTTTTAGAGGTGATGCAAAGGAACTCTTGTCCATTCTCACAATGTGTTTCCACATGAAAATCATTGGCTCTTATGTCTTTAAAGCTTAATAGGGTTCTTCCAGCCCTTGGAGCATATAGAGCTTCGACGATATTAATATTTGTGCCATTTGGTAACAAAAATTGAACTGGTCCTTGACCATGAATCAGTTGTGATTGTCCTGCCATCGTAGTTACTGAAGATCGACTAGGTGTCATCCATAAAAATTTTTGCCTATGTCGTAATATAGTATGTGTGGTGCCACTATCAAGAAGGCATTCCAATTCTCCGGAAAACATACTGAAAGAGAATAAAGTTCGGAATATTAACATATGTCCTTAACATTGAATGATAATGCGATACTTTATTAATAAGGAAAATAGTTAATGATTACATCAAAGTTTTTCATAAGTCTATTCTAAAATCAAACTTTAGACCAATTGTTGTCACTCAATCCATTTGGTAATTCAAATAAAATATGACCAGGAAAGTAGAGAGATGTTGGTGGAGCGAGGCTCGCTTAAATACCCTGATCTCAATTACTTTCCTAGACATCATACTTCATTGGGTACACCACATGAGAATGAGTTAATACAATTGTTATTTATTGATTAAGGCACATTTGCTGTTCTTGGAAAATAGAAAGAGGATTATTCTAATCAAAGTCTGTGGCATCCTCGTGCTCTTCATTTACAGCTTTGAAGTCCTTAACAGTGAGATTGACATCTTCACCATCTTCTTCTTCAGCAAGGTTGGCTTCTTGCTCTCTTGCTTCCCTGTACTCCTTGTAGTGTGCAGCTAGTTGGGTACTTGCATGACATTGCTTAAACCAATGCTCAATTAATCCACATCTATGACACATGTCATTGTAGTTACCTCCCTTCATTTGAGGTGCAGGTCATGCAGGTCGTGCAGGTTGTGCACGTTGTGGATATTCTCTAGGAGGGTTGCTGCTACTACCATGGTGCATGGTGCGACCTCCACGGCTCATGGTGCTATTTCCACGACTGGTGTTGCCATATCTCCCTCTTCCACGTGTGGAGTTGCCATCACATGTGCCCGCACTAAAGTTGCCGTTTCCTTCTTTATTTGGGCGGTTATGTGGACTTGTTCGTCCTTCATGTCCCCTATTATTAGGGTACACATGTCCCCTACTGTTAGGGTACCGCTCCTTGCGCCCTCTCTTGGGTGCATTATAATTTACCTCACGAACGCTCTTGGTTCCAACAGGTCTTGAATTATAATTCTTTACGAGAATGTTGTCTTGCTTTTCAGCTACCGACAAAACATTAATGAGCTCATTGAACCTCGTAATTCGCCCAGCATTTACTTCAGTGCGATATTGCTTTGATAGCAAAATTGCTGCAACGGGGAAGGTGGAGAGAGTTTTCTCAATTAGCTCTTCATTTGTGAAGGGTTTTTGATAGAACCTCAACATGGCTTTGAGGCGAAGACCTTCTGAATTATACTCAGCAATAGACTTGAAGTCGGAGAAGCGTACATCGTTCCACTGAACCTTCAAGTTAGGGAGGAGGGAATCTTGGATATTGTTAAAGCGCTCTGCTAGCGCCCCCCATAGATCATTTGCATCTTTGATGGACATGTACTCTAATCTGAGTGCTTTGTCCATATGGCGTCGCATCAAGATGATTGCTTGTGCATGCCTTTTGGGTGTTCGAGGGAACACAAGGGTCGGGTCTGGTGCATGGATGATTGGCAATATCCCTTTCGATGTGAGATGGTTCTCAACGTCGGTTTTCCAGCTATGGTAATCCGAACCTGTTGAGTCAAGGATTTGAAAATCGAGTCTAGGTTCATTCGACATCCTTGAAGATAAGAAGAAAATATTAATTTCGGAGTTCAATCTTCCACGAAAAATAATAAGATTTCCGAGCTATGCTACCAAGAAATCAATTTCCAAAAATCATTGCGAACACTCTTAGTTTATTGATTACGAACGCTCTTAGTTCGTTTGGCGTGAATTTTTATAATTCTGCTTTTGATTGTAAGTTCCCGAGAAAAAGGAAAAAGGAGAGAAAATAAATAAAAACTCAAAAAGGGGAACTTTTAGTAAAGAATACCTTGAAATAGTGTTACCGGAAAATTTGGTCAGAAAAAGTTATCGGAGGTGATCGGAAGGATCACTGGGAAAAATCGAGAAAATCATCCGAAAAGTCACCGGGAAAATGTAGGAAAAGTGGCCGGAAAAGTCGTCGGAAACTTGCCCCGCAGATCTGTCGACAGATCTGTCGGTAGCTACTCGGCAGTTGTCTCGGCAGCTCCTCGGCAGGTCTCGGCATGTGCTGTCGGCAGATGTCGGCAGGTGCTGTCGGCAGATGTCGGCAGGTGCTGTCGACAGGTCTCGGCAGCTCTCGACAGGTGCTGTCGACATGTCTCGACAGCTCTCGGAAGGGTTTCTTGGCAGCTCCTGCGCAGCTGCTCGGCAGCTCTCGGCATGACTCGGCAGCGTCATGTTCGTGCTCAAATATTCCGGAGGCCGGTTCAGGCATTTTCTGCCCGGTTCTGGCGGTTCTGAGGTCGGTTCCGGGCTTCTGGAATCAAGGGCTTTGATATGAGCTAGGGTTTGGGGGGGTTTTTTATAGGTTGGAAAAATGACTTCGATTGATGATGAACTCTCCTCTTGTCAATTTTCGATTCTAATTCTAGAGCAACTTCGTGTTGATAACGTGTTTAAGAACAAGTAAAATTAACATAGAGAGAGAGTAATGTTACAGAGAGAATGGAGATTTCAAGTGTGTTTATTCATCTCATATAAGGGGGTATTTATAGGAATACATTTGTAGTGTGAGAGCTCAAAGAGAAAACCAAAATGATAACAATCTCAATGATGAATTCTGCCATGCTTGTTGCCCCTTGATAAAACATGTTATATAAGTTTTCATACACTCAAGTACCTATGTTTATACACTCAAATACCTATCTATACACTCAAGTATTTGTTACGTGAAATAGACATATATAATATAATACATTTATACTGCAACACTTTGCCATCTAGTACCAATAGAACTTCACCACTCTTTCTAAAACATAAAGGTATCAATTTGGTCCACGACTCCTGCCGGCAATACTCTTTCATTACCCATATATCCCGAAAATTATTTCCATTCTCATCCTTATACCATGTGAAGAGAGCAAGAAATTTCCCATCTCCTGAAACGAACACTTCCGATTCAGAGTGCGATTCAATACACCTTTTGGCATCATTATTTCGCGAAATGACTCGCTGCCCAGATCAAATGTCAATATGAAATAGCGATTCGCACCAGCATTTTTCCAATGTCTTACACTTACAGTCCAATGAATAGCCCCATTAAAGAAAGTGTATGGTCTTGTTCCAAAGTATTTGGCATGGAGGAGCAAGAGAACCAAGACTACTCCATGAGCCTGTGGCTAGTGAATAAACCTCAGCTACAGTTGGATTTTCCGCATCTTCAATCTCAAAATTCTCAAGAGTGACAAGTCTGACAACCTTATAGTCAGTGGTAATAGCATCAAACCCGAGCCCAATAGGATCTTTAAAAGCACCATGAGTAGTGAAGGTCACACCAGGCCAGGGAAGCATCACTGCCTTTCTTATTGATGGCTTCCATATTATGTAGTTGAACATTTTACATAGTAAATCATCCGCAAGGCACACCAGCCCGTCACAAATGCCAGCTACACGGAAATGCTCATTTGCCATTTTTTGGCAGCACTCATCAAAACCACGGTTATCATAATGCAAACTATACATATCTTTTACTACATGTCTGAAAAGTCGCTCGTGGCTACCTTCTACCGGCTCAATCCTGGACATTTGGTGGCGGCCACTGTGCAGTAGAAGTTGAGTTCCATGCTGGTTACTAGCATTGATTTTCCAGCTGAGGTGGGAGCGAATAAAGCTTGAATTTCTGATAATGGACAACCATGGCTTGCTCACCGAGGTGCATCTGATCAGACGCTTGATGGGAAGTCTGAATAGGATGTCATGCCTGATTTCGTCAGGAAAGTAGTCTAACATCGCTTCAGATTTCGAATCCCTTGATGAAATTTACACACAGAGAACCCAAATTCAAACCAATTCACATTCAGAGAGCGCAAAAGAAAAAAACAGGACAAAAGTAGAATATCAGGAATTATTCGTATCATGACAAAGTAATCGGAGTAACATTCAAATAAAGAAACAAGTCCAACAACAGTAAGGGCAAAAAAAGCATGGAGGAAAACCCTAACTCGTTCTGTATCAATGAGAATTCTTATACAGAAATAAATAAAAAAGGAAAAGAAAAAAGAACCTGACAATTAAATGGCTCCAAAGGATAAATCATGGTTTGGATTTATAACAGAGTAACATTGCTTCACTTTCAATTTCCTATGCATCGTTTTACAGAGACATAGAGTGAGTTTAACTGCATATTGAGTTATTCACACTAGCAAAAAGAGCTATAAATATTACTGAAGAATAAGCTTTGAGATTTCGTTTTTACAAATGAGAGGCATAGAACGAGCAGGATTTACCTGGATGAGAATTTCTCAGCGAAAAACTTCTCCTTCTGTAGAGTAATAAGCGTCGGCGCAAACCCTAATTATAAGGAGTAAAACTATAGGGGGCTGTATTGGCGAGATATCCAAAGGTGAACTGCTGCCCAAAACAAAAACCGAGCTGGCTCTCTTTCCTTTTCTTTTACTTCGTAACCTCCAACATAAAAAAGATCTTCCGCCCTGACTTTCTTGTCCTGCCCATTAGCAGCTACCAGCAAGCATTCGTGGCCTCCCTCGTTGGGTAACTGCGTTTTGGCTCGAGTGGTGGCAGACGCGGACGATCCCGGGAGCGAAGTCCGGCTGCGATATTAAATGGGTGCAGTGACAGGCTCCTCTACCAAATGTTATTTGAAAAGAAAAGGGTCCTTGTCCAATATGACCCGGGTGACATAAAAGTTACATCGTAATCATCAAATCATGAGTAATGCATTCTACGGGTCTATGTTCAGATGCTTGTGCCATGCTCATGTTCATGTCATAAAAGCTACCGGTGTCCATATCTAGAGGCGGAACAGTAAATAAGCCTAAAGGGTCCGGATCGACACCCTCCCAAACTTATTGACCATGCCATATATGTCAGTGCGTTACCCTTTCTACTAATGAGAGATTCTTGCGTGGGGCAGCCGCACCACGTGGTGGTGCAGCTGTCCAATCAGGGTCACATTTAAAAATCAGGATAATTTCGGAATAAGGATAAAAATTTCTGAATGTGATTGGACAGCCGCACTGTACACGTGGTGTAGCTGCCCGTACCTAAGAATTTTTCTCTACTGATTCGCGGTATGTAATGACCAAACTTGAAACCCAAATGGGTGCACTGACATTTGGACACATTTAAGAGGAAAATCAATGTTATTTGAAAAAAGAAGGGTCCTCGACCACCATGACCGGGGGACATAAGAAGTCTCAATGTGGTTATGACCAGTGCATGGTTTATAAACGATAACTGACATCATGGCAAGACATGAGTAGAGTACCAAACTATATCTAGCTAGACCTCTTTTTATTCAAATCATTGCCATGGTTTCACTGTAACTACGAATCTATGTTCATAAACAAACTATACAATGATCTACTTTGTCACACTCTCTCCGTATCCAATGAATTTTTTGGATTCAAAGTCGCACCGCTAAATGGCTGCTCTCGTCCAATACACTACAAAAAAAAAATTACAATAGCCACGGTGCGTCCCTGTTGCCCAAGGCTATTTAGCAAAAGACTATTGGCGAAGGCTCTGCAACAGCAATGCTTCCGACGCCTTTAGTGGAGTCGCCAATGGCATTTGCCGTCGCAAGAATTTTGCTACCAAAAAAAACCGTCGCAAATACCAATGGCGACGCCACCAACCGCTACTGAAGTTTTTTGCCGTCGCCAAAAGTCATATGCGACAGCAAAAATGCCGTCGCAAAAGTGTTATTTATGAATAAAAAGAAAATCTGGCATGCATTTTGCATGCCAATTTTTTTTTATTATTTTATTTTTTTTATAGACAAAAGCTATACAAAAAGGAATGCAACTTATACAAAAGGGAATGATACATTCATGAATGTTACAAAAGAAATGAAGGTTATACGAAAGTTTACAAGATAATTAAGCTTTAAAGAAATGAAGGTCATACATCTGCGTAATGTTCAAAATTCTAAAATACAATAAGCTCATGTGTGATATGCAAAATATATATTGAAATACAAACTTGGTGATTGGAAAGCTTTTTTTTTCTCTATCTCAACTACATTCTGGGCATATGGTGCTTGCTCAGATCGATGGAGGTGTCTGCTTGATAACTCTCCCCTCTGTAAAGAGAAAAATATAGTTTTATGAAGTAACTGTAAACCTTGGCTGCTGTAGTAGCTGATACTTGGTAGGACTCATCAGAAGCTTTTGGCCTTGATTAATGCATATTGTCCCATATCATATCCCTTCGCAGCCATTGTATTGACAACTTCTTGAGCAACAATTACTGCTTCTCCAGGGCTAAAATACATGTTGACGAATATAAAAGCAATGTTACTACTTGGTACCTTCAAGAGTATAAAAAGTTCAAAGGGCGAAATGATGAAAGGAAACACTTAGCAGTTTAGACACTCAATAACAATTCCCTTCTGTAACAAAAAATAAAATAAAATAATGCTGCGTGCCTAAGTCATCAATAACCCAATCACTTGTACTGAACAAAAATGGCCAAATATAATGGATATAACTTTTTCTACATCTCTATTAAGAAAGACCAGACTGAATACTGAAAGACTAGATTTTGTCCCATATAGAATGAGTTTGAAACTGAAACATCAAAATCTGTAAAATACATGAACTAACACGGCACAATGATATACTAAATTTTTGATGAATTGCTTTGTGTTATTGGAAATTGCCTCTTATGACTGAATGTTAGTAAGTAAACTAAAGTACAAATAGCAGTCACTAATGTCAAATGCTTAAGGGACACAAGAAAAAGAAGGAATCATTGTTGAGGTTGCCAATGTTTCTTATATTTCTTTTCCTTCTTTTAGAAGTGTTTTTACATATAGTTCCAATGTCTTGGTTACTTCAGCTTCGGATTACAATTCAGACAAAATGTTTTGGGCTTAAATTACAATACTAGATCAGAATACAGAGATGAACTGAACCTGATATATGGAGTTTTCGGCATAGCTGTTGGGTCCATCTCCACCTTTCATTGGAAAAGCTTCAGATGACTTACTGGTTTCCTCTGCTGCTGCCATCTCTCTCTCTCTCTCTCACACACACACACACACACACACACACACACACACACACACACACACACACACTATGTACTACTTCAAGTCTTTATTTAATAAATCAACTACTGCAAAGCCATTTTCTTTTATTATAAATCAAGCAAAGCAAGATATCTTTTATTTTTTACTACATCAACATCTGCAAGTCTGCAACTTGACATAAACATAGGCCAAGCATATAAATTAAGTAGACACAAAGTCAATGGTGGTGTTCCAGCTAACGTGCCCACACCAGTTAGTTGCACCTGTATATATCTTGCTATCCAACAAAGAAATAACACAAAAAAGACTGGTGCACTATGCTCAAACCAAACTGGATAATATAAAACCTAGACTTCTATCTAAATATTATAATAATAAACACGTTCTGCACTGCAAGGAAACCTGAGTTCTTGAAGACGCACAATGTGTTTATTTACCTCATTATTCTCCACCTTTAAATTCAAATCCAAGGGCAGATGAGCACAACATTCATCGACTACCAAAACATGACTCAATATTTTCGTCAACCATTGGAACTGCCTTGAACATGCCCTTGTGATTTTAGAACAGAAATGTGATATATTTGACATATGCAGTTTTTGTTGTAATTAACCTCCGTTCCACTTTCTCACTGGTATCTGCAACTTATTACATCAGTTTATCTGGATCGTAGCATCTGTATTCTAAGAGTACAGCTCCATATATCAATCTAGCAACTTATTACCATAGAACCAGTAGGTCGCACTGGATACTTTCTTCAAATAATACATCTACCATGTTAGAATTAAATTCAACAATCTATATGCAACATGATTCAGTCATTGGTTCCTCTTTGCTCATAGGCTTTTATTTTTTCCTTCTTGATAACAAACAAACTTCATTATAAAAGAAGCATGTACAACACAATATAAAAACAGAGGGCATGCAATCTAAAAAGCATTAAGAGAAAAGAAGCAAAGGCAAAACAATTTACTAAATTCATGACTGAGAGATATCCAATCCAAACCATATTGCAAGCTGAAATGAATTTTTTTCAAGAAGGAAAGGCATGGCTCGTATGAAACCATGATGGAGAGAATCGAGAGACTTAGATTGCATAATGCAATAGAAAACTATAGATTAATCAATATCCCGTCAAATTGCAAAGTATTCTTATCTAACAGACTAAATTTAACTAATTAGATGTTATGATTGAGCTAATTTATCAACACCAAAATGTAACCAAGATAATCATTCGCTCCAAGATCCAATAAAATCCAAAGCTAAAAGAGAAAACAAAAAAAAACTCACAAACTTCAAGATCGCTGCTACAGAACTCATTTTTGCAGCCAAGATAGGCAAGAAGGAACCAGCCCACGAAAGATATGGATGAACACTCACATTCAGATGTTAGTAGATCTCTCCTTTTCCTTTGTGTTTCCTCAAATTTCATTCTAGTGGACCGTTTTGGTTGGTAGATCTTCTACTGAAGTGGCCAGATTCGATAGAAATATGATGAAGTTCAATCTTAGCCAGCAAAGAACAGCGCTCTTATTGGGAGCCTCGAGATTTAGGATTTAGGCGAATGGATAGGAGAGAAAGATGTAATCTCAAAACCATTATCTTAAAGTAAATCAACACACAAAAATATAGATACAATCTTGTGAATGTAAAGCACTTAGATACATATGCAGTAACATAAACATATAAGTGTTCTTGAAGAGTCAACAAACCTGAAGAGGCCATTGAACTTCAAACACTGATCTTCTACACTACTCATTGCTATATCTCTCCATGAGATGAGTTACTGAATGTCTGGTAAGCAATGAGAGTGCAGGGACTAGGTTTTATATGGTTAGACTTAGGGTTAGGCCTCCCCCCATAAAGGAAGCTAATTAGTACAAACCATATATTGCTAGATGCATATTGTTAATTTATAATTCATTTTCCATACTGAATCAGATATCCTACCTTAGTCATTTGATAAACAATAACTAGGTGATCTGGAATTTAAGTTGATTGATTCCCCATTGCTTAGTCTGCAAGTGAATGACAAGTTGTTAAGATCTTTATAGAACTTAAATGATAATGTCCATTTTAGTCTTACATTCTCCCACTTGGACATATCATAACGTTCACTCAACAAGAATGCCAAGGTTTCAGATATAGCAATCAGTTCCTTAGTGCACAAAAATGGAAATCAAGAACTTAAAAATCTGATGCAAGGCTCTGTCAGCTTGTAGCCAAAACATGGAGCTATGGAAGAGCTTCCAATTCAACAGAATGGAAGACTTTCACAACCACTTTTGTAGCAGCCACATGCCCCATGAACCACCAACAACAATATGCCTGTAATTTGCATTAGAGTCACAAAAATGTATCAAAATTTCTAATGCTGTGGTCCTCAAGAAACACGATTCTTAAAGGGACTGTAATCTAGAAGTGTTTCTCACAATCTGTAAGGATGCTTTATGTTGTTTCAGTCATCTTGAAAAACAACCAAAACTGATAAATAGCTATTTCACATGTATGCAGAATATAAAATGCAACATGTCACTCATATGAAGAATTCAATGAATAATCAAATGAGCAAATTTAGGCTGCAGCAAAAGATGAACTGAACTGAATGCACAACTGCAAAATTTTTTTTATTCTGAATGAATCGATGCCATGGTCTTAAGCATGAAGTTCAGATACTTTATTATAATATAGAAGGATGTCCAGATTTGGACATGACTGAAAATCATAAAGTAAATAAAAACAACAACTTCAACTCCCACTGTTCTTAGCAATCAAAACTTGCTAAGATCCTTATGTTGCTAATGTGCTTCTGAAAAGCAATAATTTGCAAGGCTTTAGTAAAGGGGTCTGCCAGTTGAGATAAAGTACCAACATTGGCAATCTCAATTTCCCTGTGCTTCACTCTCTCCCTAACACTATAATATTTCAAGTCTATGTGTTTTGAGTTTGTAGACCTCTTGTTGTTTTTTGTAAAGTACACAGCAGTTGTGTTGTCACAAAAAATCTTGAAGGGTCTAGTGACTATAGAATCTATCACTTTAGTCTGCAGCAGGAAGTTCTTTAGCCAGAGTGCTTGGTATACACCCTCATAGATTGCAATGAATTTTGCTTGCATGGTTGATGTTGTAGTGAGAGTTTGTTTCACACTCTTCCAAGCCACAGCTCCACCAGCCAAAACAAAAACATACCCTAAAGTAGACTTCTTGGATGATGGAAAATTCCTAGCAAAATCTGAATCTATGTAGCCTGTGACTTCCAAATCTTCAACTCTTGTGTAAACAAGCATGTGATGCTTGGTTTTCTGTAAATACCTCAGAATCTTCTTTCCAGCTATCCAGTGAGCATTCTCGGGATTGGACTGAAATCTTGCAAGCATTCCTACTGCAAAAGCAAGGTCAGGTCTGGTGCACACTTGTGCATACATCAGACTCCCTACAAGTCTTGAATAGGGCTTGTTCTTCATTTCTTCCTTTTCCAAATCAGTCAAGGGACATTCCAACTTGGTCAACTTATCACCCTTGGCCATTGGGACATCTCCTCCAGAACAGTTCTGCATTTCAAATCTCTTTAAGACCTTAGTGATATAATTCTGCTGAGATAAACCAAGTAAGTGTCTTTTCCTATCCCTTTTAATCTCAATCCCTAGAACATATGAAGCTTCACCAAGATATTTCATGTCGAAATTCATTGACAGAAATTTCTTCGTTTCATTCAATAGAGCAAGGTTGCTGCTTGCTAATAATATGTCATCAACATACAACACTAGAAAAATGAAATGGCTGCCTTTCACTTTCATGTAGACGCATTCTTCTACCATGTTTTCAACAAAGCCAAAAGAACTCAATACTGAATCAAACTTCAAGTACCATAGATGGATTTGTTTAATTTGCACACCAAGTGCTCAATTCCAGGTGCAATAAAGCCTTCAGGCTGCTTCATGTATATTTCTTCCTCTAGGTCTCCATTGAGAAAAGCTGTCTTCACGTCCATTTGATGTAGTTCCATGTCAAAATGGGCAACTAAGGCCATGATCAACCTGAATGTGTCCTTGGTTGATACAGGTGAGAATGTCTCATTAAAATCAACTCCCTCCTTCTAAGTGAAGCCTTTGGCTACTAATCTTGCCTTATATCTCTCTATTGAGCCATCTACACACCACTTTGTCTTGAAGACCCATTTGCACCCTATTGGCTTCTGTTTTTCAGTTGCTTCAAATAACTCCCATACATTATTATCATCCATGGATTTCAGTTTTGCCTCCATGGCTTCACCCCACTTTTGTGCATTTTCACCTTTCATAGCTTGCTTGTAGTTCAGAGGATCATCTTCCTCCCCAAAATCATTTTCAGCCTCTTGTACATAAACCTCAAACTCATTTGCATTTATTGCAGGTTTTCTCATTCTTCCAGATCTCCTCAACTCTTGTGGCTGTGCTGCAGATTGTGCTTGGGTTTCAGGTTGGACTTGGGGCATTGGCTGAACTTGCGGTTCAGGTTCAGCTTGGGTTTCAGTTTCTGGTAATTGTTCTGCAGCCTCTTCTTCATGTTCAAGTTGGTTTTCTTGCAAAACAGTAGGTAGAGCTGGTGCTAAAGGAAAAACAGTATCTGATGGGATAGTGGAGGTGATTGGCACGTTGCTGATTTCTGAATCTTCTTCATACTCAAAAATGTAATCTTCAAGGGACTAGATTTGACGAATTTCATCATAGAACATAGCTCTATTGGTTTCAATAACTTTGGTGGTGTGTGAAGGGCAATAAAATTTAAAGCCCTTGGAGTTTTTAGGGTAACCAATAAAGAAGGCACTCACAGTTCTACTGTCAAGTTTTCCAAGCTGAGGTTTATAAGGTCTTGTTGTAAGGTCTTGCTTCTGCCTTACAACCCCATACATGCAAGTGATGAAAACTTGGCTTTTGACTATTCCACAGTTCAAAAGGTGTACTGGTTATGGCTTTACTAGGGGTTCTATTGGTGAGGTAATTGGCTATCTTCAATGCTTCACCCCATAAGAATTTTGGGAGGCCAGAAGCACACATCATGCTCCTAATCGTGTTTTGGTAAGTTCTGTTTCTTCTCTCAGCCACCCTATTTTGTTGGGGTGTGCCAGGTGTGGTGTATTGGGCTGCAATCCCATTCTCTTGCAAATATCTTGCAAAAGGTCCCATGTGTTGGCCAGACTCATCAAATTTCCCAAAGTGCTCTCCCCCTCTATTAGACCCCACTACCTTAATTACTTTCTCCAACTGTTTTTCTACTTCTGCTCTAAAAATTTTAAATTTTTCTAGAGACTGGCATTTATCACTCATGAGGTATACATAGCAAAATCTACTGAAATCATCTATAAATTAAATGTTATGAAACATTTATTTCCACAGATAGTTGTGTCCCTGAATGGTCCACTAATGTCTGTATGGATGATTTCTAAAAGACTCGAGCTTCTAGTTGAACCCTTTTTTCTGTTGGAAGTTAATTTTCCTTTTATGCATTCAACACAAGTTTCAAAATCTGTATAATCCAAACTAGGAAGAAGGTTTTGTTTTCCCAAAATTTTCCTTCTTTCAATAGAAAAGTGACCAAGTCTTTTGTGCCACAAAAAGAAGAGTTTTCTGAAAATTTTCGTTTAGCTCCAATGATTTTGTCAACATTTTCAATAGATTCTAAAACTAGCACAAGTTTAACTGTTGGATAAGAGCAAAGTAACTGAATGTAATCACAAATAAGAACACCAGAACCAATATAATTAGAATGCAGAGAGATTTTTATTTCAGAAATACTTAGTCCAAAACAATAATTTGTTCTCATCAAAAGACTAACAGAAACAAGATTCCTTTTCAATGAAGGAATATAAAAGACATTGTCTAAATCCAAAATGTTTCCAGACCCTAACTCTAAACGAACTACTCCAACTGCTTTCACAGCTACTCTCTGACCATTCTTGACACAGACTCTTTGTTCACTCTTTCTTGGTTCCCTCCACCTTAGAAACCCCTGCATGGAATTCGAAATATGTATTGGTGTTACCACTATCAAGCCACCAGGAATCTGGTGAAACATCTATTAAATTAATTTCAATAGATAAGACTATGTAATTACCTCTTTTCTTAAGCCAGTCCCTATACTTAGAGCAATCCCTCTTCATGTGACCCTCCCTCTTACAAAAATAACACTTAAAGACAGTGTTTTTCTTAGGTTTCAAGGTAGTAATGTTTTGGTACCTGAGGTGCTAGGTTTGGATGTGTCACTAGTGCTAGCACCTTTCTTTCCTTTGAACCTCCAAGCTTTGCCATGATTTTTCCCCATAAGGTTCACAGTCACATCTCTGACTCTTCCTTCTGAACACAAATGGCAATGAGCTCATTAAGAGACCATTTGTCTTTCTGGGTATGGTAGGCAGTCTTCAGTTGGCTAAATTTTGAGGGTAGTGAGTTTAGTGCAATATGCACAACAAACTGGTCATCAATGGAAAGTTGCAAATCTCTCAGTTTTGCAGTTGTCTCAATCATCTTCATGATGTGTTCCCTTACTCCAGTTGATCCACTATATTTCATAGTGATCAGAGAATCCAAAAGCTGTCCAGTCTCAGCCTTTTCACTTTCCTGATACATCTCAGTTATGCTATTCAGGTAATCCTTTGTTGTTCCCTCATCTGGGACACTCCTTCTTACTGTCTCACTCATGGTTCTCTTTAGAATGAGCTTAGTCATTCTGTTGGATCTCATCCACTCCTGGGCCTTTACTTTATCAAGGTCAGGTGTTTGATCAATGATCGGCTCAGGTGCATCTTTAGTTAGACAAATGTCTATATTTAGCAGTCCTAGATATATTTCAATGTCTGCCCTCCAGTTCTTGAAATTTGAACCGGTCAGTGGTTCAATGGTAGCAAGGCTAATGCCTGAGGATCCCAAAACTAAAAATAAATATATATAAAAAAAAAGTTATTAAGTTCTTTTGTTTCATATAAGTCTCACGGTAATTATGTCAAACCAGCAAACACAAGGCTGAGGGCAGACGGAAAACAAGCAAAAACAATCAAGCAGACATTCATAATACATTTAATTTGTCCCTATATACTCAATGCCATGTAATACCTGTAGTGGCAAAATAACATGGTATCCCTTATTTTCTGTATCACAAAATCAAGTTAAATAAAAATGCCGTTTGCTAAAGGTCAGTCAACACCTGTAATGGCAAGAAGAAAAGACCTAGCAACCTAATGCATTTAAACTTAATTTGTAGTGTGCTGCTTATGCCATTTAAAACATAAAAGTTTAAAACCTTATGTGTAAGATACATTCATGTGCCAAAAGACATAAACACAATTTCCTGGTTCTTGTATCCACAGGGTTAATGAAAAGTTCAGAAGCAGTTTGCTGTGTGCAACATGTGCCTCTGAAAGTTTCATTAACTCAAAACCAGTTGTTGGCTTTTCTACATGATTATTAGAAAACTGATAATCAACCAACTGTACCTGTGATAAAATCAATCTTTTCAACAGGGTGCAATTTTTTTTTAATCTGGGAGACAAGCCTTATATATATGCACCCTTAAATCAATCATCACAGACAACAAAATCAGTCAACAACATTGATCGATACACGGAATTTCCACAGTTCATAAGATATGAACAAGATATCAAGAGCATGAGATATGTTTGTAATTCTGAAGATAAAAGCACCAATTCATTATCTCATCATCCATCACAAGTGATCAATAGTTGCAGAATTGAAAGAATTGAAGAGACTTTCAGGGCATTAAGAGAACTAACCAAATCGCTATCCCGCGCTGCATAAAACATGTTAGCGGAAGCAAAAATATATTGCAGCATATGATTGAAGCAGTTTGAAGGCATAGAACATAGCAATTCGATGTAAAAGTCAATTAACTCAAAACCCCTTTTTGAAAAGATATGAACCCTAAGCCCCCCGAAGTTTTCTAGAAAAAATGACCGACCACAAAAGAGAGTCCAGCTCTCTTAATTGTCTTTTAAACTTTTGGGCTTATTTAGACCCGTGTGGGTGTGCTCATTGTTGAATAACAAGGTAGGCCTTGAAAAAAGGTGTCTTGGCCTGTTATAAAAATCTCACATATTATTTTGTTGCAAAAAGAAATCCTAGAGAATATGCATATGTAAAAACAATTTCTGCAAAGACCATATTAGATCTAAGTCCTCGTGTGTGTGGCTCTGATACCACATGTAATCTTAAAACCATTGTCTTAAAGTAAATCAACACACAAAAACATAGATACAATCTTGTGAATGTAAGATACAATCTTGTGAATGTAAAGCACTCAGATACATATGCAGTAACATAAACATATGAAGTGTTCTTGAAGAGTCAACAAACCTGAAGAGGCCATTGAACTTCAAACACTGATCTTCTACACTACTCACTGCTATATCTCTCTATGAGACGAGTTACTGAATGTCTGGTAAGCAATGAGAGTGCATGGACCAGGTTTTATATGGTTAGACTTAGGGTTAGGCCTCCCCCCATAAAGGAAGCTAATTAGTACAAACCATATATTGCTAGATGCATATTGTTAATGTATAATTCATTTTCCATACTGAATCAGATATCCTACCTTAGTCATTTGATAAACAATAACTAGGTGATCTGGAATTTAAGTTGATTGATTCCCCATTGCTTAGTCTGCAAGTGAATGACAAGTTGTTGAGATCTTTATAGAACTGAAATGATAATGTCCATTTTAGTCTTACAAAAGATAGATCGAGGAGAGGAGAAATGGAATTGAAGAGGTAGAACATCTACAAAGGACGGTATGCCAGTGAATCAAATCGAGATGACGGTGGAAGAGAACTTCTACTTATTGAAGATGGGCTAGGTTTTATAAACTGTTTTCCATCTAAAATTTGATGGCTAACGCGACGTAGGTGGATGCGGTTGTAAATTTTAAGTACCTTTGCCACCGTTAACGTTTGCTGAAGTAAACATTGGTGTTTAGCCACTGCCAGTGCGACGACGCATCAACAAGGTTGCAAACTTGTATACTCTTGCGCGGCCAACTTTTGCCGATGTAAAATCGTTACCAATGGCGACGGCAAATGGTTGCCGATGTAAACTACCGAAGCAGTTACAATTTCTTTTTTGTAGTGATATGACACCCTCTGAAGCAAATGAGGATCGTCACATAAACAACTATGAAGCTCATTTTTGTAAGGACCTTGTCAATTGCGTCTATTATTTAGACCGCAAGTGAATTGTGAATTTTATTTATGCGCTTGAGTTCTTAAAGGGAAGGCAACAAAAACTCATATCAAAATTTGGAAGCAACTACATGTTTAGAGCACTCTTTAGTCTTTACTATACCTCAATAAGAGATTTTTTTTCCCTTCAGTATTACAATAAGAGAGGATCAGAAGATTTCACTCTTAACCCCATGGTGACTCGAACTCAAGACCTTAATCTTAGGTAGTGGGTGCTCTAACCACTGAGCTAACACCAATAAGAGATATGCGTCTAGTGTTGAAGGATATAACTCTTAAACTCAGTGTCAGATAATTAGTAGAGTGACTTTTGTAATTTAAGAACAGGAAAAGAAAAATAAAAAGAAAAAAGATTATTCAAGGTAGACAGGTACTGAAAAAACAAATCCAAGTAGCAACTTTCGCGCTCTCATAATAAGCTTCAAGTGAAACTAGTGTTTGCTTTCCATATAGCAATCTAGCTTCTCTCAACAACAAACTGCATTCTCCATGTTGAGTAAAACAAGACTCTCTTCGTTATAATTAAGAGAGCAGAAATCTTCGAAATAAAATACCCCGAGATCGTTGCATTGTTGGCTCACAAGGTCAAGTGCGACTAACGTTTGCCTTCTAGATGTTAGTACCAGAAACACTTCACCACTCTTTCTAAAACACAATGGCTGAGGCAGTAAACTTCCCTGTGGACCTTGTGGACCTAAAGTTATCAGTTTAGTCCACGAGTCCTGCCTGCAATACTCTTTCATTACCCAGATATCAAGAGAACAAACATCATTCTTATCTCTGTACCTCGTGAACAAAGCAAGAGATTTCTCATCTCCCGAGACAGACACTCGCGATTCTAAGTGCATTTCGGTATCCTTTGGCATCATGATCTCACGAAATAACTCACTGCCGAGATCAAAATGCCAAAATGAAATAGAAATAAGCACTAGCAGTTCCCCCAGGTTCTACAGCCCAATGAATAGCTCCGTTGAAAAAACACTGGCGTCTTACTCCATGTACTCGGCATGGTGGTGCAACAGAACCAACACTTTTCCATGATCCGGTGGCTAGTGAATAAACCTCAGCTACAGTTGGATTTGCCGCATCTTCTTCAAGAGTGACAAGTCGAACAACCTTGTAATCATTGGTCATGGCATCAAACCCGAACCCAATAGAATCTTCGAAAGGACCATGAGTGGTAAAGGTGACACTAGGCCAGGGAAGCATCACTGCCTTTCTAATTGATGGGTTCCATACTATGTAGTTGAACATTTTAGACACTATATCATCCGCAAGGCAGACCAACCCGTCGCAAATGCCAGCTACACGGAAACGCTCGTTTGCCGGGTTTACCATTCGGTTAAGTTGAAAATCTATGTGGCAGCACTCATGAAAATCATTGCTATCATTATGCAAAGTGTAAACCTCTTCCATTGGTTCATGCCAGGAAGTTCGGTTGCGGACACCGTGAAGTAGAAGGTGAGTGCCATGCTGGTTACTGGTGTTGATTTTCTGTCTTAGGTGGGCGCGGATAAAACTTGAATTTTGTATGATGGACATCCATGACTTACACACTAAGGTGCATCAGACCACACTTGATGGGTAGTTTGAATAGGATATCATGTCTGATTTCCTCAGGAAAAGAGTCTATCATGTTTCAGATTTTGATGGAGAAATAATAAGAAAGAATCTACACCGAAAGATTAATAAGCTATTTGACGCCTTAAAGTTCCAAGTGCAAGGTCCTTTTATTTGCCCTTGTTGTGGATGCAACGCGCTTGCCAAGTTTGTGTAGATAGAATGCCGTGTCTTGCTTTGATGCTTGAGACCTCTATTTATAGGGGCTGAGTTCCTTGGAGAACAAGTACTGAATCCCTCGAGGAAAATAATGCTTGCTGTTTTGGCAACTAAGCCTTTCCTTTAAGGAAAAGGTATGTATTCAAAAGATGAAAAGATACGCAGGCCAAAGTTCATAAGACTATTTGCTGTCCAAGCCCATTCTAGTTTAGAATTTATTGGCTCAAACGTACTGCTAGGATGAACGAGCTACATAAAGACGTAAAACCCAAGAAATCCGACAGCACCCTACTCTAAATGTTTAGATGACTCTTTTCATCATACATGAATGAGATGTGCTTCTAGTGTTGGAAGATGGCAGTGTCTGTTTCAACAATGAGTGATTCGAATACGCCACAACAACATGCACATGTACACAAAAAGCAGTTCTTTCTTAATAGGAACATAACAAAGATACCATTGCAAATTTTGATAGAGTAAATTCATCATAACTCGCAAGGCAAGACGATCAGTAGGATAAGGTTAAACTAGTAGCCACTCAGATAGTGACTTGAGAGATTTAAGGGCAAAAAAAACACTGATAACGAAAAATGCAAATCCAAACAGCAACTTTCACAGCCCACAGCTACAGACAACACATACTAGCCCAAAAGTCATTAGATTTCTCTGCTCCCAATTGACACCTGCACAAAGTTGAGTGAATGATGTTAACAATTAAGATTTAGCACAATGCAGGAATATAACTGCCAGCAAGACCAGTTTCTAAGTTTTCTTGATGTAATTGGCTGTGAACAGTGGCGTATTCAGGGAGCCAGATATGCACTACTGGTGTAAACAAATATGTAAAGGTTAAGCAAAAGATAGATGGTTCAAACTTCAAACTTAAAAGACATCAATGAAGAAAGAATCGTTTAACAAAATTCCAGGCAAGTAAGTTGAAGATGCAATCTATATATTAAAAAGAATAGAAAGAAAATGTGCAGAAAATATAAAAAATTATTCAAGTGACCAAACTAGAGGCATGTGTGACAAAAGACACATGCATGGAGAATAACCTAACCTGGCCCGTTCTTTTTCTCAACAGGAAACTGCATTTTCCACGTCGAGTAAAACAAGACTCTCTTCATAAGAATCAAGAGAATAACACTCACAATCAAGAATATCAACACTGTTCATTTGTTGACTCACAGGGTCAAGTGAAACTAATGTTTGATATCGATAGAAATATGGTTCTCTTAGTTCCAAAAATACTTCACCGCTCTTTCTAAAACAAAATGGTTTGGGGCGCACACTTCCTTCTGGACCTTGTGGAGCGACAGTTATCATTTTGGTCAGGATTCCTGCTGGCAATACTCTTTCATAACCCAAATATCAAGATAACTAATATCATTCTTATCATTATACCACGTGAACAAAGCAAGATATTTCCCATCCCCTGTAACAGAAACTCGAGAACTGAAGCCCGATTCTGTACCAATTGGTATCAATATCTTGCGAAATGACTCACTAACAAGATCAAATGCCAAAATGAAATAGAAGGAAGCAACAGCATCTACAACCCAATGAATGTTCCCATTGAAGAAAGCATGTGGTATTATACAGCATGTTACTTGTCCCTACACTTCTCAGCAACCATGAGTTGCTGAGAGGAAGAATAGACATATCATAGAAACTGCTATTTCTCTCATGTCTACTGCAAGTCATCCTAAGCAATTTCGGTTTCACAGTGTCTCATCAACAGGATGCCTTGTAAACCTCTTCACATGTCTTCTCCATATGAACTTCTATTTCACAAGCCTCCTGATGTGTCTCAACTTAAGGCGTTTGGTTCTTCTTGCTATCGATATCTTAGACCCTATACTCATGATAAGCTTGATCCAAGAACCACTCAGTGTGTGTTCCTAGGTTATGCTCTAGGGTATAAAGGAGTCTTTTGCTATAGTATTTCTCAAAACAAACTGTGGATGTCAAGACATGTTGTTCATGATGAAACCACATTCCCATTTCTGTTACCCTCTAGACCTACAGCTACATAGACTGATCCTGTGACTTACTTCCCTAGTTATTCTTTGACACCTGCATCTGCGTAGTCCTCTTCTCTTCCATGTGCTGCTTCTCCTATCACTCCTTTCACTGAGGTATAGGGAGATTCTAGTAATGAAGGGTTGGTGAGTGATGATAGTAGAACTGAAATCTTCATGACAATCATACTCATGGAAGTGGGGATTCTCAGCCTCACATAATTCATGATATTCCAGTGTCACAATCTCCAGATACCAATGTTTCTCATATTGAGCATGTTGATATCCACATTGCAAGAAACTCACAGCCTCCAGTAGATGATTCAACAGGTGGTAACATTAAGAGGTTCTCTCTATGAACAGTGTTCCTGATGATGTGCTAGATGACCAAGTACATTTATCTTCTGCTGCACCTAACCAAGCTGGCATTGCACCTATACAGGGTCTTAATAAGAATGTGCTCAATACCTTGCAATTTGGAGGACTGAATCACACAACTGCAGCTTTGCCTCAAGAACTCACTTTTATCATGGATCAAAACTACAATGATCACTCAATGTTGACTCGAGCCAAGAATGGCATTATCAAATCTAAAACGTTTGAAGATTATTATTGCTTCTCTGCAATTGTTCAACAGAAACTTTATGCTGAGTATCCTTTCTTCAGTGGCTTTACTGCTATTACTGATATCAGTGAAATTGTGGAGCTTAAGTCCTTCAGAGCTGCTGCAGGGAAAGTGGAGTGGGACAAAGCAATTCTTGAAGAAATTGAGGCATTACAAAACCAAGGTACTTGGTCTCTTATTCCATGTCCTACAGATAGAAACATTGTGGGGAGTAAGTGATCTACAAGGTTAAGAAAAATCCTGATGGTTCTGTTTCAAGATATAAGGCCAGGTTGGTTGCACAAGGCTACAGTCAATCTAAAGGACTAGATTATGATGAGACTTTCAGTCCTGTTGTGAGGCATACCACTGTCAGAGTGGTCATTGCACTGGCTGCAATGAATAATTGGGAACTGAGACAATTAGATGTGAAAAATGTCTTTCTGCATGGAGATTTGAAAGAAGAAGTTTATATGGCTCAACCTCCAGGTTTTGTTGATCCAGTACACAGTGATTATGTATATCTCTTAAAGAAATCTCTGTATGGATTAAAGCAAGCTCCAAGAGCATGGAATGAAAAATTCACAAGCTTTCTTCCAAGTCTCGGCTTTCAGTTCTCACATTCTGATCCCAGCCTTTTTGTTAGGCATACTTCAGCAGGTATGGTGGCTTTGCTTTTATATGTAGATGATATTGTGATCACTGGTTTAGATACCACTAGAATTCATGAGGTGATATATGAGCTAAGTATGGTTTTTGACATGAAAGATCTTGGCCCTTTGACTTATTTTCTTGGTCTGGAAGTTACCAAAGTGAAACAAGGAATATTTCTGGGTCAAACTAAGTATGCTAAAGATCTCCTCGTCAAGATAGGAATGGATACAGTTCGTCCATGTAGTTCTCCTTGTCTTCCTCATTATCATATGGCTAAAGATCAAGGGGTGCCTCTTAAAGATCCCACTGCATATCGGAGCAATGTGGGGGTGTTACAATATCTTACCTTTACGCGACCTGATATTGCATATGCAGTAAATACAGTTTGTCAGTTTATGACAGTTCCTACTGATGTACACTTCAGTGCCGTTAAGCGAATACTCCGATATCTTCATGGCACTACTGATAGAGGCTTTTTTTATAGCTCAGCTCATGCTTTGTCTAATGCAGTACACCTCAAGGTGTTCTGTGATGCAGACTGGGCAGGTGAAGTCATTCAACGTTGATCAACCACTGGCTTTGTCATTTATCTTGGCCTGTGTCCTATCTCTTGGCAATCAAAGAAACAGGGCACTGTTTCCCGGAGTTCCACTGAAGCTGAATATAGAAGCATGGCTAATACTGCAGCTGAAGAAAGTTGGATTAGACATCTTCTTTGTGACCTGAAGATTTCTATTCCTACAACTCCCTTGATTAAGTGTGATAACTTGTCTGCCTTAGCTCTCGCCTCCAATCCAGTGTTTCACTCTAAGATCAAACACTTGGATAATAATTTCCACTTTGTTCGTGAACGTGTTTAGCGTAACGATTTGTGCCTTGCATATGTCCCTACAACTGACCAAACTGCAGTCATATTGACCAAAGGGTTACCTTCTCCTCTCTTTCGTACTCATTGCACCAATCTCACGTTAGTTACCCTAGTTGAGCTTGAGGAGGGATGTTGAGTGAGATTAATTGTAACAGTGAGATTAATTGTAACACGTGGCAGCTGATGGCAGCTGCATGCTTAGCTAGTTAATTAGCTCTTCTTAATTAGTTAGTCCAGTTAATTAGCATGGTTAGTTAGCCTCATGTGGTATAAATAGCTGTCTGATTGCTTGGTTTAGCAACAATGCAAACTTCAACAACTTTAACAAATTCTGTCAGTAATTTCTCCCAAATACTCTCTGTATCTTCGTCTTCTTCTTCTTCTTTTTCCTTTCTGCAAAACTCTAGGTCATCTAGATTGCCATGGCTATCAAAACTAATTAACTGAAGAGGGTAAACAGTTGTTTTTGGATGTCAAACTTTCCCGAAAAGTATCATTGGCAAACGTCATTTTAGTATTATTGTTTATTTGTTCATAAATCTGAAGGGTTAGAATATTTAGAAAGATAAAAGAGAAATATATCCTTGGCTATTGGGGTTGTTTCTACTATCGACAATGAACATCCGAAGCCACATTGAATGTTGGAAGTCGTTTTAAGTGAACCACGGTAGACCAAGAAAAACTGCTCCATTCGCAACTGTATTAGTGATATATTCCATGTACAATTAAAATTGTGCCCAACTTGGATCGTTTGCGATATTTTAATTTTTTTCGCTGAAACATTATTGTTGCAGGTTTGATCCTCTTACAGGGTTGAGCTCTATATCATTAAGTTTTATCATTCAAGCCCAATCACATAAAACTCCAACCCTATTCAGACAAACTACAATGCCATCGTCGTTTCTTCCGAGTATATATAACCAGGCTTGAAGTCAGTGATCGATGTTCTGACTGGTGGATCGCGAACTTACCGCCGCGGGTGGTGGTCGGCGCTGCACTAGTGTAGTGGACTTGATAGAGTGAAAAGAGAGAGGCTGAGTTTAGGGTTGAGAGAAATTTACGTAATAGTGTAGTAATTGCGCTTCGGATCTTACATGCACTCCATACACGAGATTTTTGATAAGCGTTAGAGTGTTTTAAACATATATAGATGCCCCTCTAGAATGCATTACGAGGAGTTATGACTTGTGAGTCCGTACCCAAAATTAACGTGGTAAGCAATAGCTAGAAAACCTTACCCGATTAATACCTCTGCTGATTTATGGGCAACAACACAAAAGTAGCTGGTAGAACAGAACCCCAGCTAGCTACCAAATTAACCAGTCAAAATTTTTGCCTTTTCCTGGAATCTATGCTTGTTTGACGTAACTTTACAAGTTTAGAACATTAAGGTCAATGTCTTTTATCAGATAGACGTACTGTCTGAGATAGTTACTCTTATTATTAGTCTATTTTAATTTTTTGAAGAGATGAGTGTGTCATTTATATCTTCTAGATTCATATCCACATCATTATTGTATGTCTAGAATTATGTACAAGCCTGCAGGAAACAATCCTTTTTTTGTTTTGTATAGTATTTCAAGTTATCATTTAGTTCATAGTTACTCGGGTGCAAGAAATGAATCCAAAGTATTATTAGAAACAATAATATATAGTATTAGTCAAAAGATTGATATCGATGAATCAAAGGGAGTAGCTAGCTAGCCGAGTAGCTTTCGTTTCAACTCAGAGCTCATTCTTCAATCCATGGGCGGCAAAGTTTGTGCCTGCTACTGCTAGCTCGTGATACATATATTCAATAATTATTCTGATTTTAATTTTGTCTCTCATCAGTTGATGAAGTAAGACAAACTACACAACAGTTCAAGTCTATAGGACCCACATGAAATATTGATAAGCTTGTCATCTATATTAGTGCCTTCACCGTTGTCGCGCGCACACAGCATGTATATGTATCCATTTGTTAAATTTTCCAGCTCCATTTTTCGGTTTTGAAATAGATAAGCACATCGTTTTAGTTTTTCTTGTAAATTTTTCATGTGTATGAATGAGAAATAAGACGTAATCTGTAAGTGGGGCTCTATAATGAAGAAGAAGGGTTTTTATGATCACCCCATTTTCTTTTTTCTTTTTTGTGTTCAAGTAGCAACTAGTGAAGTAGCTACAGCTTTCGGTCTGGCTTTAATTGTTCAAATGTCAACCTAAGGCTCATTGTACAAAAATGTCAACAAGTACATATCAGATATACTGTATGAAATGAAATTTATATTACAAACATGCATAGTTCCAAATTTAGATGGCCACCCATGCATTCTCTTATATATGTTAATCATAACAAGTTGGGGGATAGAGAACAAGAAATAGTTCTTTCACTAATTGTTACACATGATCTTGAACAAGCTTATTACAGTACAAGATTTGAAAATAATATAGAATATACATTTTTACACTTTTAGACGTACACGCAAAATCTCATTGCATATAATATTTTCATAATTTCACACTAGTTCAAAAAAATTTAAGATGGCGGTAAATATTTATCACAAATATCTTGTGTTACTATGTTGATAGACTATCACCTCTAATATCATATATTAATGACGTAGATTGACAATTCAATAACATAATATACTAAATCGTCTAACAAATAAGATTTCATTTGCTGGCATTCTTCGAACTCGGGGCGGGCAAAACATATTTGAGAAGCTCCTCGTCCGCCTCGAATTTTTTCATGTCTTCCTCCAACAGATTGATCCAAGCCTCAACTCCGTCCCCTACGTTAGTGTCAAAGAAACTAACCAAGTTCTTGAACGTAAAGCTGGCAGAACCAACATAAACAGGCTTTCCCCATCCAAAATCAGCATTGTAGATCGGAAACCTACACAGACTCGTGAAGCTAAACGACACCACCTCTCCACGTTTCACCTCCTCTGTAAGGCTCCTTAAGAAGCTCAAGTGTCCGTCACCCACTTGCAGTTTCTTTATGTACTCTTTGTCTACTTGCTTGATGGCCTCCCTGACGTGATTAACCACCCCATGAAGCATCCCGTTATTTGGGTCAACGGGTACAGGCGGCACAGCAATGGCGGTTCGGGTCACGTTTCCGAATGTGTTCTCCGGAAGTGGTGGTTCCATTCTCGTGCGGAGGTTCACAGCATGAGAGACAGTGTACATCGCGTCGGTGGTGACACCCTGTTGTTGCATGCCGGTGCATGATGCTATGTAGCGGCTCCATATGAAGGCTGATAGGGCTTCAACGCGAGTAGGGCGTCTGGACATGTCGACGCATTTGGCTCGGATGGCCTGAACCATTGGAGCGTCGAAGACGAAGCGTTTTGTTGAGATGTTTTGCTTTATGATCCCGCTACGGTGTTGGAAGAATCCGGATAGGTCCTTTTGGGGGAAGTACTTGTCTGAGATGAAATCGGGAGCGCGAATATCGTTGCCCTCCCCACGAGCCTCAGCGGCCAGGCCATTGAGAAACATGAAGTAGGAGAGGGCGTCCCCGACCTTGTGGGACATCCCCATGGCGATGCTCATGCCGCCGCAGGCGAAGAAGGTTACCTGGAAGCACACAGGAAGCTCATAAGCTGCGTCAAGCTCGAAAGGGAGGAACTTGTTGAAGTCCTTTGGGTTTGGGTTGTCGATGATGTCGGAGATTTTGCAGTCGGTCTTGGCTTCGACGTAGTAGGCTCCTTCGTCGTTGCAATTAACATATTGGGTTCCATGGACTCTTCCGGCTAGTGGGTAGAACTTGACTAAGGTGTCGGATAAGGCCTTCTTGATTTTGCTGCAACGCTGTTCGTGGATGGAAATGAGGTCCAGGTCGTTGTGGTCGGGTTCTCTCGGGTAGAAGAGGACCATGGGCATGAAGATTGGGGGCTGAATTTGGTCGAGGTAGGACAGCTTGTGGTGGCGGAGGTGGTCAGGGGTTGGAGATGAGGGTTTGATTGTTTCTGTTGAGAGAACCTCCACTTGAAACTTCATGCTGTTGTTTGTTCGGGAACCCTTAATTTTGTTTTTGTCGTTGCCAAAAGGCTTATTAAGACTGTTGGATAGGTGAGGGTAATGCTGAGGGTATAATGCCAATTATTGCCAAGATACTTGTGTTTATATAGAGCTGGTGATGGATACTCCTACAAGCTAAAGCCCCGTGACATGTAAGAAAGTCAAACAAATCATTTCGATATTGGGTTTTAAAAAAATTATTCCACAAGTACTCCTCGACGGTTCTTATTTGAGAGAAAAAAGAAAAGAATACACATGATAATTATGTTTATTAATTTACAGTTGTTCTGACTTTGATATTGCTGGTATATATAAAAAATTTAATTAAGTGCTGGTTTAACGTTGTTTCTGTCAAATACTCCATAAAAAAAATATATGTAATCCAGCTTGAGAAATGTTGATCGTGGCAACAAATGAGTTTTCCGGTGAGCTTTCGATCAGTAATATTTACAGTGGCGTCCTTGAGCTGATGGATCATGGGAGAGATTCATGATTGAGTTTTTCTTCTGGTTAGTATGCAATTCCACGACGATCAAAAATAAGACGTTTCAGCCTTTCTCTACTAGTAGCTACAAGCTAAATCTAATCTTTTCAACAACATATAACTAGAATTTTAGCGCAAGTGATTTGTGTTCACTCCAAATCAAAGGTTCTACAAAGTGTTTAAAATCAATATTCACGAAGAAGTCACATCAGTCGATTGGTTGTTTTTATAAATTAGTTCAACCCATCCTTCATAAATCTCGGTGTTGTTCAAATTGTGCATATCAAAATTGAAGTTGTTTTTTTTTTTGGATTTTGTGAATAAAAGTTGAAGTTCTCTTATTTTCATAAAGGTAGAGAAATGTAAAATAACATACTCTAATCACAAACCTAAGATCAACATAAAAACAAAGGTGTAGTTATTATCACCCTACTAACTACTTTCTTCACCCTACAAGTTGTTGATTTATTAAAAGACTAAAATGTCATAATATAAAATCTCAATAAAGGACAATATCTTATTAAAAATTATAATTTGTTTTACTTATTACACCTTACAGAACACGTACTTAAACATCTCTTCATTCATCATTACATCCTAATGTTTTCTTAGTATTCATCAACTTCATGATATTAACTTAATGATATTAGTTTGTGTGTTGAATTAAATCAGGGCATCACACACTCATGAATGTGGACTCGTCCAATAGAGAATGAAGTTTATGATAAGCTCCATGTTGACAACTTATAATGATTGAATATATTTCAATTAAATATTAAAATGTGTCTTGATCATGACCTAAGAGGCAAGAGAAATTTGAAAGGACTAAATGGTGTTTGAAGTGGTTCATTGGTAGCTTGTTAATTAACAAATGAAGCAATTATTGATAAAATTGAATTTGACTACCAAAATTGATGGGTTTGGTAGATACATGCCAAATTCCTAAGTAAGAAATTATGGTATAAGTGGACTTTTTATTTTTATTTTTTTATTATAATTTTTTTTAATGCGGGCAAAGACACCTGTCAGTAGACCTGAAAATGGATCAGATTTTGATCCGAATTCACTTTAGATCCGTGGTTATTGGAAAAGTTTGGATTGAAAATTTAATCCATTGATCCGTTAATTCATTTATTTAACGGATTAAAAACGGATCAAACAAGGATTTAGGTTGATCCGGTCCGTTTTTATACTAATAGAATATAATTTTTTTATTAATATATAATTATTTTTCAAAAATATAAAATTTAAAATGTTAAGAATACTTTGGCAATTTAGTATTTTAGTTACCCTAGTTTATCGTTCTAGAATATAATTTATAATAATAAAATATAATTTTTTATTAATATATAATTATTTTTCAAAAATATAAAATATAAAATGTTAAGAATACTTTGGAAATTTAGCATTTTGATTACCTTAGTTTATCGTTCTAGGGAATATTTTGATAATGTAATTCAACTTTTGGTTATACTCTTCATGTTTTTTAATATTTTATGAGGTACCATGATAAAATTTCCATATTACTATTTAAAATTAAAAAGTATTCATTTATAAACTGATCACGTTAGCGGATCGATTATCTGTTAATCTGCGGATCCGGATTTGGATTGAGTTATTATTGATCCACAGGGTTAACGGAGCGGGTTGGGTTGAAGTTTTTTTATCACTAAACGGATTTAGATTTAGGTCAATCCACTCCAAATCTGATCCATTTACAGGTATACCCGTTAGGTAGGAGTAGTGATTCTCCCACCGATACTATTATTATTTATTTTAGGATAGCACGAAAAATGTTTCTAAGGGACACAAAGTTGAAAGCCCTCAAATAGTGATGACAAAGGGTGGAGAAAGAATGCAAATTTTATTTTATTTTATATTTTATACTTTTTTGAGGGAGGGCCAAACAGCTGCCCATAGCCATAATCATTAATGAAACCATAGAATATACTGCGGGTTTTTTTTTTTTTTTGGGGGGGGGGGTGGAGAGGGGGTGGACATAATGCCTAACCCTAAGTTACAATAAACAAAAGAGAACAACTCGAACTAATATCAGGAGCCTCAACTAATCATGTAATTAGAAAAGAGTGCACGACTGGCTACTCAATTTGTTTTACAATTTTGGCCACATACCAAAAAGATAATGCTCACGCAGAGCCATAATACGCTAATAAAATCAACTTTCCCACTATGTTTTCACCGGATAATAAGTCTAATGACACTTGGTTTCATCCTGTCACTAAGAGACTGCGACCATTTGACGGTGCAAGGAACTCATTGCCATCCTAGGCTAGACATGGCGCTCAAAGTACACAAAACCGAGACGACGCCTACCTCGCTCTACTATCCTATAGTAGGAATTTATTGAGGACTCAAAATCACCTAAAAAAACAGAAAGCAAAAAAAAAAAGCAAAAACAAAATAATAGGGCCTAGATAAACCCTGGCCCAATAATCATGCGGCCCAAGTAGAGATTTGCACGTCTTCAACCCTCACCATAGCCCCTCCACCAGCACCTCCTCCACTCCCCACCTATGGCAACCCATCCCCTACAAACCTTGGCCCAATAACCATGCTGCCCAAGTAGAGATTTGCACGTCGTTAGCCCTCATCGAAAGCAACCTCATCATCGCCCCTCCACCAGCATCTCCTCCACTCCCCACCCATGGCATCCATTCCCTGCAAACCTCAACCACCCAGAAAGAGACGTCAACCACCACTATCTGCTAAAATCCTTCCATTGGTCTACGCTACCGCGATCAGAGATCCGGTCGGATCTCACCATCCATGTCAAGAATGACCTCTCTAAGGCACTAGTAGTCTGCGTAACCCAAGCTAATCTTCCCATCGACACTTCCTTCATCGTCCATGCTTGGGAATAGAAGACGTTGTGATCTGGGTGTAGATCATACATCCCAACCCATACCCCATCACCCCACCCCTTCTGCATACCTCTTTTCCCATCGCTTCCAAGCGGTGTCGCTTTCAACGTGCAGACTCCGCTCTAACCTTCACCAACGAACATCCAGTCTTGTCTAGCCTGTCTGACGACGACGTCCCAAGGACGGGTCGTCGAACTCGGCATGAAACCTCACGGTTGAAACTAGGGCTCATCAACGAGCTTAGCCGGGCCCATTTGTAAGGGCTTGGGCTGGGCCTTACTATATTTATAAATAATAACGGGCTAGGTCGGGACGAGTTTTATTGTAAATCAAAGGATCCAAAGCCACCCATATAAAGCGGGCCTTGCGGGAACTAGGCCTTGCAGACCTTTTTAGACCTGGCCTTGCTGGCTTTATTTACAAATAAATATTTAAAGATACTAATTTTGTTATAAACCTATATTTATATATCATACACTCCAACAAGCAACCTCGTTCAATTCAAAGAAAATGAGAAAATTAACCGTTGATGTGATTATTACAATAAATTATGTGTGGTAAAAAATTTAGTCAATTTCACCATATTTTCGAATCCGATCGAATTGGTCAACCACCGTTACTTGTATGTCTTCTTGGTTGACCGATGACTTGACAACCGCGAAACGTGCTTATTTGTTTACATCATGTCTGTAAATATTCAATCGATGAATATTGGTGGACATAAGATTAAAATTTCAATTTTAATTATAAAGACTTTGGTCTATACCACTTTGCATCATAAATTTATATGACTTATATATTGCATTTAAATTGTTGAGGTTTATTCTAAAGCAATCATGAAGTGGAAAATGAATTTAGAGAAACCAACCACTCGATGGAGAGATTGTAATGTTTTATGGTGGTTGTAAAAAATCCAACCAATTTGGTTCTCGTTTCAAATTTGACCAACTAATTGAAACTTAGTTACTCTTATCAACCTATATTTATAAATCATACACTCCAAAGGGCAACCACTATCAATTAAAATAAAATGGGAAAATCAACCGTTGGATGAGATTGTTACAATAAATTATGGGTGTGGTAAAAAACTTCGCTAATTTCACCATATTTTCGAATCCGATCGAGTTGGTCAACCGTCGTCACTTGTATGTCTTCTTGGTTGACCGATGACATGACGACCGCGAAACATGCTTATTTTTTCACATCACGTCTACAAATATTCCATCAATGGATGTGCATGGACATAAGATTAAATTTTTAATTTTAATTACAAAGACGTTGGCCTATACCAATTTGCCTTCTAAAGTTGTATGACTTACACATTGCATTCAAATTGTTGAGGTTCATTTTAAGGCAACCATGAAATGAAAAATGAAGCTGGGGAACCCAACCGCTCGATGGAGAGATTATAATGTTTTATAGTGGTTGTAAAAAATGTAGCTAATTTGGTTCTCGTTTCGAATTCGATCAACTAGGTCAAACTTAGTTACTCTTATAAACCTATATTTATATATCATATACTCCAAAAAGCAACCACTATCAATTAAAAAGAAAAAGAAAGGGAAAAGTGAAGGTTAGATGAGATTATTACAATAAATTATGAGTGTGGTAAAAAATTTAGCCAATTTCACCATATTTTCGAATCCAATCGAATTGGTCAACCGTAGTCATGATATGTAGAATATTTATGCACATATTCTATATAGAAGTATGAGAACTTCCACACACACACACACACACATATACATATATAATAGTTTACGATCTTTTGCGGGCCGGGCCGGGTTTCAAATGCCCCTCTACCTATCAGGCAGAGCCTATTATGGGCTTTTTGACGGGCCAGGCAGGGCTTTTGGCCCTGCGGGCCTCCATCGACCCACTTGATCCGCGAGCTTTTTGATGAGGCCTAGTTGAAACTAAATCCTAGGCACGTGCGACGCGTTCATCTTAGAGAGAGAGAGAGAGAGAGAGTTCCTCTTCTTGAAATTTTTTTTTTAGGATGCAAATTTTATAAACAAAGGAAGTGGTTGCATGATCCAAAAGAGTAACAGGTTTCAGTTTGAGCAATTCAACTGTTGTTTGACCGACCAGTACTATTATCGAATTGTAGGCATTTTACAAGTTTATATAATTTAGGGGATAATTTATACTTGGATGTTGTTATTAACGCATCTTAAATCTCTATTCACACACCCTTTCTCATTTATATTCTTTAAATTCACATTTACTTTGGTAAAATGTCTTAACTAACCTTCTTTTGCAATTTTCTTTCTTATTCTCTAATGCAAATTCAATTTTCCGGTTCTTTCTTCACACTAAAATCCCTCAAATTTAGAAGACATGCAATGCTATCTCACTTGATCATTTTTGTTTTTGGTCAATCACTCATTCATTTTTTATTCTACTCTAATCTTTTTACTTCAACAAAATTCGATTAATTCTTTCTAAATCATGGATTGGTTGACGAAGAGAATGAATTTGTTGAGAAACAACAAGAAGCACTAATGGAGGTTGACGTCTGAAGCTGATCGAAATTTGTTGAAGCAAAATAGTTAGGTTAAAATAAAAAAATGAATGAGTGAGTGACCAAAAATAAAAATGAACAAGTATGATAGTGTTGCATGTCTTATGGATTTGAGGGGTTTTGGTGTGAGGATAGAACATGACAGTTGAATTTCTATTAGATAATGAGAAAGAAAATTGCAAAGAGGGTTGGTTAAAACATTGGGCTCTTGAACATTTATCCAATTTGGGCTCAACAGATGCCTCCTTAGTCCGCTAAAAAATTTGTGTGCCTATTTACTCAATTTAAATATAAAAAGACAAGTTTGCCTTCAAATAATTAAAAAGTCATTAGAAACTTCGCCAGACTCCCGTCCCCGAAGGCTCCCAAAGAGTTTCCCGAAGACTTTTATTAACCCCAATAAATTTTTTTAGAGGACAATAAAATTTATTTGGGGGACAGAGGGGGTGACGGGAGTCCAGTGAAATCTCTTTGTCTCTCTCTCTCTCTCTAAGTGACAAAGGGAGAGATGGCAAAATTGTCCCAAAAATAAACAAAAAAATAATAAAAAATAACTTAATTGGATATTAGGGAAAAAGATATGCAACCTGTTGGGTAAGTAGTGTTAGACAAATAGTCACCCTCAAATATAAGGGCCAAATTATAGTGTAGGGATTAGGGGTCGTACCCAAGGGATTGGAAAACTCACTCTAGCTAAAGAAAACCTAAAGGATGCTAGATGAATATGCAAATGTACAAATTACAAACAATGACTCACAAATTAACCAAAGTTCATGGTGATTATATGCAAGATGGGGTAGTGTTTTGATTTTAGTTTTAGAGATAATTTGATTCAGAAATAGCTAAATGAATACTTGAAATATAAAATAGCCTAAGCTAAATTAGATATAATAAAATGGATGAGAGTTAGGACTTAAGGTTTTCACCTCTAGCATTTCTTGCGATCAATGATGCTTCTATAATGAATGATGCTATTTTAATTAACCAATTTCTCTCCTTGCATCCCTCTCGGGTATGACAAGGGACATGCTCCTTTGATGATATCAAGTAAACCCTCTCGGGTGTAGTACTTAACTACTTAAGTCATGCATTTCAATCCGGTTAGGTATCTAATGCATATACCTAAGTGCAAAAAGCTTGGAGATGAAGAAATTATGCAAACCAACCAAGCTTATCTCTAAGTGATTGTAGTTCACAATCCTAACATGCACATATGATATGCTATCATGCTTCAAACAACCAAGGTTAATCAAACCTTAATTATTTCTCATGTCATGGCAAATATTCATACCAAAATTAATTAAATTTAAGCATAAACATTCAACTCTTGAACTAGCATGTTAAAGTGCTAAAGAAAAGTGCATCAACTATAATATTTACATCAAAGTCATACAAGATTGGCTAGGACTTTCAACCCTAGCCCTAACAAACTAACTACTCACTCATAATCAAATAAATAAGCTCCAACATATTTATGAACACCAAACTAAAAAGTAGGTATAGAGAAGTGACTAGTGATGATCAAATTGAGGATGATGTAGATGAACTCATGGAGGTTTTGTCATGGTGATAATGATTCCTCAAGTGATGCTAGCCTCCTCTCCATCTTCTTCAAAGATTGATCATGGAATATGAGAAGTGGAAATGATCAAGTTGTGAAATGATGGAATGGTGAAGCTTTATGTATATGAAATAGAATGGGTAGATGGGAAAGATGATGACTTTGGTGGTGGTGATAGAGGTGTTGTAGAGAATATAGAGAGAGAAAAATATCTAATGAAGTGGTATATGAGTGGTCTCTCAAGAGTGTAATGAAATGATGCTTATATAGAGAAGATAAAGAGGAGTATGATAGTGAAAGTAATGATGAAAGTAGAATAAATGAGATGGAGTTGAAGTAATGATGAAAGTATGGACAAATGAGGTGGAATATGATAGTGGAAGTAATGATGAAAATAAAATAAATGAGGTGGAATATGATAGTGGAAGTATGGAGATGGAGTATGAGTGGGAGCAATGATTAAAGAGAATTGAAAAACATGGCTAAAGAAAAAGAGAAGAGCATCTAAGTTCTCTTTATTGTGAGTGGGATACATGAAAATGATAAGTGATGGAGATAGTTTTGGGTCACTTTCTGCTCCTTTATTCCTTCAATTATATCTCCACCAAGAATTCATAATGGGCCTTTGACTTATTCATATCAAATGATCCACCATGAGTGTAGATCATTTTGGTAAAATTTCAGAGCTTACATCCATGTAGTTGGGCCGGAAATGCTGCTGGACTCCTTACAGGTAGGGTTTTCTAGTTTTGTCTTTCAGAAATTTGGACTGATTGTTTGAAGGTCTTCCACTCCAATCTAGCTCTTACACTATTCATAAGAAATGATCCTTGAGATATCTATAATGGATCTGGAAAGGTTTAGCTCATTTAGATTTCGTTTGGTTAGTCCTTCCTTGTTTAACTCGGTTTCTTCTAGCTGAACTAGGAAAAAGTACTAAAGTTGACTTTTCATTTTCATGCTTCCATCATTTCCTAGCATGATAAAGAAAACATAATAAATATTTATAAATAAACACAATCTTAGGCAAAAGTATAAGATTAAGAAAATAATGAAATTGGATTAATCAATATTAAATTAGACTTTAGAACAAGTAATTTTCATATTTTAGGGCAACAAATATATATATATATGAATTATAACCCAACAAGTGGGCAATCTTATAAGATGTTTAGGTAAATGGAGTTGGTGTAGCTCAAATTTGAGCAAATGGACAGTTTCTCTAAAACATTTTACCAAAATAAATGTGAATTAAAGAATAAAAAATAAAAAAAGTGTGCGAATAGAGATTGAAAGTGTAGTAATAACAACACCCTTTATACTTTACAAGACAAGTAGAATATTACTGAGTGGGTGACTGGTATGTGATTGGCATGGACAATAATTGGCTTAAGAACTAGTAAATGAATCTTACCAACCTTGTGAACTAGGTTGTATATATTAAAACTAGATAGATGCAAATTGTAGCCCTATAAGCACATATTTTCGGACGAGACCAATTTAAATTATGGAAAAAAAAAAAGGGCAATGAATGGTCAATGAGACCTAAGATTTATGGCTTCAAATTCTAGGTGTCATGTCATATAAGCAAATACAATTTTTTTTTTAAATTCCATATAATATATCTTGCCATATCATTTTAAGCAAACAATCATGTTTCAGATATTTCTCTTTCAAAATTCTACACCATAACCCATCATCATGCTACGTAATTCTCTAGCTAAGTTTAGCCAACATAACCTTTTTCATGTCAATTGTTTTTTTAATTCCAAGGCTATCTGTATACTTTGGTTGACAAACAGTTTCCTAATTAATAAGATAAAGCTTCATCTTTCCCTCACAATCCCCCAAAACAAAATCCTAATTCAGTTTATCCAAGGAATCACAAAGAAAAACATGTAGTTTGGTGGTTTGCATAGCATAAATAGGAGTAGAAGCAGTGACTTTTTACTTCTCCTTGCTCCTTTTTTATAAGGCAAAATTAAATGTGCACTGAATTTTAACTCATTCGAACATTGATAACTCATTTTTCAAATATATTACTTTACCAACTCAAATTTAATACCGTTTTTCATTTTAGTGATTCCATCAATCTTGTCCGTTAAAGATTTGTAAATATCTACTATTTGGAGGATATTTTGGTCAAGATGTTAAAAAAAAAGGGAAGTGAAAATCACACTCTATTTTACAATTCACACTTCATCTTTCATTTTTTAGTATCTTAACATCATATTTTTATAATTCATACTACAAGAAGACAAAACTACAAATACTAAAAAAAAAAAAACATGGAGCGTGGATTGTAAACTAGGGAGTGTGGATTTCACTCCTCAAAAATAAGTTCTCTCTCTCAACCACACTTTTAATCGGGCTTCAAACTCAACTACACTCAATCAAAAAAAAAAATAATAAATGATTTTTTATTTTTTTATGACAATAAGACAAACAAAAAACTAAAACAAAAAACCTATACTAACACCCCTCCCAGCTGATCTAATTAGAATGCTTGGTGTACACGCTAGCAAATACTTCACTGTTGTTGACACCTAAATTTCCACGAGTTCAAATTCTATGGGTGATAAGCGAAGAGGATAAGTCATCAACCTCGTAACCTAACTGGGCCTCCAAGCAAGCCCATTTCACGTCAAAAGGAAGCTCCCTATTTAGCAAGCGATACGAGAAGCCCAAATTCTCAAACGATTGACATGCATTTTCAAATGAGCCAACACGCTTATTTACCATGCGATACGCGTAGACCCAAGCTATGTTTGGGGCTTATACGGAAGGGTATGGTGTGGAAGGTAAAGGATTATGTGAGGCCTATTGTTAGCAGAAAATAAGGGATTAGAATCCTTCAAAGATCACAGTAGCACAAAATCTGGGATCCCCGTCACCGTCCTATACCTATACCACCAATCTTCACCCTCATAGCCAGAGCAAGCTTTCACTCTTTTGGTTTCATGGGGAAAACAAAAATTGAAAGCTTTAGAATGATCCCACCAAAACTGAGGATACCCCTTCAAAACCTCTGGTTCTTGGCACAAATCTTCCCCGTCTATCGCTCCTATAAAAAGCGGGTTCACTGCACTTGGAAACCAAGCCACAACAACCCAGAAACATCAGTAAGAGATCAAGCTCTATCTCTGAATCCCCAGCCATCAATTCCTCCCAATCAACCTTAACCCAAAAACCCATAAATTTTTCCATTGCCGGAACTCTCTCTCTGCTAAACTCCCAGGCATCTAGCTCCCACACCACATCTACCTGTAAGTTCTGTTCTTGTGAAATCTAATCCAATTGCTGTTGTTATTATCTAAATCGCTGTTGTTATCATCCAATCCAATCGTTGTTGTTATTATCTAGTGCAATCACTGCCGTTATCATCTAGTTGGTCACAACGAGGTTGTTCTCAGGTCCAACATTTGATCAATTTTGGGCCTAGTCTCACTTAATCAGGAGGGTCCTGTTGTAAAAGATCCAAAACACAAAATTGCCCTCACAACTGTCAAAAGGTTTCACACTATCAGCAGACCCCGCAAGACCACCCAATTTCTAGGTCATAGGCCGGGCCTGGCACCCAGCAGGATGATACCCATAATGGGTGGCACCTTGGGTAGTACAGGTCTTAACTCAGCCCGATAGGGCTAACCAAAGTACACACCAGAATCCAATATCAGCCTACAAACTATGGAAATGTGTCCCACCTCGAAGAAATGGAAAACTCCTTCCCTTTGCTCAAGGTATATAAACCAAGCTCCATCACCTTAATGAGGGCAATAACTTTTAATCTATTACTGTTACTCTGTCAAATTACATACATAACGTTACTTAAGCATCAAAGAGACACAAATCGATTGGCTCTGTTTATACCTTTGACGTTGTGTATTTCCTTTGACAGGGACCTGGAGTTGTCTTCCTATCCGCTAGCGGGTATTTATTGGATCATAATTCATATATATATATATATATATATATATATATGTGTGTGTGTATTTGTACTCTAAAATATGAAATTACTTATTCTAAAGTCTAATTTAATGTTAACTAATCTAATTCCATCATTCCCCTGATCTTGTATTTTCACTTAACCTTTGTGTTTATTTATATATATTTACTATGTTTTCCTTATCATGCGAGGAAATGATGGAGAAGCATGGAAATGCACTAAAAAGTTAACCTTAGCACATTTTCTTACTCCGGCTAGGAGAAAGCGAGTTGAACAAGGAAGAAGGAAAGGTAGCCTGATCAAACTCACTCCAAATGAGTTGAAACTTTTCAGATCCATTCTAGACATATAAAGATAATTTTTTTATGAATAGTGCAAGAGCTATTTCGGAGTCTAACGCCTTTAAAAAATCGGTCCAAGTTTCTGACTAAAAGATGAAAAGGCAAAATAGGACCTGTAAGGATTCTGACAGCATTCCCAACCAAACCACGGTGAACTAAGCTCTGAAATTTTATCATGATGATCTAAACTTATCAAATAACATTTGGTATGAAGAAGGCAAATGTCAATTCTAAAGTCTAGGTAGAGATTCAATTGAAGGAAGCTTCAGAGACGTATCATAGTCAAAACATGACAGTTTGGCTTAGAACCTTCTTTGGGCGGATTTCTTGTGTATTTTTGGAAGGTCTATGATGCTAAAATTATCAAGGAGAACCCTAGAATAATCCTACAAGATTATGGCAAAATTAGTCCAACATATTATCCTTTAGATAATAGGCATCCCTATGCACCTTCTCTCCTTTGGTTCTCATATTGACTTTGGTGATTAAAAATCACCCCAACACTCTTCATTTCCATGTTTTTCATGCACAATAAAGAGAGTAGCTGCTCCTCTCTTCTCCTAAGTCATCTTTTCTACCCTACACTCTCATAGCTCATCATCACTTCCCTCTATTTATTCCATCTCTTCCATACCACTTTCCCTTGTTTTTAGGAGCTATTACCACTCTTATACTCCACCTCCATGCTTTTTATAATGCTTGAACGACTTCCTTTTGCTTCCATTCATCATTTTATTCCTCGCTCTCTTATTTATATAAGCATTTCTTCTTACAAGGAAGATGCCTCACCCATTCCACCCCATTATATCTTCTCTCTCTCTTCATCTCATTTATAAAATCTTCATATCCACCTCCTAAAATCCAAACCCATAATATCCATACTCCTCAACCTCCATCACCACCACAACAACTACCATCTTTCACCACCACTACTCTATCACTACCACTTAAAGTTAGCCAAAAAAGCATCATATCTTCATCACCATTTCATTCATCATCAACAAGAAGTGCATCATCCATCCACTCCACCATCAAGGAGCATTGAAGGAGCAAAATGAAAGAGAAACTACCCATTGATTTGTCAAGTTTCAACTAGTTCATTCTTTCCTCAACTCTTTAATTTACTTTGATGAACTTTATAGATTTGATGCTAATTTGTATGATTATGAGTGAGTAGTTGCTTTATTGGGGCTAGGGTTGAAAGCCCTAGCCAAACTTGTATGAATTGATGTTTTAATTTACATTTGAAGTTATTTGTGATTTTCATCTTCATATGCTAATCCAAGAAGTGAATGCATTCATTCAAACTTAACTACTTTGAATGTGTTGTGTTTGTCATCTCATGAAAAAAAAAAATTTAGGGAGTAGTAAACTCTAAGCATTAATAGCATAATAGTATTCTTTATGTGCATATGAAGGTTGTGATAAAATCAACCTACACTATTACAAAAATTGAATCAGACGGGTTAAAAACCATTGTTTAATAAGGAGGCTAACCGTCGTATATCGAGGCGCTGTCTGATGAAAGTCGATTGTAGGGAACCGTCGTGTGAAAGGCTCGGCAGCATGCCAGTAGAATGTTGACAGCATGCTGGCAGCCTGTCGACAACATTAGCTGTTATGTGATTGTTATTCAGATAACGGGCAGCTTTAGCAACTGTTGTGTGCTTGCGATTCAAATGTCGCTTTATTTTATAACCGTTGTGTGAATAAAACTCACACAACGCTCTTTACAAAACATCCGTAATCTGTTTTGAATTCAGACGACAGTTTTTATTTTGTAATATCATGAATATTGTGTTCATACTACAGTTTTTTTCGAGTTATTGTTGTCCTAATAGAATAATTCAATGCATTATATATGTTGGAACTGGAATAAAAAACGACCAAATTAACCGTAACTGATCAATATATAGAAGAAATTGTATAATCCACATCATGCAACAAAATAGATTGTGCAAAGGTAATCTTTCATTCATAGAAAAAGTACATCTAACGGTACTCTCCTAGCAATATACATCCAGAAATTTACTTAAGGAGTCTAGCTTGGCAAGCTTTGCCACTCTCATGGCATCATTGGAGTCTAGCTTTGCAAGCTTCCAAGCACTAATACGAACAGGCCTTTTAGGAGCTTTTTGTTGTCTTTCTGCAGTACGAACAGGCCTTTTAGGAGCTTTTTGTTGTCTTTCTGCAGTTCCAGTTGCATCTGGATCAATAGTCTAGCTTTGCTGCTCAACCGAGACTACCAACACCTATTGTATACAAGACAAAGATAAATCATTTAGTTCAACATTTTAGAGTCTTTGATTTACTAAAGCATTTAAGGGAATCTCTCATTTTGAGATATCACAAATTACCTAGTCTAGTACTCAGATAGCGAAAGCCTCTCAAGATGCTAGACCAAATTATTGCACCCCTACTATTCTACAACTAGAATACATGAACCTCTAGTTTGATGTTGTTGAACTATCCAATCACAAATTAATCATTTCCACCTTTATCCCTTTATCCTTCCCTTAGAAACACCTAAAACGTGTTTAAAATTTACAAATATATACATGCATCTGTACAGATATGCATAGATAACTGGATGTCATATTCTTCATTATCATAAAAATTGACAGTTGAACTATATTCATTTGTAAAATTGAAAACACAATGGGTGTTTCATGCACATTTGTATTGTAATATGCCTCATTAGTCTTTACCATGCTATCTCAAAATTGCATCAATTAATTGCATCAATTATTATGTATATATGCATCAATCACATCTACTGAAACTTCCAATTGGAAGCTGCATCTTTACCTGCCCAAACTCTTCCTTGTGCAACTTCCTCCATTTTATCTACCTGGCAACGTAACAAAAGGGATATATTTAAATTCCAGGTAAAACAGAGTGAAAAGAAAGTGACTTAAACTACAATGAAGATCCAATCGGAACATGCGGTCATTGATCTGGACGAAGCTACCTTGTCCCGAAATTGCTTATACGAATTCTGTGCAGACATAGCAAAGAGTTCAGCTTCCTCTGGTCTGAATTAGGAAGGAAAAAGGAGAAAACTATATGATTTCCTTGTTGAAGCCAATCTTCTAATACAGTTTTCCCAGGTAAACTTACCTACAAACAGAAAACTATATGACAACTAACTACTTACAGAATTTAAAGGTCTTATCTGAATACCAAATGAAAGGGTACGTATATGAAGACTTTTTAACGGAAACAAATAAAAAAGATCACATGAGTATTACAAATATCTATTATGCATTTAGATGTGTCTGTCCCTGTGCTTTTACCAAGGTAAATATACATCACGTTTATAATATCCAATCAGCTTTCTCTTTTAGTAGTCCTACTCCTACCAACTTTGTTTTTTTCTCCAAGTCAATTATATAAAATATATTCAAATTCACCTGTGACAACTCCAATGGAACCAGTTAAGGTTAAATTTTCTGCAATAATGGCCTCTGCTGCCATTGCCATATAGTATCCTAAACTTGCTGCCACATCAGACATTGATGAGACCTAATAAATGATTTACAAGAAGAGAGCTGCACATGCCTTTCAGAGTATATGATGAACAAAACTGAGAGAGCTCAAATTGAAGTTACCTGCATTGAACCCCATTTTGCTGGTAATGTACCACTAAGATAATTGTAAACCAAATCATTGCACAAAGATCAAAAAAGTTTGAGGGCACTCAGCAAAAAAATAATTGTTTTAGAAATGTCACCAGACATCATTTCCGTAAGTCTTGAACTTTATATATGCTCTTATATATATATATATACACACACACACACACACAGTCCGGCTACACTAATGACCTCCTTAGGTTTTCTTAGGTATGGATTTCCGGTTTTCACCCACTTTCCGATCACCTTTTTTTTATCTTAACCGTTCAGTTTTTAGGTCCTAATGTAAAGATCACCTCTGCAAATTTTCAACCAATTTGGTGATCGTTAAGGCATCCAAAACTACTATTTACCGTTATAAATACGAACAGTTCCGGTTTGACAGATTTGGTCCGTTCGTGTAAATTACAGTTTTGAATGCTTTAACGATCACCAAATTGGCTGAAATTTTACAGGAGGGATCTATACATTAGGTTCTAAAAACTGAATGGTTAAGATATGAAAATGTGATCGGAAAATGGGTGAAAACACCAAATCTGTACCTAAACCTTAGATAAGGACATCCTTACCTGAGAAAAATCATATATATATATATATAGCCCTTCCACTAAGAGATCTTTTTTTCGGTTTTTTATAGGAATAGACATTAGACAAACTTTTCGATCATATTTCGGCATCTCAACCGTTTATTTTTTACATCCTAATATGTAGATCACTTCTGTAAATTTTCAGCTAAATCGGTGATCGTTAAGACATCCAAAACTGCAATTTACACAAATGGAACCGTTCGTATTTATAATGGTAAATTGCAGTTTTGAATGCTTTAACGATCATCAAATTAGCTGAAAATTTGCAGAAGCGATTTACGCATTAAGACCTAAAAACTGAACGGCTGAGATGTGAAAATATGATCAAAATATTGGTCTAATGCCCTATCCCTAGAAAATACCAAAAAATGGGATCCCTCACTAGAAGGGCCCTATATATATATATAGTAGTAAAGGAGTAGATGCACTGACTAATTGTCTGCCATGTCCCTGCCTATCAAAGGCAGAATAGATAACAAGTCATGCTGTTGGTAGTGAGCTTGACAATAGCGATTGAGTATTGGAGTTTTTAAGGAACAAGTAAATTTTTTCCACACTAAATAATCCGTTTTTAAGAAGTACAGCAAGTAATGCTTACTTACATGACCCTATTTGATACCGCGCTTCAAGGGCAGATTCACATTCATCTGTATCATGAGATTGGGTCCCAAAGAGTAGATTCACATTCACCTTTGGAAACAGAACAAACACTTGAAATTAATGAAAATAGAAACAATCCCAACAAAATCCATAACCAAAATCGACACAAACCCAGCAAAAATTTCATAAAAGATATCCAACCTCCAATAATAGACCCTCTCCACATCTTACTAATGGAAACTTGGTGTTTAACTTCAGGTTACCCAACATATAAACAAATACGTGAGCAGTATAGCCCAAGAACAATTGTTGAATACCCTAGAGGATCAAAACTGAAAGGTTCACAATCAATTAGACAATGAGGAATATTCATTAGGATGTAACCCAACTTACCCATATATGCTCCAACTACTACTATTGCAGCTAAACCAGTCATCTGCAGGCATATCTGATATCAAATACAAAAGATGAACAAAGAAATGAGCTTCCAAGCATCAATCCAAACTGAATATGATCAACATAAATATTAATAATTATATAAACATTAACAGAAAGAATAAAAAACAACAGCATCCATCATATCTAACCGGAATCAAGCATACGACAGACCCACAATCAAACAGAAGAAAGAATCTATTTTATTCTATTTTCATCAATTGGTCGGGTATTCCACATAACCAAACTTTTTGTCTTGGGTTGACTTAACCTTCTCCATTCCAGAAAACCCCAGGATAATTACAACAAAAAGATAAAAACTTGAAAGGACCCAAGTGAAAACAAGACGCAATAATCAGAACCCAGTTACAGAATCGAAGAGAATCAACAGAAAGAAACGATTTTGATACCTGAAATTCGGTCTCACAGCTGGGTGCGACGGGAAAAAGACATATGTCTCTTCGCAGCTGCGTGCAACGGGAAAAAGAAACAACTCGGTCTCGGCCTGTAGTTGGGTGCAACAGGAACCAGTCGGAGAGGCTAAACTGGCCAACAATGCTTCGCTCCAAGGGAATTGGCTCAATCTCAGTTCAGCGACTCAATCCCATTCGCTTGCAGAGAGATGAGATTAGTTAGAGAGAAGAATGAGGGTTTGGGAGAGTAAGCTTTTGGCTGGAGAGTGAGGATTTTCGTTTTGGTGTGGGTCTGTCGAGAGAGAGGTTTGGGAGAGTGAGGATTCTAGTTTTGTTTTGGGTCTGTCAAGAGTGAAGCGACCAAGAGAGGGTTTTGCTTTTGGGGATCTGTCGATAGTGAGACAAGTCCAGATAGAGCGAGGCGCTAACTGTCGAGACTCGAGAGAAGGTTTTGCTATTTTGTTGATTTTTTTGCTCCTAGTGTTAGGGTTTCAGCCGGAATTGTGAGGCCCTATCAATTTGGAGAATGACTCATATAACAGATTTTTGTAAGAACGCGGTCTGAATGTAGCTATTTAAATTTTATGGTTGTCTCCTATTAATTGGACTTCCCTCCTCGGGGAGTTGGAGAAAAATGGTAGAGGGAAATCTCCCTCCTTTTCTTGAACATATTAATTAGACCACAGTTTTATTATTTATCGTCGTATGATTAACACATACTAGGGAAAATTTGAGGTTTGAGATGGGGTTTAGCACCACATGACATGGTGGGAAACTTGGAGCTAAGTTTTTTTAGGGTCATACAACAGTTCTATCCTTATACGTCTTCTGAACTAATTCATAATTCCATATCAGACGACGGATTTTTTAAAAACAACGTCTAAAAAAACAAAAATTAATCAGATGACGGAAAACTATAATGCATTGTCTGAGAGGCGTCGTCTAATTTCATTTTTGTAGTAATGCTGGATCTTGGATTGGTTTGCTTGCATGATTATCTAAACTCAAAGCTTTATGCATCTAGGAACAATGAATTATAACTTAACCGGTAGTAGAATTTGTTCTTAAGTAGTTAATTATAGACTTATCTGGTTGGAATTGATAACATTAAAGGAGTTTAAGCCTTTGTAGTCTTATCCTGATGCAAAGACAGTAATTGAGAAATTAGAATAGCATCACTTGTACTTGAACCTCAATACAATACTTACAAGGTAGGTTAGTGGTAGACAATCTAACTCCTAACTTCATGCATTATATTACTAGTTTAGTTTACATTTGAGCATACATTTATTTAATTTGGTTCACCACTCTATCTAATAAACAATTTCACTATCACTACAATACACATACTCACCATAAGCCTAAATTCCCTTATGAATCTAGGTTTTGTGATTGTATATTTACATATTCTAGCTCTCCTTAGGTTAACACCCTAGCTAGTGAAATGAATCCAATCTTTGTGGGTTCAACAACCTTTCTTAAATCCCTATACTATTATTTGTACTCCTTATACTTGAGGTGGCTATTTGGCTAACAAGTACAACATTTTGCCTGGCCACTCGGAGAAGCCACCAGAAACACTTGGAACATAGCAAGTGGTAAATAGAAAAATCATACAGAGCTATTTTGATAATTATGCGCTAAAGAAGCGTAATGATCTGCTACAAAATTCGCTTCTCAGTAAACATGCCTGAAGATGATGGAGTTGAATTGTTGAGCTAGATATCCTGGACTAGAAGTTTAATCGCCAAGGCATTTCACATCTTCCACGAATTCAATCGATGAGCAATTTGGAATCACCTTCAACAGAAATGTTTGAATAATGATGAAGGAAAGCAGTATGTAAACCATCCCTTAAAGCAGTTGCTTCAGCAATAAGAGCATCAATATTGCCTAACTTTTTATTATCAGCAAATAAAGGGTTACCGTCTGAATTTCAAATAACATAACCAATAGTTGCATTTCCATTTTTAACAGATCCATCAAAATTCAATTTAACTTGATCAATGTTAGGAGGTTGCCATTTAATATGAAAATATTTTAAAACTTTAGGAGTGGTAGTCTTAGAATTAGCTTGAATGTAAGTTGGACCAAACAAAACAGTTTGACATAAGGTGTTATGAGCTGTAGTAACTATATTATGAAATACTAACTTATTCCTAGAATTCCGAATAGACCAACCAATCAAGCGAATGGAAGCAAGATGATCTTTAGAAGAAGCTATATTACTAATATGATCAAATCCAAGAAACACACGAATTATTCCAATTAAAAGGCTTAGGAGAAAGAGCTTTAGACCAAACTTGTATGTAGAAATGACAATGCATAAAGTGATGATGGACAATTTCTGTAGCATCAGAACAAAAATGACAAATTGGAGAAATATTATAATTATAATGTGAATTGAAATTCTATCTCTTGTTTTGAGACGATTCCTGATTAAAGTCCAAGCAATTTTAACATTAGGAGGAATATTCAGTTTCCCCAACTTAATTAATAAAGAAGTTCTAGAGTGATTAGGAACTTGTTGAGTTTAAATCCAAGATGCACTTTTAATAGTAAAATTACCAAATCTTGAAGGTCGCCAAACAAAAGTATCAAGAGTTAGATAGGCCGAGAAATAGCTATAATCTCATTTACAATTTCCTAAGGGAGAATGTTTAGTAAAGCTTCTTTTTTTCTATTTCGATCTAATTTTAGCTAATGTGGTAGCTCGAATCTCTAATTTGAAAAAACAAAACATTACATTACAAATTTACAATATCCGGGGAAATTAGAGATTACATCATAATCACAGGAAATGCATTCTAGGAGCCAAATTAGGCTCACCATTAAATGGCTGCTCTTTTTCACTAATCCCACTGAAGCAAAAAATAATAGTGGCAACGTCGGTCTCAAAAACTCCTCAGATTGTTCTTCCTAACCAGTAGTAATTTAACAAAGATATTAAAACGAATACCATTGGATGACAAAGAGACGGATAAATCTAGCACGTTAGATCGAGTGACTAAAACAGGAAAATCCATGAAGCAACTTTATTGCAGCTACAGAAAACCCAGTCTTTGGAGTAATTTGCCTATTCCCGACTTTAACGATATGAAGTGAACAATTATGCTTTAAATAGGTATACTGGAATATATTGTATATTATCCAGCTGCAAAAGTGAGAGAGTAACTTGGCTATCAAGCCAATTCTTTCCCCATACCTCATGTATTTGGCATGGAGGCACAACAGAACTAAAGCCTTTTCCATGCATTTGTGTTGGATTCACATCTTCATTCTCAAGAATCTGAAGCTTTTAGCCATTGGTCATAGCATAAAAACCAAACTTAAGATTCCTTCAACTTCGGATATGATGCTATGACCAATGACTAGAATCTCCCCATGGACCTTGATTATCTAACAACCTTTTAGTCACTGGTCATAGCATCAAAATCGAACCAAAGATTCCATTGAGCTCAGGTATGATGCTACTACCAATGACTAGAATCTTCACACACAGCTTGATGAATCTAGCAACTTTTAGTCATTGGTCATAGCATCAAAACCAAACTAAAGATTCCTTTGAGTTCGGGTATGATGCTATGACCAATGACTAGAATCTCCACAAGGAACATGACCGGTGAAGGTTTATCATTGCTTTGCAAGGGAAAGAGTCTCTCATTGCTTCAAATTTCAGTACCCTAAACTGCAATTTCCATAAAGTGATGGAATCTTAATTCCAACCTATTCAGATTCAAAAAGCAAAACCAACTAATATTCATACAGCAGAAAGGTAATCAGCCTTGAAAGAAATCAAACGAGAAAAGAAACAGAACCCTAATAAACCACTAACACGGCAAAGTAACATGGAGGGAAACCCTCGATCGTCCTATTTCAAAGAGCAATATAAACGCTGACAAAACAGCTACCATGGAGATTCTCCGAGCTTAGATCATAGAGCAGAGTATCATTGCTACAAATTTCAATTTCCTCGTGAAGTTTGTCCATGATAAACCGATCTAATTATATTCGTATCTGCAATTTACATTTGCTGTGTCATTCAAACTAGGCCCAAATGACTATAGATGGAAGCTATCCAGTTTTTACAGATTGCATCTTTCATTGCAATTCACAGTGTTTCTTCCTCTATGTTATAAAAACTTCATCTCAAATTACTAAAAATCTAGCAACACTGAACTTTGAAATCATATGAAAGGCCTAGAACGAGCAAGATTACCTCGACGAATTCCTCTTGTGTAGACCTGACTCACCTGAGGCGTCTGCGCAAAACCCTAATGATAAAATCGTAGGATGCTCTCTGTATTTATAGGCTAAAGCGGATAATCATATAATTTAAAAAATTAAAAAATAATAAAAAAGCTTCCCGGCCCAAGTCTAAATGGGCCGAACAGTACGCACATCCTAGTCCATTTTAAAGAAAACCAACGCTTGGTTAAGCAAAGTATCCTTACTGCAATACATCATAACATCAAATTTCATCAAAAGATATGCTTCTCCTGATGAATTAGAGCAACTTCTGTCTCAAACATCAAAACACATATGTATCTAGAGCTAGCTTCAAGCACATTAATCCTAAAATCTGTCTCTCTAACCGGTAGCAATAATACAAAAAACATTGCGAATTTAGCCACACAATACTCATCATAAGGCGGATATATATTACATACAAATACCGTTGGCATGAACAAAGCAATAGTATTAGATAGATAAAGTGCCTTTAAAAATTCAGATGGTTGGTACAGTAACTAAAATAGCAAAATCCATGCAGCAACCTTATCGCACGTTGTAGCTACAGAAAACTCAGCAGAGTCTTGAGAGTCATTTCCCCCTCTTTCTGACCTGCACATAGTTGATTGAACGTAGTCTTCAGTTAGGCTTTAGCAAGCTATATTACAAGTAAAAGTATGTAATGGAAAGTGAACTTTTCCTTAGTGGTCTAATGGGAAATAAGCAAATAAGCTATATAGCTATATTACAGATTCAGTTTCCCACATTGCGTTTGAAGTATGAACTTATCCTCTGTGGTCATAATAGTTTTAAGTATAACCACAAGGTGGTAAGCAAATATTATATCCTTCCCCATTTTTCATCTGCAGTGCCACTTAGCCTAATCATGAATTTAGAGCACTTGCCTATGAAACTAAATCAGAAATTCAGAACACACTGTCAAACTCTAGAGGCCATATGTCCCAAAAAAATACGAGCAAAGGATGTGACGAAACACCATGTTAGTCAGTGTAAAGTATTATATTTGACATCACTAGTGAAAAGAACTTCTAATTTTTACTTCTCGGAAGTGGGAATCAAACTCCCCTCCACAAGAAACATGAAGGAAGCTTGGAAAATGAACTATTGTAGAGCCTAAAAAAAAAAAATAACAAACAAACAAACAAATCCATTACAGTACAGATCTGTACATCTACTACAACAGTAAATAAAAACATACTATAGCAATAACACCATAGTAACATCAACAATTCAAGTCCATAATTATAAGTAATTCCAAGCTGATGGTCCATGAAACAAGAAACTAAAGTCACTGATAATAGGAGCAGTGTAACCATCTTTACTACCATTTTGTTTTACATCTAATGTTGAAAAATTATATGATCAAAATGTATGAAACGTTATCAACAGACAACAAAAACAGCCAAAAAGCTAAGAACAGATCAACAGAACCAACTGGATTGCAAAGAAAAGATGAGACAGTTGGCAAAGGTAATAAATCAATCAGCAACAGAATATCAAACTTTGTGGCTGTGCTACAATGCAACAATCTTAGGTCACATAAAGTTAGCAGCATATGTATTCGAACAAGAAGAAAACAAATATCATAGAGAGTCAGCGTTGTAATTAATCACCTTATGTATTCTTTCCATCAGTAAGATGCTGCATCCTTCCTGTCAAGCAAGACAAGGCTCTCTTCAAAAGAGTCAACAGAGCACAGCTGACCTTGAGAACTCCCAAGTTTTAAACTGTTTGCTCACCAGGTCAGTTGAAACTAATTCACAGCTATCTTCAAGTACCAACACTACTTCTCCACTCTTCCTAAAAGCACAATGCCATGGGTAAACTCCTTTCCGGACCTTGTGGAGTGAGAATCATCAATTTGGTCCACGAATTCTCCACGCAATACTCTTTCATTACCCATATATCAAGAAAACAATCTGTATCACTCTTGCACCTTGCAAACAGAGCGATGGATTTTTGGTCTCCGGAAACAGACAATCGCAAAGCCAATGACAGATCCAATATGAAATTCTTCGGCAACATTATCTCTCAAAATGACTCAGTGCCCACATCAAATGTCAAAACGAAGTAGATATAATCACCATCAGTGAGACGGAAAGCCAACCAGTGAAGTGCTCCATTAACAAAGGCCTGGGACGAGCAGCCATGCATTTGACATGGAGGAAGATCAGAACTAAGCCCACCCCAACACTTCTTAGCCAGTGAATACACCTGAGCTATAGTTGGGCATCCACAGAAGCTGTCTTTTTCATCAAAAAGAGTGACAAGCCTCACAACCTTATAGTCATTGGTCACAGCATCATAACCAAGACCAATAGAAGGATCATAGTCACCATGAGTAGAGAGCTTAATAAGGGGCTTAGGAAGGGTCACATACTTTCTCACACAAGGGTTCCATATAACAAAGTTATAAGAATAAGACACCGCATCATCAGCAAGGCAAACCAACCCATTACAAGTAGTTAAGTACCCACAACACGAAAACACCGATTCTCCAATATTTCCTTGAGCCCAGTTGGAAATTCAATCTTGCAATACTGCCCAAAAGCAGGGATTTCATAATGCAAAGAGTAAAGGTCCTCTTTAAACCCTTGGATGGGGGTTTCTCTTAAAAACCAGCAATCATCATCACTAAACAGAGAGTGGAGCAGTAGGAGGTGAGTGGAATTCTGGGTATTGAATTTAAGTGTGTGGGTGAGGTAAGTGCGAATAAAGGTTGGGTGTTTAATCATGGACCTCCATGACTTGCAGACTGAGGTACATTTGACCACAGATTTGATGGGTAGTCTGATTAGGACTTCAGGTATGAGTTCCTCAGGAAAATCTTTGAGCAAATTCTTGAACAAATCAGTGATAGATAAAGAAAGCTTAGAGATGGAGGCAGGGGTCAAGAGGGTCTTACCTTCTTCACATGAATCCTCCCACATTGTGAAGGAGTCTCTTCTGTAGAGTGAGAGGGAGAGTGAAAATAAGGCAACGGCGCAAACCCTATGGAAATGATGGAATTTGTGTCTGAAAACCCTATAAGGAAATTGCACTTGATTTCTAGTATAGGAAGCAATAGTATTAGAGTAATGTTCAAAATTGCAAAGCTTCCCACCAGTTTTTGCGGTGAATTACATTTTACCACTATTTGGAAGTTGAGTTTTGTTTTGGACCCTCTTTGGAAATTTTTGACTCCGATGGTTTTTCACTTTATATCCTTGCAATTTTGAAAACTGCAATTTACATGAACGAACCGAATCTGTCGAACCGGAACCGTTCGTGTTAATTGTTGTAAATTGCAGTTCTGAATGCCTTAACGATCATCAATTTGGCTAAAATTTTGCAGAGATGATCTATACATTATGACCTAAAAACTGAACGGCTAAGATGTGAAAATATGATCGGAAAATGGGTCAAAATTGGAAATCCGCACCTAAGCAAAAAGTGCGGACGTCCGCACAGGAGAAGCGCTATATAAATATATATATATATATATATATATGATTTTTCTCAGGTAAGGATGTCCTTAGTTTTTCTTAAGTGCGGATTTGGTGTTTTCACCCACTTTCCGATAATTTGGTGATCGTTAAGACATCCAAAACTGCAATTTACACGAACGGACCGAATCTGTCGAACCGGAACCGTTCGTATTTATAATGGTAAATTACAGTTTTGGATACCTTAACGACCACCAAATTGGCTGAAAATTTTTAGAGGTGATCTATACATTAGGACCTAAAAACTGAACGGTTAAGATGTGAAAATGTGATCAGAAAGTGGGTTAAAACCGGAAATCCGTACCTAAGAAAAACTAAGGAGGTCCTTAGCCAAGAAGGACTGTATATATATATATATACACACACACACACACACACACACACACACACACACACACACACACACACACATATATATATGTATATATACAGCGCTTCTTGGCTGCAGACGTTTGTACCGAACGATTTCTCGTTTTCACCCACTTTCCGATCCCATATTTTGATCTTAACCGTTCAGTTTTTAGGTCCTAATGTATAGATCACCTCTGCAAAATTTCAGCCAATTTGGTGATCGTTAAATTTACACAAACAGTTCATGTTCGTTCGTGTAAATTGCAGTTTTGGATGCCTTAACGATCACCAAATTGGCTGAAATTTTGCAGGGATACGTTAGGACCTAAAAACTGAACGGTTAAGATCAAAATATGGGATCGGAAAGTGGGTGAAAACCAGAAATCCGTACTGAAATTTCGGTACGGACGTCCCCACCTGAGAAAATTCCTATACACACACACACACACACACACACACACACACACACACACATATATATATATATATATATACAGAGTCTGGCTACACTGAGGACGTCCTTACATAGCCTTATGTACGGATTTCCGGTTTTCACTCACTTTTCGATCATATTTTCACATCTTAACCATTCAGTTTTTAGGTCCTAATGTATAGATCACCTCTGCAAAATTTCAGCCAATTTGGTGATCGTTAAGGCGTCCAAAACTGCAAATTACAATAATGTAAACGAATAATTCTGGTTTAACAGATTCTGTTTGTTCGTGTAAATTGCAATTTTGGACGCCTTAACGATCACCAAATTGGCTGAAAATTTTGCAGAGGTGATATATACATTAGGACCTAGAAACTGAATGGTTAAGATGTGAAAATAGGATCGGAAAGTGGGTGAAAACACCAAATTCGTAGCTAAACCTTAGGTAAGGACGTCATTACCTGAGAAAAATCTTATATATATATATATATATAATTGTTAAGGTATTAAAAACTGTAATTTACAATAATGTACACGAACGATTCCAGTTTGACAGATTCGGTTCGTTCGTGTGTATTACAGTTTTAGATATCTTAATGATCATCAATTTGACTGATATTTTGCATAAGTGATCTATACATTAGGACCTAAAAATAAACCGTTAAGATGTGAATATGTGATCGGAAAGTGACCAAAATCTGGAAATCTGTTCCATAAGCTTTGGTAAGGATATCCTTACATGAGAAAGCCTCTGTGTGTGTGTGTTTTTTTTTTCTCCTTAAGTTGTCTAGTCTTTTCTGTTTTACAGTTTGGATTATGATGTGGCTATCTGCTCTCTCTGTAGTTTTGAGAGTCGGCAACGCCCCTCCAGTCTCTCCACCCTCTGTGGTGCGTCTCCACCCTTTTGTGGTGAGGTTTTCTGAGCTTTGGTCTCAGTTTTAAATCTTTTCATATCTCTTTTCCATTTTATCTCTCCTTGTGCCTGCCCAATTTCTCATCAGATTTCCAGATCTATTTTCAAACCTCCCATCCTCCTCCATCTCAGACATCTCACCCTCTCATCTTAATCCGACTTTTCTCTTTTTCCACAACCCCATCTTCACATTCAACCCTTGGAGTCTCGACAGGGATCTGATCACTTAATTTCACACTTGATTGCAGCAGTGTCGGCAAGCCACCAAAGTTTGTGGACATCGCCGGACCAGTGGTGCTGTGATGCTTGGTGGTCTCCACCTCCACGACTACCTTTACTAAGTTCTCTGTTTTTCTTGTTTCTTCCTATGCATGCAATTTCGGTGTGGAGAATGATGGTGGAGAGTTGTTTGGCCTCTGGAAGTCAAGCTTCTGTCGGAGCTCATCTGGCCATGGTGGTACTCACGGTGGCCAGCTTGTGTTGCAGCGAAGACTTTGGTTTTAGATCTAGGTTTTCTGGTATTTTGGGCTTTTGGGCCTCTGCTTGTTTGTTAGTTCTAGTTTAGTTATGGATTTGTCTATTGGGTCTTTTGGGCCTAGTTCTCCTACTTTATCTGTATTACATTTGTAATATGGTTTTCATCTAATGAATGAGTTTATTTGACCCAAAAAAAAAGTCTTTTCTGTTTTGAGTCTATTTCGTGTTATCCTACTTGGGTCTTGTCTCAAGTAACCGAAGAAATTATCTGACCGAACTGAGACAATAAGAGACCAGATGTTGGAAAATAGATTCGGATCAAATAAAGAATTTATAGCCAAATACGAATTTAGTAGTAGATGTAGATCGAGGAGAGCCCCGCTGGCCTAGAAGAGATTTAGTAGCTCATAGAGGCGCCCGAAGGTTTTAATATGAACACTTATGACTCCAATCTTTTCAACATTCCTGATGTGAACCAGTAAACAACCTTGAAAATGAACACATATCCCTATTTGGCTGCGGTTCTCCTGCATCTAGTGCAATCTTGATTTCTATCGATACTTTGATTACAGATTTTTGAGACCAATAATTGAAAATGTCTCCAAATTTTTATTCACAATCTCAAATAAAAATTCACTTCAATACTTAGAGTACGACATATTTAACTGCAGCTTTATCTGAGAGAGTGATTTTTAGTGTTTGTTGATAAAAAAAATTGTATCTCATTATTGAATTCCCGTCCAAAGCGGTTGTAGATGTCTTATACTAAATGAGTCAAAAGCTCATGCTCAAAATTGCACAACACTTCATCATGACCACCATCGTTGCGAACACATGGGTGCGACTTCTGAAAACCTGGTTGCTGCCGATGGGAGAGGGTTGCCAGGCGAGTGTATCATATATGTAAAAACGACCACTGTGGCACATTTGTAACTTTCATATGCAAAAACAAAACCATGCAACATAGGGAAAAGAAACACATGGAGGAGAACCAAGCTAAATCGTCCTATTAATTTCAAGGAGCGTACAAATATTAAATCGAGGTACCCATTCAATGATATATCCACACTGTTCTCTTTGACAAATTAGCAAGAGCGGCAAAACATCAAGTTTAGAACTTATAGCAGAGTTTGCATATATTACTTCAAATCTGTAGGCCTTCTAACCAGCTCGTAAAATGAGTCTAAATAATTCAAACAGGTGTGCCTGCAAAGCAAAACTTAGAAGCAGTCCTTAATTGGCTTTCCTTTTCAATTCATTAAGCTCCATCTCAATCTCAGAATCCTTTAATAGAAATGTCTTGTTTGAAACAGCAACAGTTCTTCCAGGCGGAAGCTCTCCTTTCTTCGAACTACCTGCAGACAGTTGTTTCTTCAAGTTTGCAAGGTCATCTTCAACAGAAGAAGAGCTCTCTAGCACCGCAAACCTTCCTTCCAGATCATCCATATTTAAGTGGCCTAGAGCTTCCATTGCCAACACTTTCTCTTCCATCATTCCAAAGGCCGAAAGGGCACTACTCGTATCAACATTCCCCACCATCTCGCTCATTTCACTAGCAATCTTTGCAGACCGAGCCCGCGCTTTTAGGTTGTCCTTTTTCTACATTGCCTCTTGTATCTTGCTCTCTAAAAGCTTTGTATTGGACAAAAGACTATCAACAACACCTCTTTGTTGATCAAGTTGAGTTCTCAAAGCACTAGCATTATCGGCCAGAGATTTACGCCTCTTGAGAGCTTCGCGTGCTAAATCTTCCTCTACTTGTTGAACAGCTAGTTGTGCTTTTCGGTACCAGTTCTCCGAAGCCTGTTGCGCAGCTTTATACTTGTTTTCTAGCCTTTTTTGAGAGGCCAATACTTGTACTGTGGCCTGTCGCATCTTCGTCGAGTCATCGTTCATTTCAAGAACTGCTTGCTCCAAGATCTTCTCAGGATCTTCAAATGAAGACATGATTGCATTTGCATATGACTTGATGACCATAGCAAACCGGTCGATAAGGTTCATACGAGCAACAAAAGCAGTTCCGCGTGGTCTGAATTGATTTTGCTTATTGGAAGGAGCAACCATAATCGTTTCAAGTTTTATAGCTCCCACTCCGCCGTTATAGAACGACGTCGTGAGAGGTCTGCTGACCATAGAGAGAGTGGTAGAGGATGAAGAAGAAGAGGGGGGCATTGATGCCGTGGACATACCTATAAAAATCTGCGATTTCGTGGCCATCTTTATATGCTCTCAAATCTCAGATCGTTAAGCGTCGGCTGCGAACCCTAGCCTAACTCTAAGGATTAAGGAATAGGAGGATGCTCTCATTTATATGCTAAAGTAGCGTCCACCCAATCATATTATTTTGTTCAATATTTAAAAATTCAAAAACTAAAAAAAAAAAAAAAAGGAATTTGATTCTACACCCAAATTCACACACACCTTTTAGATTAAACTCATCTATAAGATTGTTTTAATATACACCCAAACCTATTAATTAGGTTTATCCTAAAAAAAAACGTAATTAAATAGGATAAATATAAAAACCCATTGTCGTTAAGAATTACTAAAGCTATCACCATCCCCAAACTTTCAGCAGATGCAAGTCTTGAAACGGTTGCGCAAAGACATTGTTACTAGAGTGAGAATCCCATTACTTCTAGAATGAGAATCTCAATGCCATTAGAACGAGAATCCCGTTACTACTAGAACAAATATAGAGTTCCATTTAGACACTAATAATTTTATTATAAATATGAACATTTACTTCTTCAAAATCCCATAATTCAATACTTGATATCTTTCTCTTATATTCAGTCACATATATTTTCTTTTCATTTTCCTCTTAAAGATGGTGCACACAGATGTAAAGTTCGTGGTCGATGTGGTTGGGAATGTCATATGTGGTGGGCTTTTCCTCTCTCCAATTCCTTCGTTCAGACAAATATGGAGAAAAAAAGATGTGGAGGCTTTTGATCCAAAACCTTACCTTACAACAGAATTGAACTGTTTATTATGGTGTATTACGGATTGCCATTTGTTGATCCAAACAACATTTTAGTTGTCACCTTTAATGGAATTGGGCTAATTATAGAGCTCATATATCTTGCATATTCTTATATTATGCTGCAGCAAAAAGACGAAAGAGTGTTGCTACATACTTTGTATGTGAACTTGTTTTCTTTGGAGCTATTGCAGTTGGAACTATGTTGACAATACCCGAACATAAGATGAAGATGAATCAACAATTGAGGGTTGTCGTAGTTGGTTTTATCTGTGATTTTTTCAATGTCCTCATATACAGCTCTCCTTTTGTTCATCGTGAGTGAGGTCATCAAAAAAAGGAGTGTGCAATATGTGCCATTGCCGCTCTCATTTGCCAACTTTCTGAATGGTTGTTGCTGGACTTCTTATGCTCTCATTGGAAAAGTGGACTACTTTATTTTAGTTAGCAGTGGTCTTGGTGCAATTGCTGGAGCAATTCAATTGATAGTCCATGCAATGTACTACAGAACTACATCAAAAGATGAAGACCTTTATGACAAGCCTACTAATGAAGTGCAACTTTCAACCATGGTCTAATTATTGCCTATCCATCTATTCATAATTGCGTTGATTTTTTTCTATTTAGTTTAGTTTTCATATTAACATGTACTATTTAGCTATCTATCAAATAAATAGAAAAATTAAAATTTTTCTCAATTTAGCTATTTCTCAAAATATGTTTCTATAGTCTTTATCTTTAAAATGAATCGAATGCTTTGCATATAGTAGAACTAGATTGTTTTGCTCAAACCCCGTGAGACATCATTTCAAATAAATTGAAATAAATGATAAAACAAGGACTAAAACTTTTCTATAGTCCTTGTAATCGATTTCCTTGTCATAAAAGTTTTATTTCACTCCAAAAAAAAAAAAAAAAAGCCAAAGCATTCAATAAAAACGTGAACCATTTATTAGTTACCTTCTTCCGGCCAGAAAAGAAATGTTTCCTGATTTTCCACCGTCCTATTTCTCCCAGGAATTAATTCGAATGTTCCCCTTTCCACATAGGAAGGGGATTCCTTATCCTAATGGGAACAACATTCCCGGCCTATAAGAGAGCACACAAGACTGATCATTCTTCAATACGCTTATCCCTCTATAAACACTGAAACTACCTAGGGTTTCTCTCCGAGCACACAGACCTCTATCCATTGACCTCCTCGGCTATCCTCTGAGAAATTAATCAAGTGGGTCGTGTGCTTTTCCCTATTCTTCATTAGGGTATCCTTCAATTCCCGATTTCCCCAAATTGAAATTTGATACTCTAGACATCACCGATTCCGATTCCTGAAGTAGATAGAATTGGGGAAAAGATGGCAGTAGCGGCCTCTGGGAAGCTCAACTTCGATGAAGTCCCCGGCGGATGCAGAGACTTCGACTCCTTCGAGAAATTGCGACTTCTTGGCCTGGGCACTTATGGCGAAGTTTCTCTGGCTAAAGAAAAAAGGACCGGAGAAATTGTGGCTTTAAAGAAATTGAAGCTGGCGAAGGAGAATTACGAGAAGGAAGGCTTCCCCATTACTGCAATAAGAGAAATCAAGATCCTGAACAAGCTTCGTCACGAAAATGTGATCAAGTTGAAGGAGATTGTGACATCTCCGGTGCGAATTCCGGGTCTTGATGCCGGTGACATCTATATGGTGTTTGAATACATGGACCATGACTTGACAGGTCTAGCAAATCGGGTGAGATTTTCCGTCCCACAGGTTAAGTGCTACATGAGCCAACTCTTGAAGGGGCTTCACTACTGTCATGCCAATGGAGTGCTTCATCGAGATATCAAAAGCGCGAATCTTCTTATAAACAACGAAGGCAGTTTGAAGCTTGGAGATTTTGGGCTTGCCCGGAAAGATTATCAAAATGCCAAGCTCACCAATCAAGTTGTCACGCATTGGTATAGACCTCCAGAGTTGCTTCTTGGGGCTACCAAGTATGGTCCCGCTGTTGATATGTGGTCTGCTGGATGTATCTTTGCTGAGCTTCTATGCCACGGCCGGCCAATTTTCGATGGTAAAACAGAGGCTGATGTTATGAAAAAGATTGTTGAGGTGTGTGGAGTTCCAGATGAGGTCAACTGGCCTGGAGTTTCAGAGCTTCCTTGGTATAACACATTCTTGAAGGCAATGAAACCGCAGCAGAGGCCTCTTAGGCCTCTTAGTGAGACTTTCAGACACTGTGACCGCCATACTTTGGAGTTGTTGGAGAAATTGCTTACTCTTGATCCTTCTAAGCGAATATCTGCCAAGGATGCTCTAGATGCTGACTACTTCTGGACTGATCCATTACCTTGTGATCCGAAAAGTCTGCCCAAGTATGAGCCATCACATGAGCATGATATACAAAAGCGTAAGCAGCAGCCATTGCAAGATGAGGAAAATGCTGCAAAGCGTCAGAAACCGGTGCAGTACAAACAGCAACATCCCCGCCGCATTCCAACACCCAGTCATCCGCAATCTGGACAAGCAGAAGCCCGAGAGCAACGGCCAAGCTATCGTTCTCAGTCACCAGTTGCTGCATTGTCTCGCCACCGTTATGAGAGTAGGCCTCCTCGACCCCCTCCTCGGCCCTCTGATGGGGGGAGAAGATATTATCAGAGTGATCCTTCTGCTTCAGGTTGGGACTCAAACATGAGGAGTGGAAGCCGCCATCGGCGTTACTAGCTATTAGAAGTGATGCTTTTACCTATTAACAATGAGTGGGTTTGGCCTGATATCCAGAGTTGCTATAGGTTTTACTTGACATGACTTGAAGTGTATATGTTTCCATCTGTAATTTACCCAAACTGTTCAAATGAAAATATTAAACTTCCTTCCATGAATTACTAGTTGTTGTGATTCATCTATCTCGTCAGTTCTTGATTCTGTTATGTTTCTTATGGTTTTGTATTCTCTTTTCCGTTGATGGATTGCTATACTTTAAATAGGTGCCAACTTGATCATTTGGTTATTGATCAAGTGAAACTAAAAGAAAACCAAGAGGAATGAAATATGAGAGAAAAATGTAGTGATATATTATGGCTACACAAACTTGCCCTTTTCCACTCTAACCCTTGGGAGACCTACCATCTATACAAAGTCAGTTCATAGGCAACTAACATTAGCTAAACCTAGTTCATAGGCAACTAACATTAGCTAAACCTATTTACAGCTAATTGGAAAATTTCATTATACCTGTTTGTCAGCGGTTCTGTTATGGCGGTTTTAGGCTCCTGTCCTTCAGTCATACCAGGGTTCATGGTGGAATCAACAGCCAGAGTCAAAGCAAGTAGAATCCTTATTGGAAAATCTTAATTTAACTAACCATAATTAGTCTGTGTGGTTAATCTTTCAAAGGCAACTAGGGATATATAGCAAGTCAAATCCCATTTCCTGTCTTTAGAAAAGGTTGCAGTTTTCACCAAAAAAAAAAAAAAAAAGGTTGCAGTTTTCACTTTCATCCAGTATTCTTCTTGCCTGCTAAATTTCATGCTTTCATGTTGGTATAATAGCAGCTTATTGTATATGTTTTCATCTGTAATTTAACCAAACAGTTCACTTGAAAAACTGATAGTTTCTTCCAAGAATTACCGCTTTTTGTGTTTCATGTGTCTGATGATTTTTTTTCAGGTTTGGATTCTGTTATGAGTTATGACCTTAATTTTGGTTTTGTATTCTTTCTTTCTGGTAATGGATTGCTATACAGCAAAACAGGTGCCAACTTGATCACGTGGTTCCTGATCAAGTGAAACTAGATGCAAACCAAGAAGAAAGAAATATGAGAGAAATTAATATAGTGATATTTTATGGCTATGAATCAAAACCTTAGAAGGTCTACTCTATATAAATAGAGTAATTTAAACCTCAATAGTTCATAGGCAACTAACATTTTTACAGCTAATTGGACAATTTTATTCTACTTGTTTGTCATCCGTTCTGTTATGGGGGTTTTAGTCTCCTGTCCTTCAGTCATGCCAGGGGACAGGGTGGAATAATCACCAGCCAGAGTCGAAGCAATAAGCATCCTTATTCGATTTCACTAAACCATAACAAATCTCTGTGGTTAATTCATATCTGGTATGGCTTTCTATTTCAGAAAAAAGGAATGCATACACAGTATCTTTTATTGTGTTTCATGCATGTTGCCTTTTGTTTACGTATTGTTTCATTTATCTGGTTAGATACTTCACTGACAAACAACTGAAGTTTGGATCCTACAATGGACGGTTTTGATATGAGTTTGTGACAAAATTTTGTTCTGACTGTAGTAAAATAACATTGATCAAGAGAGAAAAGTTATCAAAATTCAGGTTGCATTGTAGATCCTAGTGGCAAGGCAATACTTGAGATATATATCTAGTCTAATCCTATTTTCTGTCTTCGGAAAATGTTGTAGTTTTCACTTTCATCCTGTATAAATTCTTGCCTGCCTGCTAAATTTCATGCTTTCTTGTTGGTATAGCAATAATTTATTGCATACTGAACGGGAAAGCAGCAGAGGAAATGTTGCTACTACCGGACTAAAACATGGATTCTTATGAACAATTGTTGCGACTTGTAAAGGGATGCAAAACAAAGATCAAATACCATATTGTCATATTGATTTATTATGCCATTGATGGTCCTCATAATAAGAGTTTATAAAGGTTTTACCTCTGCTCGTTCATTTTAACGTCAACTTTATCATCTGTGAACCAGTTTAATTGTACGTTGGTGATATAGCTATCAAGACGCTCCATGGGGACTTATGACTACTCGCAAGGAAAAGAGTGTTGAGCTTCAAAGTTAGTTTACAAAACGGAAAAATTGAGTGAACAACTCCAAACAGACTTAGTTTTGTTTAGTTACTATGAGATAACTATTGCAAAGTCGGTGAAATAAGTCCGTTTGACTTCTATGATATAGCTCTCTTGTTCCAGCTTTGGCCTTGGTTTTTCTGATTTAGAAATTGGTATGTTTTGAGCTCCTGTCATCAACTCATTATCATGTAACAGCTAGTTTTATTTATTTATTTTTTGAATTATTTCCAAACATGAACTAATTCAACGCTTTCCCTCGGTTTCTCAAAAGGTAAAGCAACACAATATTTAGTGTTCGAAGTGCAAGTGCTCTGGCTTTGCTCTGTTCGTCTACAGTCAATTTTAGTTTTCTGTGCTATTTTGATTGCTAGTCAGGTTTCCTGACTTTGTCGTGGTAGCAGAAGCAACCTACTCTTGGTTTTCTCAACTTTTCCACGCTAGAGCACGCTCAATATCTGGTTGAATTCCATCGAGGGATTCATGCACTTAGCTTCAACAGGCTGCAAAAGATAATCAAGTCAATTATAGAATGCATGACTAAATCTAATATATCAGCAAGTATTTTGCAATATTCCTTTGCATATACAAAATTATTTACTACGAACTAGATCTTAGTCTCAATATTTGATGCCTATAAATTGGGGGACAATTACAAAAAAAGAAGTACTAGTGGGCTAAATCAACTACAGGCTGCAAAAGATAATCAAGTCAATTATAGAATGCCTGTACAATGACAACAAAATCTAATGAACAAGTCTTTGGCAATATTCTTTTGCATGTATAAAATTCCGATGCACCAGAGTCAACTTATGAACAAGCTAGGCTCGAAAGAAATGTTATCCACATATATAAATAACAAAATCATATGCGCTTCATGCTTTCTATCTTCATCCTGGAGTTGATTAAACCGTAAAGATTGCAGCGGAAAAAAAATCAAATTGTGTTGTAGTATAAATGTATAAATACTATGTATGTCTATATCATGTAAACAAATACGTAAAGTATTTGAATAGATACTTGAGTGTATAAACATAGGTACTTGAGTGTATGAAGACTTATGTAACATGCTTTACCAAAGGGCAACAAGCATAGCAGAAAATCATCATCAAGATGGTTATCATTTTGGTTTTCTCTTTGAGCTTTCACACTTCAAATGTATTCCTATAAATACCCCTTTGTATGAGATGAATAAACACACTTGAAATCTCAATTCTCTCTGAAATATTACTCTATCTTTCTGTGTGTCAATTTCTCTTGTTCTTAAACACGTTATCAGCACGAAGTTGCTCTAGAATTAGAATCGAAAATTGACGAAAGAAGAGTTCATCATTGATCGAAGTCATTTTTCCAAACCTACAAAAAATCCTAAACCCTAGCACATATCAAAGCCCTTGATTCCAGGAGCCCGGAACTGGTCTCAGAATCACCGGAACCGGCTGAAAACTGCCTGAACCGGCCGCCGGAAGCAGAAAACCCGAACCCAACCACTGCCGAGTGCTGCTGAGTGCTGCCAAGGATCTGCCGAGGTGCTGCCAAGCAGCTGCCGACACATCTGTCGACAGATTTGCGGGGCGACTTTCCGACAACTTTTCCGGTGACTTTTCGACACTTTTCCGGTGAATTTTCGGACGGTTTTTCTTGACTTTTTCCAACGATCCTTCCGATCACTTCCGATAATTTTTCCGGTCAAAATTTCCGCAACACTATTTCAAGGTATTCTTTACTAAAAGTTCCCGTTTTTGAGTTTTAATTTATTTTCTCTCCTTTTTCCTTTTTCTCGGGAACTTACAATCAAAAGCGGAATTATAGAAATTCACGCCAAACGAACTAAGAGCGTTCGTAATCAATGAACTAAGAGTGTTCACAATGATTCTTGGAAATTGATTTCTTGGTAGCATATCTCGGAAATCTTATTATTTTTCGTGGAAGTTTAAACTCCGAAACTAATATTTTCTTCTTATCTTCAAGGATGTCGAATGAACCTAGACTCGATTTCCAAATCCTTGACTCAACAGGTTCGGATTACCATAGCTGGAAAACCGACGTTGAGAACCATCTCACATCGAATGGGATACTGCCCATCATCCATGCACCAGACCCGGCCCTTGTGTTCCCTCGAACACCTAAGAGGCATGCACAAGCAATCATCTTGATGCGACGTCACATGGACAAAGCACTCAGACTAGAGTACATGTCCATCAAAGATGCAAATGATTTATGGGAGGCGCTATAAGAGCGCTTTAACAATATCCAAGATTCCCTCCTCCCTGACTTGAAGGTTCAGTGGAACGATGTACCCTTCTCCGACTTCAAGTGTATTGCTGAGTACAATTCAGAAGCTCTTCATCTCAAATCCATGTTGAGGTTCTGTCAAAAACCCCTCACAGAAAAAGAGCTAATTGAGAAAACTCTCTCCACCTTCCCCGTTGCAGCAATCTTGCTATTAAAGCAGCATCGCACTGAAGTAAATGCTGGACGAATTACGAGGTTCAATGAGCTCATAAATGTTTTGTCGGTAGCCGAAAAGCACGACAACATTATCGTAAAGAATTATAATTCAAGACCCATTAGAACCAAGAGCGTTCGTGAGGCAAATTATAATGCACCCAAGAGAGGGCACAAGGAGCGGTACCCTAGCAATAGGGGACATGTGTACCCTAATAATAGGGGACATGAAGGACAAACAGGTCCATATAACCGCCCCAATAAAGAAGGAAACCGCAACTTTAGAGCGGGCACACGTGATGACAACTCCACACGTGGAAGAGGGAGATATAGCAACACCGGCTGTGGAAATAGAACCATGAGCCGTGGAGGTCGCATCATGCGCCGTGGTAGTAGCAGCAACTCTCCTAGGGAATATCCACAACCTGCACAACCTACACAACCTGCACAACCTGCACCTCAAATGAAGGGAGGGAACCACAATGACATGTGTCATAGATGTGGATCAATCGAGCATTGGTTTAAACAATGCCATGCAAGTACCCAATTAGCTGTACGCTACAAGGAGTACAAGGAAGCAAGAGAGCAAGAGGCTAACCTTGCCGAAGATGAAAATAGTGAAGATGTCAATCTCACTGTTGAGGACTTCAAAGCTGTAAATGAAGAGCACGAGGATGCCACATACTTTGATTAGAATAATCCTCTTTCTATTTTCCAAGAGTGGCAAATGTGCCTTAGTCAATAAATAACAATTGTATTAAACTCCTTCTTATATGGCGTACCCAATGAAGTATGATGTCTAGGAAAGCAATTGAGATCGGGGTATTTAAGCGAGCCTCGCTCCACCAGCATCTCTCTACTTTCCTGGTCATATTTCATTGGAATTACCAAACGGATTGAGTGATAACAATTTGTCTAAAAGTTTGATATTTGGAATAGACTTATGAATAACTTTAATGTAAACATTGGCTATTTTCCCTATTAATAAAGTATCGCATTCAATGTCATGGACATGTGTTAGTATTCCGAACTTTATTCCCTTTTCAGTATGTTTTCCGGAGAATTAGAATGTCTTCTTGATAGTGGCACCACACATACTATATTGCGACATATGCAATTATTTTTATGGATGACACCTAGTCGATCCTCAGTAACTACGATGGCTGGACCATCACAATTGATTCATGGTCGAGGACCAGCTCAATTTTTGTTACCAAACGGCATAAATGTTAATGTCGCCGAAGCTCTATATGCTCCAAGGGCCCGAAGGACCTTATTAAGCTTTAAAGACATAAGAGCCAATGATTTTCATGTGGAAACACATTGTGAGAATGGACAAGAGTTCCTTTGCATCACCTCTAAAAACTACAGAAATACACGAGTTTTAGAGAAACTTATGTGTCGCTCTAGTGGATTGTATGCAACCACTATTAGAGTCATTGAATCCAACCATGTCATGAATGACAATTTATTGGATCCTGACACATAGAAGCTTTGGCACGACCGTTTGGGACATCCAGGTCGTGACATGATGCTCCGTATATTAAAAACTTCACACGGACATCCATTCTTCAAAACGAAAAGAAGTACGAACCAAACATTGGTCCAAAGAGTTACTTCTAAAGCATATAATTCGTTTTGCAAAGCTTGCTCTTTAGCAAAGGTAGGATCAAGACCATCCTATGCAAAGGACACTAAAGAAAATATACCATTCTTACAAAGAATACAAGGTGATATTTGTGGACCTATCCAACCAACTTGCGAACCATTTAGACATTTTATGGTGTTGGTTGATGCATCGACACGTTGGTCACATGTCATGCTCTTATCCACAAGAAATGCTGCATTTGCTAAACTCCTAGCACAAATCATTAAGTTAAGGGCTCACCACCCTGATCATCCTATTAAGTCAATTCGTCTTAACAATGCTGGAGAATTTACATCAAGAACCTTTGATGATTATTGCATGTCCATTGGGATTGAGGTCGAACACCCTATCCCTCATGTACACACCCAAAATGGACTCGCATATGCTGCCATTAAAAGACTTCAAATGGTTGCCAAGGCATTGGTTATGCGCACCAATCTCCCTATTTCTGCTTGGGGCTATGCAATATTACATGCAGCTGTGCTTATTCGTCTGAGACCCACTGCCACCCAACCCTTTTTTGCGTCCCAAATGGTGACTGGGTATGAGCCTACTGTCTCACACTTACGCATATTTGGGTGTGCAGTCTATGTGCCAATTGCACCGCCACAGCGCACTAAAATGGGTCCTCAAAGACGCTTAGGTTGGATATAATACTCCAAGCATTATCCGCTACATAGAACCCTTGACAGGTGATCTATTTACCGCTAGATTTGCGGATTATCACTTTGATGAGACAGTCTTCCTGTCATTAGGGGGAGACAAGAACATTAATGTTCAACAGAAAAGACAGGAATTGTTGTGGTCTGTCCCCACTTTGTCTCATCTTGATCCCCAAACCACACAGTCTGAAATAGAAGTGCGGAGGATTCTCGAACTTCAGAACGTAGCAGAATCAATGTCTGATGCGTTTTCTGATATCGCTAAAGTGACAAGATCACACATACCTGCTGCAAACGTACCTACAAGGATTGATGTCCCTAAAACTAAAGGACATGACATCCCCTCTATGGGTGATGCAGTGGCTAGACCTATGGCTCCTGCCAGGAAGCGCGGGAGGCCCGTAGGTTCGATGGATTCTTGCGCAAGAAAGAAAGCGAGCTTGACACAAAATAATCCATTAATCATCGATACAAATTATCCATCTCATGAAAAAATTCCGGATTATGGTTATGTCCAAGAGACATCATTGGAGGACGTTCCAATGGTAGAACCAATTCCAGAAAATACAGAGATCTCCATGAATTACACCAGTATACATGTAATTATGGACAGAAATTCTATGGCTATTAATGATGCATTTGCATATCAAATTGCAAAAGGAATTATAGAATACGATGATATCGAACCTCGTTCTGTTGAAGAATGTCAACGAAGAGCAGATTGGTCCAAATGGAAAAATGTGATCCAGACTGAATTGATTCACTAACAAAGAGACAGGTATTTGGGCCTATAACGCTGACACCACCAAATATAAAACCTGTTGACCATAAATGGGTCTTTGTTAGAAAGCGTAATGAGAAAAATGAGGTTGTTAGATACAAAGCCCGCCTTGTGGCGCAAGGTTTCTCACAACGCCCTGGAATCGATTACGAGGAGACATATTCTCCCGTAATGGACTTTATAAAGTTCCGTTACCTTGTCAGTTTGGTAGTTTCCGAAAAACTTGATATGCAGCTCATGGATGTGGTTATAACATATCTCTATGGGGATCTAGATTCAGAGATATATATGAAGGTTCCAGATGGACTTCAATTACCCAAATCAAGTGGCTCTAAACCACGGAGCGCGTTTTCAATAAAATTAAGACGCTCACTATATGGATTAAAACAATCCGACGGATGTGGTATAACCGTCTAAGTGACTACTTGATTGGGAAGGGATATGTTAACAATGAAATATACCCTTGCGTGTTCATTAAGAGGACAAGATCCGGATTTGCAATTGTAGCAGTTTATGTCAATGACATGAACCTAATTGGAACTCTAGATGAGTTAAAAGAAACTGCTACATATTTGAAATCTGCGCCAACACGCTGCCATTGGATTGGTATAAAGACAATCCTTCGATACCTAAAAGGTACGATCGATATGGGCTTGTTCTATCCCTACAGAGAGAAAAGAAATGTGAACGCCGGCAACACTATCCATAGTGACCGACGTTTTCCTCCTCCGCTCCATCAAAATGATAATGATGTTCTGACGGACTTTGCTGATGCAGGGTATCTCTCTGACCCTCATAAAGGTCGCTCTCAAACAGGTTATGTCTTTACCATAGGAAGCACCGCGATATCTTGGAGATCTACAAAACAGACTCTTGTTGCTACTTCCTCAAATCATGCAAAGATTATTGCACTACATGAAGCCGTGCGTGAGTGCATATGGCTAAGGACTATAAATAGACACATTCGAGGAACTTGTGGTTTGAAATTTATCACAAATAAACCTACATGCATTTACGAGGATAATGCAGCTTGTATTGAGCAAATGAAATTAGGTTTCATCAAAGGCAACAATACGAAGCATATATCGCCGAAATTCTTCTACAATCAGCAACAACAAACACTTCTAAATATTGAAGTAAATCAAATCCGATCAGAAGATAATGTAGCTGACTTATTTACTAAGTCACTACCAAAATCCCCTTTTGAGAAACATGTAAGGAGCATCGGATTGAGGAGGATATCCGAACTCCCACGATCTTCAAGGGGAGTCTAAATCAGGGGGAGTATCCAAAAACATACTTCACACTCAACGCGCGTTGTGCTCTTTTTCCCTTTCGACCAAAGGTTGTTTTTCCCACAAGGTTTTATTACTTGGCAAGGTTTTTAACGAGGCAACTTCGAAGCGCACCACCAACACAATACTGTTGAACATGAAATATCCAAGGGGGAGTGTTGTAGTATAAATGTATAAATACTATGTATGTCTATATCATGTAAACAAATACATAAAGTATTTGAATAGGTACTTGAGTGTATAAACATAGGTACTTGAGTGTATGAAGACTTATGTAACATGTTTTACCAAAGGGCAACAAGCATGGTAGAAAATTATCATCAAGATGGTTATCATTTTGGTTTTCTCTTTGAGCTTTCACACTTCAAATGTATTCCTATAAATACCCATTTGTATGAGATGAATAAACACACTTGAAATCTCAATTCTCTCTGAAATATTACTCTCTCTTTCTGTGTGTCAATTTCTCTTGTTCTTAAACAAATTGTTTAATACCTTCTTGCTCGATATGCAAAGTTTCATAAATGAAAGATTTATTTACAAATCTCATAGCCTATGGTATTGCCTCTGTGATTTGTGTTGCTTTTATAATATTGTTTATTTGTATGTACAGAAACCATGGTGTTAGGAGGAAACGGATTCCATGCACTGTCAGTGTATGCACACTGATGCGAGTGCACTACACGCGCCAATTAAAATAATAAAAACCTACAATCTTGGCCATTCAGTTGATCCCACCGTCAATTGTTCATAAATTTGTATTGACGGTCAACGTTAACAGTTAAAACAAATCTTCTTCCTCCGGGGAAGCCGTCACCGGAGTCGAGCACGACCCGAGCCAAATCCGGAAGCACTTGTTTGGCTCGCGAATCTCGGCCATCCGTATCCCCTTCTTCTTGACCCTCCATGACAATAAAGCAAATCTTCTCTTCCATTATGGGTCAGAGCTTTCGGGTGTGAAAAAGTGAATTAGAGAGGGAGAGAGGTTGAAGATGTAGATGAAGGTGAATGGTTTTTGGGAAGAGATAGAACAAAGGGGTTGCATGATACTTGGCCACTGAGCTTGTCATCTGGGTAAGCCTCCACGTCTCTGAAACCCAACAAAGGAGAGATCTGAAATTAAATTCCCTTTAGAAATCCAAATTCATCGACACAATCACCGATTTATTTTTTCCTTTATTTTTTTTCCCGGTATACAGACTCCTGAGTCTTCTCTCCTTCGGAAAAATAGGGCTTTTACCCTCTCCCCTTCATGCATGATTTGCATCTGAGCTACGGTTTTTTTTCCAAAATGAATTGGTTTTTTTTTATATATACGTATTCAAGAATTTGGGTTTATACAGATCATGATAAAATAATTTTAATAATAATTTTATAAAATAAATGAAACAAGGTAGTAATGGGAGCTGTGTGTTTGTGGCCAGGTGAGAAGAAGTGGAATTCAAAGGTTGTGAAAAAATCACTCCTTAGAATATAATGGAGAGGATGCATTGTGAACTAATAATTTTTTCATATGTTTGAGTCAAATTTAAAATATCTATATCAAAACTTAAAATATTTATATCAAAACTGAACTTGTTCAATGATATTTCGCTTCACAAATTTGAATAAATAGATAAATAAAGACTAGCTTAATACTACCCTGCAATATGTAAGTTGTTGAACTATTTTTAAACAACTAAAACTTCTATTCTACTGATCAGTAGTGTGGTCTACGCAATATATTGTTAAATTAACTTTTCAAGTAGATTTTAACTTGTTCATAATTACTTTAATAATTTATTAGCTTAGTGTTTAAATACCTAACCGAAAAAATCATGTCCCTTGAGTTCTGTTACGTGCTCAAAAGATAGAGATAGACCCCTACACAAAATGGTCGAAAACAAACAATATTTTGATTATAAGCATAAATTATTCGAATTCCCTCATTCAACGGTCGATTTTCTCATATATGTATGTCTTGATTCAACTGCCCTTAAGGAATTTAGTTACATAAGGTCATAAAGGTATATTCAAATGACCCATAGATCGATGTCAAAACGAAAACAAAATCTCTAAAGTTTTTACAAGAGGCATAAAAATATTCCAATAAGCTCATCCAACGATCGATTTCTTCAAATTCATTTACCTCTGCCCTATCGCTTTTAAAATGTACACATCACTTCATAAGCAACATACAAGTTATACAACACTAGTAGACACAAAAATATTTCATGCAATCATTTAATTGAAAGTGAAAAAGTGTGTTTTTAACCCTGCACATATGTCCACTACGCAGTTATATACTATATGTGAAAAACTGGCATGATTCGTGGTCCCTACGGCATCCCTCGATGGCGGTTAACCTATATTTAAGGCAATTACAAACATTACCCTAATTTTATTAACAACACCCTTCAAAGGGCAATACTGTCAACACAAACAAGGCTTGGGACATTGACCATTGAATGTGAGAGTTACATTAGTTTAACTTACGGCCAGGTCCAAAATTAACCCAAATTGGTCCATGTTTTGACCCTAATCCTTTAGGTTAACCGAACAAGTCTTTATAATCCTATTTCTATCAACTCCACCCTTCAAAGAGCAAGACCATCAATAGATATAAGGTTTGGGAAGACGGCCTTTGGATGTGAGAATTACATTAGTTTAGGAGTTTTGTCCAAAATTGATCCAATTTGATATATTTTTCAACCCTAATGCTCTAGGTCAACTGAATAAGACTTTATAACCAACTCCAATCTTCAAAGAGCAAGACCGTTAATGGATACAAGGATTGGGAAAATGACCGTTAGATGTGAGAATTACATTAGTTCAGGCTTTCAGTCCAAAATTGATCCAATTTGGTCTATGTTTCCACCCCGATCCTCTAGGTCAATTGAATATGGGTTTATAACCTAATTTGTATCAATTCTACCATTCAAAGAGCAAGACTGTCAATGGATACAAGGATTAGGACACCGACCATTAGATGTAACAGCTACATTATTTTGGATGTGAGAATTAAATTTTTTTTTAACTACTTATTTACAAAAATTAGGAAGAAAATCATTGCTGTACTCTTAGAGAACTATCTAGCAGAAAAATATTAACACTAATAGCCAACGTCCGTGTAGTTGAAAATATGCCTTTTTTTTTTTTTGCAAGGGAAAGCCCTTTTTTTATCAATAATTTAGGTGGCTGATGTGGAAAAATAAAAGTATAGAAATAATTTATTATTATTATTATTATTTTTTACCAATAATTTAGGTGGCTGATGTAGAAAAATAAAAGTATGTAAATCAAATTTTAAAGTAAAAAGCAGGAGGTGTGGCTCGAACCTTGCCAACCTAGCTAGTTTAATTGTGCCTTTACAACTGTACCAACCAATGTAGAATATGACAATCACTTCAGCTCCGGAAAATATACCGATATGCTAATTTTACCTGAGTTCGGTGACCTTCGCTCATTCTTCGACCTTGTTCAAAGTGATTCAAATCTGGGTTTTGGATGGTTTTTTGAGGAACTTATATTCCGATCTTACCACACAATTGGTCAATTGGTGGAGCAACCAGTCTAAACCCAAGCCAATCAAGAATTCCGCCTATGCATGCTAGACGGCAGCGGCCGCAGGCCCAGCCCTGCTCGGAGCACAATCACCGGGATGAAAGGGGATCCATCGCTGCTGCTCCTCTGGTTCGGGCTCTGCGATATTGGCTTGTTGTCGAGGAACATCTCGGCGGCCGGAAATGGATGATTGAGAGATCGGGTCGGGGTCTGGATCAAGGGCCATTTCATTGCACGGACAGGCTAACGTCCGTCTTGAACTAACGGCGCACGTGATCACGTGCTGTCAGTGCTTTAACACTGACGGCCGCTCCCGTGTTAGGATTGGGAAACACAAGAAGAATCAGCGATATGAAGCCAGACTTGCGGCCGAACGAACTGCTTACAGAAGCAAATTGCCCAAACCATTAGATGTTGAAAGAGGTGGTAATGGAACCAAGGATGGTGGGATGGTGATTTTGGCGGGAGCTGGCACTGCTGTGGCCACTGCAGCTGTAGCAGGCAGTGGAGCTAGTACTAGTGATTTTAATGGTGGCAGCGGCGGCTCTGGGGGTGATGGTGGTGGCTGTGGGGGTTGTGGAGGTGGTTGCGGGGGTTGTGGTGGAGATTGAAGTTATGGTTCTGGTTCTGTTGTGGTTATGGTGACTGTTGAAAGGTGATATTACATCATACTACTATTTCCTTGTCTTTCTACTTTGATGATATACGGTTACATCTACCCTGTGCAATTTATTTGCAATATAATTACTACGTCCAATAACCCGTAGGTTTCATATGCTTTGATGTTGCCTAGTCTTCACTATGTTTTGTTAAAAAATGGGGAATGCTTTCCTACATTAGAAAATTAAGTTTTTCACGAGAATTTACAAGGGTATATCGATATAAGGTTCAGATTACGTTATTATGTAGTTAGTGACTCTATCAATCTAACCACACAGCAGTCACAAGAATATGACAAACAATATTTTGAAATACATTAGTATCCAAAAATTCTAGCAATCTACTAACACTATTGGTCACTGGCCCTGGGCTCCAATTCTCGTTTTAGGTATATGCAAATTAGTGCTATTCGATCACTATATCGATCAATCTCAATCAAATGGGACTTCATTAAGGAGATAGCTAGGGTTTGGTTCATTCCCTTTCCCCACATGGATAACAAATATGCTTGTAGGCGAAAATACCTAAGACTATGAATTAAACCACAACCAGCCAAAAAATATATTTTCATTCATTATTAAAAAAAAAAAAAAGTTGCTCTTAGCTAGCTCTACATACCTGCGCATTTCCATGGCAGTTCTGATGCAAGGTGGTTACCATGTTCCAGTCGGCTTCAGGTTTATGCCTACCGAAGAAGAGCTACTTTGTTACTATCTTCGTCGCAAGATCAAAGAAGAAGGGTTGCCAGAAGCTGTTGTTCATAACTGCAATGTATATGGTGAGAAAGAACCATGGCATATCTGGGAAGCATACAAAGATCCATCAGATCAAGAAACAAAAAGCTTCTATTTCTTTACTGTTCAACCCAGGAAGAGTTCTCCAAAGGGATCGCTTACAGTCGGAAGAGTTGGCACCCACACCTAGAGAGGCAAAAAGACTGGGAAGAAAGCACATGCTTCTGGTTCTGGTAGTGTTATCGGGTCGAGAACAAGAATTGTATACACGAAGCATGGGTCTGTTCAAGATGGTCACTGCTGGCTCATGAACGAGTTGGAGCTCGATGAATCTTTACTGCACAGCAAAGATCAAGTGAAGGAGAAGAGATATGTTCTTTGTATTCTTAGAAATATGGATGAAAACAATTGTCAAAGGAATAAAACTATTGTCTCTTCTATTTATTTGTTTTCTCGTTTACATGAAATCATTCCATACAGAACTTGCAATGGTAACCCTTTCCCTTGTAGCAAAAGAAAAAGAAAAAAAAATGGTAACCCTTTCCAAATGCGATTTTCATCTCTCAATTGCCTTAATGCTCCACTAAAAAAAGCAAAGGCAGAGCTCGATCTGACACCCCTGATCATTAAAATATTGATCGATGGCAAAGACCTCTGCAATTTACTGATGCAGAAAACAATTCAAAGAATGATCACCTTTGGACGATCCAGCTAGCTGTCCTACTTCCATTGTTATGATCCAGAGTATCACTTCAATATCTTGGAAGTCCTGATGGGATTGATCTCCTGCAAGAAATAAATGAACCTTGTCCTTCAATGTAACCCAGCTGCAGCCTGGACTCTTCCTTATCCCTTTTGATTTCTTGGTCATCCTCACTTGGTCTCCATCCTTCACTTTCCCTAAAGTAGAATATATATTGGATAAAACCACATAAGGGGTTGCATTATCAGGCTCCAATTTGATCAGGTGCTGAGTTGCAAGCTCTGCAAGATCAAGACGTAAATGAGCCCTGCTAGCACCAAGAAGAGCTCCCCAAACCCCAGCATGGGGCTCAAATGACATTGAACGAATCAACTCAACAGCTTCATCGAGCAAGCCAGATCGTCCAAGGAGATCAACCATGCAAGCATAATGATCCGGTCCTGGTTCTATGTGGTGCAATGATTGCATCGAATTAAAAAACTGCCGTCCTTCATTTACTAGCCCCACATGGACACAAGCTGAAAGAACACCCAGAAACGTGATTTGGTTTGGCTCGCAACCTTCATTCTGCATGCTCCAAAACAAGTTCAGGGCTTCTTCCCCAAAACCATTTTGGGCAAACCCAGTAATCATGGAGTTGAATGAAACAGTATTGGGCGAAAAGATACTTGTGAAGATCCGATTGGCATCAATGACATTCCCACACTTCGAATACATTGAGACCAGAGCATTTCGAACAGATATATTATTTTCCATATTCACCTTCAGTGAAAAAGAATGGATCTGCATCCCCTCATTTAGAGCGGCCAAACTGGCTGAAGCACTGAGCACACTGCTCAAAGTAAGTGGATTAGGCCTGATTGTTTTCCACAGCATCTTGATAAACCAACGGAGAGCCTCCTCATATTCCTCATTATTTACAAAACCTGAAACTAGAGCGGTCCAAGCAACATCATCCTTCTCAGGCATCAACAAAAACAATTGGATGGCTTTCTTAGTCATACCCTTACTTGAGAATCCTGATATCATGGTCGTCCATGAAACTACATCCTTTTCAGGCATCATCTCAAACAGTTTAAAAGCTACTTCAATTTCAGCACAATTAACATAACCTGCAATTAAGGAATTCCAGGAAACTATATTTTTCTTGCTCATCATACGTATTATCTTAGTAGCTTCATCTACAAAACCAAACCTACAATACATAATGATGATAGAATTTCCTAAAACGATATCATAATCAAATCCCATTCGGGAAACTAGCCCGTGCATCTGAATCCCTTCTCCACATCTACCAAAACCACCACAAGCGCCAAACATTATGCTCATGGTAGTGGAATTGACCTCCACTATCCCCTCCCTTCTCATATCCAAAAACAATTCAAAACCCCTTTCGAACATTCCCTTCTTCATGTACCCATCAATCATTGCCGTCCAAGTAACAACAGTCCTCTCCATCATCATATCAAACAAATTTCTAGCTTCATCAATCCTTCCCAGTTTGCAATACCCATCAACCACACAACTCTCAGAAACCACATTTCTCTCTTCCATTCCCTCGAAAACTCTAACCGCCTCCTCGATTCTTCCCGCCTTCAAATACCCATTTATCAACGCATTTGAACAAGCCGGTTCCCGCCACTGAGCTGGCATCTCACAGTACAGCCTCTCAGCCTCGTCAAACACCCACGCCTTTACGAAACCAGTGATCATTACAGTATAAGACACCACATTACGCTCAGGCATCGTACAAAACAACCCAAAAGCTTCATCTACATTACCTTTGCTCCGAATATAAGCCGTGATCATCGCATTATACGACGCAATGTTTCGTTGGGGAATTTCATCGAACACCTTGCGTGCCAGGCTAATTTGGCCATTCTCTGCATATGCAGTAAGCATGGCGGTCCAGGTGATAGGGTCCTTAGTTGGCATACGATTGAAAATCGACTCTGCTTGTTTGAGATCACCATTTCTTCCACTTTTAGTGATTTGGGAGTTGCAGTAAACAAGGAAGCTGCTAGCTTTTCTGCTTTGGAAGTCATAGTATGCTTGAGTAGACAAATATGAGCAGCGAGCCTTATAACGTGAGAAGCTATAGTTGAGGATGTGTTTGTGGAAAAGGTTGGTTGTAGTTTGGAGTTTTGTTGGCATCTTAGGCTAGAGACTTCTCATCTCTCAGGCTTTGCCTTGGAAGATCTGATGAAATTTGATAATAGGCCATGGAAGCACATTTAGGTTCATGAGATTGGGCCGGGGTGACAATTCTGACCCAACCCATAACAAAGCTGGATAGGAATTTTTTATATATATTATTTTTATTTATATATTCGGGTGACTGACTCACCTTAAAAAAAAAAAAATTAATAATAATAAAAAAAAATTCATACTTAAGAAGTTCAGATCTTAAAATTAATTTTGATACTAGCTACACTTTCAACCCAAAATTTACCATCAGCAGGGCTGTTTTTTTTTTTTTATTATTCCTCATGTGATACTGTTTCTGATTCATGCGCAAGGCCCAAGCTCGTGCGTGTATTTTCTTTCTCTTTGTTTCTTTTTTTGTTAGTAGGAATTGACAGAAACACCCCTTCTATCATTAACGATATCGGATCTATTATCTGATCAGACCAAAAGGCAAGAAAGACAAAGTGAGTGATAGATTAGGGATTCCAAATCCAGTTCGATTGAGATTGTTATGAAAGTATAAAGATTTTTTAAGCACTTATTTGATTAGAATCGATTTCTTTTGAATGTTCATTTCAGTTAAAGAAATAAATCTCTGCAGTGGTTGAGAAATTTAGAAGTTGAGTCCTTCCAATTGCACATCTAATGCTCTTGCATCCTTCATTATTATTGCCGATTAGAGTGGTTGTTCTCCGGGTCTTGGTCATCAACTCATGAAGGAATTGGCACAAAGTTTAGGTAATTATGTTTTGATTATTGATTTGATATATATTGATAGAAATTGAGTTTGATGATATGATTATATACATGTTGTCTAGTGATTGTAAATTATTATTAATCATTCATTATGAACTCAATTCTTTATGGAGTATGATTTTGCAGATTGTTTGTTACTGAAAGTCATAATAACAGATTGTTTGTTACTGAAAGTCATAATAATAGTTCCTTTTTTCCGTTTCTTTCTTTCTTTCTTCTTCTTCTGCGTCTTCTTCTTCTCACTTCACTTTATGGTGGGTTTCTGCTTTAGAACAACGGAATTGAATGTAGCCCTTTCAACAATAAAACATTTCTCGTTGTGTTATAGAAGATGAAAATGTGTGTTATCTACTAACCAAGAATCTTTTTGCTACCGAGAGTTAATAGGCTATATCTATTATTAGTTATTGAGGTAGAATAGTATTTTGAGAAAATATGTCTTTAGCATGTCAATAGCAATATTTATTTACTACTGATTGTCACTAGCAATCTTTTCTAGGCAATTAAAATTTTAAGTTAATTTGATTAAGTCCAAAACTCACACCTCATATTGGATGTAGTCCGGATGAATTTTTTTATTAATCGCGGTCCTATGACTCACCTATCACGTTGGATTTGTTTCATTTTCTATCTTGCTGATTCAACACATAAATTTTTCATTCCTAACACACCCTTATTTAATATATTCTACACAATAAACAGTAAACATAAATATATTAATTGTAATCCTAAATTATAGCAATCTTGTTAATGTAAAATTAGCAAATTTAATATGTTGACTTTAATTAACATTATTAGACCCTTGATTGAATTCAAAAGAGGAATCGTTTTTTTTTTGTTTATTTCTTTTTCTCTCATATTTGTATTTTTTGTGTGGTTTCTCCCTTCTTCATTCGTTTTTGGGTCTTACTAACATGATTTTTTCAATTCGCAACTACCTTTATTATAAACTTGGTAAGAAGTTTTTGCTTACGTTTGATATAGAATCGATTAAGGTGTTATAGGTAACATTTGTCATATAATTTGATCAGACATTTTTATTTCACATTTACATACCTTAAAAAATTTCCAAGTTTCTCTCTATATCTCTATATCTAAGGTTCTCTCATTATCTCTCACTCTCTCTTTCATACCTTTATCTTTTAATTAGGTATAGGTTTTTATGTACATATTTGTGCATTTTGATTAGATTGGTAATATATTCTATCTTTCTTTGTCCTGCTTCGTATGTCTAGGTAGGTCAAATCTCTACTATACAACTTTAAATACCTACTATGTAGATACAACTAAAGTAATAGTGTTTAAATTCTTGTTCTAAAGTTTCTCATCCTATAATATAGTTATATAAGTACTTGATATCTACATTTTACAGTCCCGGCTACACTAAGGGCATCCTTAGTTTTTCTTAGATACGAATTTCCGGTTTTCACCCACTTTCCGATCACATTTTCACATCATAACCATTCAGTTTTTAGGTCCTAATGTATAGATCACCTCTGCAAATTTTCAGCTAATTTGGTGATCGCTAAGGCATCCAAAACTGCAATTTATCATTATAAATACGAACGGTTCCGGTTCGACAGATTTGGTCCGTGTGTAAATTGCAGTTTTGGATGCCTTAACGATCACCAAATTGGCTGAAATTTTGTAGGGGGATCTATACATTAGGCTCTAAAAACTGAGCTGTTAAGATGTGAAAATGTGATCGGAAAGTGGGTGAAAACACCAAATCTGTACCTAAACCTTAGGTAAGGACATCCTTACCTGAGAAAAATCCCTACATCTTAGGTATATTGATTTCCTAGGAATGCATTTAGTCTTATATGTCTGAAAATTATTCATCGATGAATTCTAGATTTTGGAATTTTAATTTGAAATTTAAAATTGAGCTAAAATTATGATTTAATTAGTGGATTTGGAATTATTTACCTTATTTGGTTCTAAGGGTAAAATGGACTATTAAAAAAGCAACTGGACTGCAATTAACAAGAAAAGATGTGCAGGCTACATCCAACTTTTATATAACAAAAAGGATTTGGATCGAAAAACCTCTAAAAATTTTCATATTGTGTTGTTGAAGATGCAAATATATATCTATTTTCTACTGTGTGTTAATAACCATACTTCTTTGTTATTAAATATCCATAGCAATCTTCTTTTGAATAAAAAGATATTCCTATTATGTTAGTGATAATGTAAATATCTATTTGCTAGTAACTATGAATGAAATATCTATTTCTTGTCAAGATTATGGTACTATTTAGGGTCATTATGGTACTTGAGGTCAATAGCAATCTTCTTTTGCACCAAAATATGTTACTCTTATGTTAGTGGTGATGCAAATATCTATGTGCTAGCAAAATATCAATGACATATTTATTTCCTACCAAGATTCAGTAGCGATAATATTTGTTTGCTAGGGTAAGCATGTTACTAAGGGTCAATAGCAATCTTCTTTTGCACGAAAATATGTTCATCTTATGCTAGTGATGATGCAAATATCTATGTGCTAATTGACTATCAATGAAATATCAATTTTCTACTAACATTATCTATTTTTTATTGAGGGTCAACATGTTACTGAGTCAATAGCAGTCTTCTTTTGCACGAAAAGATGTTCCTATTATGGTAGTGATGATACTACAAATATCTATATGCTAATTGACTATCAATGAAATATCTATTCAGTAATGATATCTATTTGTTATTGAGGGTAAATAACAATATATATTTGCTACTTATTCTAGTAATTTGCTATTATTTCTAATTGTTAGTTTTGGTAAAGGATTTCAGTCATTGGAATTGAGTGATAAAATATGAAAAATCTTGATCTCTGCACGTTAATGAGAATGATATTAGTGTAGAAATAAGAAGTCCTACAACTTTGAAATCTCATGTTTTGTAGTCATTATATTAGTGTTTCCTTAGTCTAGTTAAGCCAAATATTTTGTAGGTAAATATTACCAGTCATGATATTTTCTTTTTACTTTACTTAAACATTCATGAAGATAACAATAATTTGATTTTACTTTTGAATTCAGATACATCCTACCGAGCCATCTTCGATTCTTTATCTTCTCACGCAGCCATCCCAACTTTCACTCTTTGTCTCCGTTCTCTCATATAGAGAAATCTTTGTGCCTCATGCATGCACATACTGAACATCTGCATCGATCGGGAACTTTGGTTAAGTTATCACTTATCTATCAAACTAATTAATTATTAGTATCCTATATATTCTAATTAACATCATATATGAGTCGAGCGGTGAGTTCTCAGAGTGTGACAGATATTTCTTTTTGAGAATTGAGGGTGAGACTTACTTCTTACATGTCCATTTATCCATTATTTAACTAAAAAAAGAATTAAGGCCATATACTTTCTATTAGCAACAAAGGAAAAAGAGAATATATTTACTAGCACACTACGTGCTTTTTCTCAACTTGTTCTTAATTTCTTTCTTTAGTTATTTTCGTGTGGCAAAGACGTAGCTACACACGGGTTCTGGTGGGCTATAGGCTATAGCCCACCCCAAATTTTGAAAAAACGTTAATTTGTAGCTTTTAATTTTAGTTAAAAAATTAAATATTAAAAAGTAGCCCACCCCAAATTTCTAAACTTAGACCATATATTAATTTTTTTTTGTTCTTATATATGTTATCTCTTCGGTTGAAGTATTTTATTGTATTTTTTTTTTCTATTATGCTTTAAGAGGCATACTAGCATCAAAAACTTGCTCTTTTTTTTTTTGGTAAATTAGGTCAAAAAGAGAGTTGGTTGAGAATTTTGATACAAATTCAATAATTAAAGATTTTCAGTTCTATTCAAGAACACATGATAAAATATGAATAGATATGTTTTTTTGTCTTAGAAGTTTGTTATTGAAATTCTATCAAATGTTTTAATGTTGAATTTTTTGATTAGTTAGCTATTTGATTATTTGATATGTATTTAATATATGGGGTAAGGCTATGGTATGTTAACATTTCTAATATATCAACTATTTTTACTACTATGAGGACTCATTTACCACTTTAAGGACTCACTTTACCACTTGAGAATTCATGTGGTAACTAAGAAAATTTACCACTTTAAGGATTCATGTTACAACTTTGAGGAATAATAACTTTATACATAGAAACTCAATAGAGTTGGGTTACAATCATATCGTAACACATCCAGATAGCAATCGTGGAGTGTTATCAAATTTCTAGAAATTTGTATTAGCCTAAGGCCAGAGTGACCATTATATACCCTTCCGCTGTCATGTACAGACAGAACAAGAATATGTGGTAGTACTCACGGTGGTATATAGAGATAGGTCCACTCATTTGATGTTTCATTCCCCGCTATTATAGAATAGCTTGAATCCTCCTTTAGTACTACTCCAGCAGATCCAATAGTATCATTGATGCCAAACATACTCGGATTCTGTTTGAGTAAACCTCAAGGATCCCAAATACGATACCCTAGAGAGTTAGAGTCCATCAATTGGGCCCATGAGATAGCCCGAGTCCAACATAGAGCCCATAGTTGAGTCCACTTCCAAGCCCATCTCCAATTAGGCCCCAAAACTATGCTATGTTTGGGCACCCATATTGGTTTGGGCCTGAACACGGACTTGGGCCCCAAAACTGATTTGGGCACCCAACCACAGAAGGGCACCTAATCTGTAGCCTCACCGTCGTTGCCTCTCCCGTCCGCACACCTCACCGTCGTTGCCACCAACACTGCACGGTCAGACTCATAGGTCGGCTTAACGCTCCACTCTATAATCTGCCTCACAACCTCAGGCAGTAGATTTATAGCAAGACCGGCCTGCCATTCCATTGCCGATGTCGTCAATCTCCTCCCTGACCTTGCAAGACGTTGCACATAGCCTGTCTCCGCCTTGCTCTCAATCGACGCATAATGACGTGTCGCCTCCTCCATCAAGCTAGCCCATACAAATCCAACCAGATCTCCATGCCTGGACCGCTGAGACTTGAAGACTTCGTTGTGATCGATCTGAGATTTGAGTCGCCCTCTCCTCAGTCTGATTCGCACACCCGGATCCCAAGTGCGCCAATTCCCGATCTCGATCAGATATGCATGGCAATCCTCCTTATTCTCATCGAGTTCCCATGATCGAGGAGTTGGGCATGGTTGAGCGATCGCTAGAAAAAAACGGCACTGGAGTGCAGGTACTCGACCGTAGAGCGTGGAGAACCAGTCGCCACTTAGGGCGGAGACCAGAGGCGATCGCCGGAATAGAGAACCAAAGCCCGGGCGGCTAGGTTTTAGAGAGAGCCACAGTCTCATTTTCCTCACCGATCTTCCAACTCATTTTATTACTTTAAAGTAATTATATGCATGTCATATATTAACACATTATAGAATTTCCATAATATCTGATGAGGTTTAATTTAGGAAGGAATAAAACATGTTACTAGTAAAAATTAAAAAAAAAATTAAAGCATAGTAAACTTTTATTAAAAAATTCTTTTAGCCCACCCCATTAAAAAATTCTAGCTCCGCCATTGTTAGCCGGTCAATAATTTGCTAACTCAAAATAGGGAGCATTTCTCGATTATTTCGGTGTTACTTAAAGTTTGAGAATCAAAATAAATCTGAAATCAAATAACAAGTACTTCTGAAATGAAGTCTTGGTCTTACATGTTTATATCTTCTTGCTTCAAATTCTCCTCTGTCCGGTTTCAATGGTAGCAATTTGCCCTGTAGTTTTGGCAATAGTAAAATGCACAGATATGTTTGCTGCAATATGCTACAGAATCCTTCAACCACAAAACACCTTTCTATATAAAGGGAACAGCTGGCTGACAAATAATTAGGCATCCAATTATTAATAGAACTACGTCCTAAACAATGTTTTGTTTACATAAAAATGATTATGCTTTAATTAATGGTACTAGTGTTGGTGCATTGTCGGGAAGCATATATATCGATCAAATCTGGGTGGGGGTTCATATTCACAACCCACTAACAGAGGAGTACAGGATTTTGGGATCTAAAACCCACCCAAATATTATGTGCTGGCACCACATGCACCATACTGTATTGGATGTCACACATATTTTACTAGTTTTGTTGCGCAATTAATCTGTGACTTTGATCTGCAGCATCTTTCTCCAACCAAATCTTTGACTATGATCAACCCCACGATTGCTTAGACATTGTTTCTTTTATCCATAGAGGAGTAAGTGGAAAAAACAGGATATGAATTTAAATTTAGGGGGATGATTGGGTGATAAGTGGGAATTGACATGCACTGCCAACATATTTGAAAGCGTTAGCTTCCATACGATGTCATTTTAGGAACTATTTGGTAGCGAGCTAGTGCGCTTCTTTAAAAAGCGGTTCTAACAGTATTTCGGAGCCAAATTTTCAAAAAATGGACTTCATAAGGTGAGGCATTTTGGACAATGCCTCATGAAGTGCCTCATCTAGAAGAAAGTTATGCCTTGGTGGAAAGTGACGGAGGAGTGCAAAACACGTTTGCGTTTTCTTACAATATGTCATTTCATGTTATATTTAAGAGTAAATTTCAGCTGTTCCATTTTAATTTATGCTTAAATCGCGTCACAATTGCATTACTTGGGAGCCAAATTTTCAAATGTGGACTTCATAAGGTGAGGTGTTTTGGGCAATGTCCCATGAAGTGACTCATCTAGGAAAAGGCTATGTTTTGGTGGAAAGTGAAGGCCAAGTGCAAACACGTTTGCGTTTCTTACAATATGTCATTTTATGTTACACTTAAGAGTAAATTCCAATTACCCCACCTAAATTTGCACTTAAATTCGCATCACAATTCTTTTTTCCTCAAAACTTTTTGGAAGCACTACATCATAAAAAAAATTAAATAAAAAAATTCCCTAATAAGAGCATAATTTTAATAACTACAATCGTCAAACACAATCAACAGCTATATCCTTCTTAATCCAAAAACATAAAAGCCAGCAACCAAGTGGTACTGTGTAAATATTCACTTCAAAGTCTTCTTAAACAAATAAAAATTGCTATTCAATCCAACAAATTACTTTGAAAAGGTGCTTTTGGTTTTCTTCAACCAAACATAATCTTTAGACTTCAGGGTTTTTAAATGGAGTATGATATATTTCTTCATTTTCTTTATTGATGCACACCACAAGTGGTGGGTGTCACACGTGGGAATATGCCATACATATCATGATTTGCCTACTTATATAAAGGGCCTAATCCCTTTACACCACTCATCAAAGTCATTTAGGTCGTAATAGAGCTTCCAAGTTCCAAGTCAATTTGCCTTCTTTCAGTTCCTTAGCCTCTTTTCTGAACAACGTACCAAAATGGCTTCTTCGCTACCTGAAAGCTGGCCATGCATCAACATGGATGTGAACGAGTCTAACATGAGCAATGCCCTAATCATGTCCTTGTGGGAAGAAACACAAGCCGATCAAGAGCACGACGAGGAGCGGCTGAGCAGCCTAATCCGAGCTCTAGAAGTGGAACTCGATCCTACTAGTACAACTGACGGACATCATGAAATGTTCATGGACACTAATAATCCTCAGTTTGGCAGCAGTAACAGCGCTGACAATTTTCAGCCGTTGGATGTGGGATATGCAGACGGAGGTGATTGCTCGGCATCTGGATTCGGTTGGGTTGATATGGAAATGGGGTCTTCTTCACAGGGTGATGAACCCATTGATAACTGGTACCTGAATTCTTGTGATTTTGATGAGATCGACCGCATGTCGTCGAATTTTGGAGGGCCTCAGACTGATCCCTTTGAGGAACATGGGCATCAAAATGTGTGGCAGGAAACTTGTAATACAAGGATGCTTGTATAATTGAGTCTTATTACTTAGCAATGATATTTGTTTACTTGAAATTAACTCTACAAAATGATGTTGTTCATTTCATAATTAAGTTTGTGAAGGAGTGACATAAAATCAAAATTTTCTATTATTTGCTCCACAGCACCAATTGATCTAATTAACAAAAAAATTACTTCAAAAAGTGGTTTGCTTGTGTCATTAATTAATTAAGAAATTAAGCATGTATCTATTTTTCATTCGTCTTTATGGAGCATAAGACGTCAATGTTAATAAAGGGAAATTCTCAAAGAATAAGTTATATACAATCAAGATACATGGCTTGTTGTTAAAGTCCAGAGAAGCCACATCGAAGATAGAATTAAAAGGATAAATTTCATCATCAAGAACATACATATATATACTTGAATTTTTTCACAAGATTCGTACATGCCTTTTATGCTTTGAAGTTTAACATCAATACGTAATCGGCATCCACTTTTCTATATGTAGGTGGTTCACTACTCACGGACATAAAGGATGAGCAAAGCAATAGATTGATAGTGATGTGATAGGTCGTTAGCCATTATAGAAGGAAATTATCCTATTTTTATGCAGTAGGTTTTAAATTTTCACTGTTACATTATATATATATATATATAGATCATATCCAGAGCGGAGCTATGTTTTGAAATTAAAGTGCGGATTTAGAGTTTATGGTCACTTTTCGGTCGCATATCCACATCTCGATCGTTCAGTTTTTAGATATTAATGTATAGATCATCTCTGCAAATTTTCAACCAAATTGATGATCGTTAAGGCATTGATAAGAAAAGTGACCATAAACTCTAAATCGACACTTTAATTTCAAAGTGGAGCTCCAATATATATATATATATATATATATAAACAGATCCTATCCAGAGCGAGGTTAGGGTTTAGGGTCACTTTTCGACTGCTCATCCACAGCTCGACCGTTCAGTTTTTATGTACTAATGTATAGATCATCTCAACAAAATTTCAGCCAAATTGATGATCTTTAAGGTATCAAATTCGCTTAAACCATGGATGAACTAAATCTATCCAACCTAAACCGTACTAGTTTTAAGACAATTATCAATGCCTTAACGACCATCAATTTGGCTGAAATTTTACAGAGATGATCTATACATTAGTATCTAAAAAATAAACGGTCGAGATGTGGATGTGCGACCGAAAAGTGACCATAACCCCTAACCTCACTCTGAAATTTCAGAGCGAAACCTCGCTCTGGATAGGATCTGTATGTGTGTGTGTGTGTGTGTGTGTGTGTGTGTGTGTGTGTATAAGATATAATATAAATTTAAGGCATATTCTTCTCATACAAATACGTGTGTTTTTTTTTTTTTTTGAACTGAAGGATTCATTGTGTTAATATGACTCCAACCAAAGTTAAAATAGTACAAAAACTACTCCATATAAAAATATATGAACACTGAGTAGTCTATAACTAAATAAAAGCATTTTTCTCTATAGACAATATAAATTACTATTTTAATATACGCCCAAATTTTGTCAAATGTAATGGATTAAACACAACAAACATTTTTTTTTTCAATATACACCCAAACTGTGCCTATTAGGATAAATAATATCTCTTATTTTTTCTGAAATGTTCACAATTGCTACAATTCAACTAGAGAGATTCTTATATAGGGCAAACGTACCACGTGGCTGATAGGACTGCCCAATCAATGATCATGTAAGGGGATGTTTTGGGTATTTCATTTATTTAAGTAAGGATAGTTTCGAAATACACTTAAAATTTTCTGAGTTTTGATTAAGCAGCCCCACTGCCACGTGGTATGTTTGTCCTATGTAAAAATTTCTCATTCAACTATAACATCAACATAATAAATTAGCATAATTAAAGCTATGCTTTTAATACCTTGATTATGGATTTTTATTGTATAGTAAATATTTTTCTGTTTTAATTAATTTCATTATTATTTCGAGAATCATGAAGTGTTGTTATATTTTTTTTTTTTGAAAAATTAGGTGAAAGAGAATTTATTCTTTTTGTTGTATATAGAAGGTAGAATTCCATAAATAACGTATATATAATGTCACGCCCCGAATTTTAGAATAACAATTCAAAATCCGAAACATGAAAATGCTACAAACTCAAATTCATCATCCTGAAAATTTTTCTTTCTTAACATACTCACCACACGAAATAAAATTAAACCGAATTTAGACTCGGTTAATTATTACAACTCAAATCCAAAATGTAATGTAAAGCTCTAAATGAGCATACACACACCTCACAACTAATTAATAACAAAACTGCTGAAACACCTAAACAGCTCGGTCACCTCCCTGGTTATCCTGACCTGCAGGAATATCCGCTACACCATTGAATAGTGTACCGTGATTGCAACAACACAAAACCCGGTAAGCTTATGAAAGCTTGTATGAGCAAAAGAATGAACTGTTACTTAATTTAATCTCATTTATTTCCACACACAGTAACACTCAATTATTTCCACATATGTAATTAATAAACAATCTCAATCAACACCAATTCAATATATCATGACAACCCCACTCACAACTTTTCCCCCAACTCTCATCATCGTATTTATAAAAATACGGTACTTGACAGACTAGAGCTCTAACTGAATCGTAGCCCGTCACCTGGCCTAGGTTATGGCATCCGACATATTTATCAATTATTGTATTTCATCAATATGTATACCTATATACATATTTAGAACGTCCAATAATTCCACATACTCAACCAATCGTATCCCATCATCCACACTAGGATTAGAGCGTCCGATTACCCACATCGGTCATTACATTGACCCTAAACCCATAAATGAACCCAATATATAATATCACATACTGAAATCAACCCAACCAAGATACATCATATTATTATGGAATTACACAATTGTAATATAATCAACTCAATCATATCATCAATCAAACAATCCACTCATCAATATATATTTTCCACGTAAATATATATATACGTAATCATCCACTCAGGAATGACCACTAATACCATCTATAGTTCACACAAGAAAATTATGAAATTCATTTGTATAATTAAAATTCATTTTACTTACCTATGGACCGTGGTGATTCAAGTCCATGAAATTTTAAAACAAATATTTAATCCGTAAATATTTTTCACACAATTACCAAAAATAAATAAATTAAAATGCTCGGTTCGTAATATGAACCACGTGAGTTTTACTCACCTCGAAACTCCCGCTGCGTCTTCAATATAATTATAAATTATAATTTATAATTAATGCCGAATAGCCCACGCAATTAAAATCCGTCAATCACCTAATCAAATGTGATTCGAATTTAGCCAACAAATTCAACTCATAATTTAACCACTAATTAACGGTCAGATTCTAATTTACATTAAAATCCGACGAGCGGTTTCTCACGAATCGCTCCCCTAATTACCGTTTTTCACATATACGAAGATCCAACGGTCGGATCTTCGCCCATGATCACACAAAGCCTTTGGGACAGTCATATGATCATCATAACAAATTTACAAGTTCATCCAACGGTCATAATTTCACAGATCAAAAATCTAACGACCGAAATCGATCGAAATCACAAAATTCATAACTAATTCATACGATATCCGAAAAATGCGTATAATACGCCGAAATGATCGTATCGAAACATAGAATCATAAAATAGACAGAAACCAAATTTTAGACCTCCGGAGGTGGCCGGAAAAGGCCGCCGGAGTTAGGGACAGAGCCGCCACCGACCACCACCAATGGTGTCGGGGCTGAGCTTGTCCCCTTCGTTTCATCATTCTGAGCAACTTTCATAACTAGCACAAGACCTAAAAATGACCGGAAGGCATCGAAATTACCGATTTACAGTCGGCGGCCGGAAAAAATGCAGAAACCGGTGAGCTTGAAAACCGACGTGAAAACTGCAACCTCAGGCCCCGATCCCTTCTGGAAACTTGTTCAGAACTTCCTTGCGAACTCAACAAGCTTGGAATCACAAGAAACGATCGTGTATAGCTCGAGATATCTTGATCGAAAGTTTTGGTATTTCGATCCGTTCGGGTCGAGCTCCGACGAACGTGAAAACGTTCGACCCAGTTCCGGTCCTTCTTGGTGCTTGTAGAGGAAGTTGAGGCGAGCTCAATGAGACAAGAATCAAGTGAAATGATGGAGTGTAGCTCGAGATATCGAGATCGAACCGAAAATGGCCGTTTTCGGTTCGGGTTGTGCCGTCGCCGCCACGGGCCGCGCCACCTTGTGAAACTGCCTCCGGGAGCTAGAGCAGCTCGAGACGAACGCCTGGGACTTGGTTTGAGGTCGAGAGGTGGTCCGTGGAGGGAGAAAAATTAAGGAGAAAATTTCCTCCCCTTTCGGCCGAGAGCGACTGTGAGAGAGAGAGAGAGAACAGTAGTTTTTTTTTTTTTTTTTTTTTTTTTTTTTTTTTTTTTTTTCCAGAAACAGAAGGAAGAAGAAGGAGAACCGGTAGAAGAAAAAATTAGGGTTTCCAAAATTTTTCTATATATACATGTTTCGGAAAACTTCGAAATTCGATAACTAATTCAGAAAAAATCCGATCTTCGTGTTCCGCACGTGTACGGACTCGTATCGACGAGCTCTACAACTTTCATGAAGGAAGTTTCTCCAAATTACGTACGTAGAAAAAGTCGATTTCTCAAACCGAGTATTTCGAGCTTTTCGTTAAAATAAACGTTTCGAAACTTCGATAATTGTAAAAATGAATGATTATCGATCATATATCGTGAAATCGCATAATAATCATTCGATACAATCACTCGGATTTAAAATGAAAATTGCGGGTATTACATATAATATATGTTGTTTTCGGCTTAACTTAAAACTTTTGTATTACTAAGGCATCTGATTATTAGAATACTTTTTATAGTTAACTTGATTTTGAGTATGTATCTGATATATAGGAGGTTTTATTTTTATTTTTATTTTTTATTTTTATTTTTTTTACGACACCTCTATATTAGAATCTTTTTTTTCTCTTTTGTATCATCCCTCTTTTTTTTTTTAACTTAAAGGTTATGTTATTCAAGCCCTACTTATTAGTAGGTACATTGCAAATGTAATAGTTGAGAGTGAAAGTTATCATGAGAATATGATACATATACCTAAAAAGAAGAAAAAAGTAATCAAAGAACAAGATATGTGTAGAGAGGCATTGAATGTGAGCCTAAGGGTGAGAATGCATTTCTTTCCGTAAAACAAAACTCTTTTCCCTAATTCCTGGCACAGTCTCTAACACATTTCTTTTCTTTCAAAAACACTTCTTCAATTGTTCATTGGAGACGCAGGTGAGAAACACAATGCATGTGCCACACGCTCTTTCTTTGAAGCAATAAAGGCCTTCTCTCTCAGTGTTCGAATCATAGTCTCTTTCCATCTTTTGAAAAATATAATTGATCCCATTGGAAAAGATATTTGAAATTTGGAAAAACAAAAAAACCTACATATAAGGAAAACAAGAACTAACCGTTTGTGTTACAAATGGAATACTTTTGTAATGAGTATATATAATATATATTCAAGTCAGTAATAACAATATAAAGCAAGGAAAAAACAAGGATGTAATTGACTATGATAAAGTTAAAATGAACTGATGTTTAGCTTAATATTTCAAATTCAACTTGATGCTAAGATTAAGGAATATACTTATTTTAACTTTCTACAATAAAAGAAATCTTTTTTGTATATAAAATAGTGGGAAAATTTTGACCTAGCTGCTCTGCTAGGGTTTGTTCATAGGCCTCCTGTCTTCGATAAAATTCTTAAACTTATATCTAACGCCATAGATGACTTCGTTGTTGCTTTCGCCCTTTCCACTGCGTCTTATGTCGGAGTAGGGTGCGTTGGTGGTGCTGCGAGGCAGGATGGTTTTCGCATTTTGATGGGGCATCAGGTTATACCTTTTCTTCTTCTGATGCTTGCTGTGCTCAGCCGTAGCGGAGATGGGACCGTTCTGGGCTTGGATTTAGTTCGGGGATGTAGGGGTCTAGCGAGTAGGACAGGTGATACAGCCTGGTTTACTTCAGAGAAGTTGATGGGGTCGAAACTTCTGGATGTTTTGCTGGACGGTGAGGGTGGTGATTACTGGAGATTTGTGGATCTCAGGTTGGTTCTTCTTCCTGATGTGATAGGTGATGGCGGCGTTGGAGATGCTTTTGGTTTGTCTGCTGCGCAACGGTGGGCAGCGTTACTTGGCTTTGGTATGGCTGCTCGATTTACAACTTTGGATATTGCTGAAGGTGAGGATGACAGCGGCTGGGTTGTTGAAGACGGAGTTGATACTGGCAGCATTGGCGGTGGAGATGGACGTGGTGGTGGGGGTTGGTGTGGCGGCATCGCTGCTTCTTCCCCTCCTCAATCCAGAGCCTTGATTGATTGGGCCACTTGGGCCTTGAACTATTCTGTGGGCCTTTTCTATGGGCTCATTGGATTGCTCTGTTGGATGGAGTGGGCCTTTATGGCTCATAATACTGTTTAAATCTTGTTTGGGTCTCAAAAACCAGAGCCTTAGTTAAAACCATCTTATGTCTGCTTCGAGGTTTTTTGGTGTTTGTTAGAAGAATGATGCATGGACTTCTTAAAAGGTGGGTTACTGGGGACTTTTTGAGATTTTTATTCTTCTAGAATAGTGATTTTGGAAGGTTCTGAGGAATGATTCTTTCTATCGACCCTATATGGGTGTTTTGTTTTTGTACTGCTTGCTAAACTTAATGAAAGAGCTGACGTATTTCGATCAAAAAACTTTCTACAATCAAAAGGGAAAATTAGATATGTCAAAAAATGAGGAAAACTATTAATTATATAGATGCACTCCATATGGAAGGTTTGTTTATGTGGACTGGATGTAAATTGAAAGAAAAATATGTATAAGTTTTTCTAACACCACTCAAGCACCTCTAATGCCCTCGATGCTTCAAAGCCCAGATAGTGATATGAGTCATATGGCGGTGTGGTTTAGGCACCGTCACAAAAAAACCACCAAACCCAGCCGTAGACAAAGTTGGAGCCACTGAAGCAGGGACATTTGGCTTGAAAATGATCGAAGCCTAGGTTAGGAGTTGTGGAAACCCTAGCTAGAGCCCATTTCAGATTACGTCGTGCCGGTGTCATTACTTTTTGTATTTCCACTGCGAAGAGGGGTCCTAGTATGGAGCCAGAACCATCGTCACATGGTCGAAACCCCACGAACCGCCACGAAGGATACGATTGTGGTATTGTACTTGTGTCAACATGAAAAGAAACCTGCCGTCGTGCTCTTGGACTATGAACATTCCATTCAAGACCGAAGCTCGCCGGAACATAACTAAGAATAAGCTTTTGTTGAAAGCCCTAGCAGTAAGAAGTTTCCCGACCAGGTACGTATGACTACGTCTACCACATTCTTGTATCCTTGAAGGAGGGGAGATCAACAAGCTTTTTTCCATCCGCCAAAACCAGCTATGCCGCCAACCGCACTGCCATCTCAACCACAGATTCCATTGCCTGCAATGAAAGGAGATCAGAATATTTTTGAAACTAGGGTTTCTTCAATCTCGCTAAGCACGGCTAGGATTTTTTTATGAAGAAAAACTTTCCCATTTACAAATGGATCAGTTCTTAAGGTTTGAACTGGTGTTTTTTTTTTTTATAATTTGTACTTGTTAGAGTAGAATTATTCTTCTATTTTTATATCTCTAATTAGCGAACCTAGTAGAGAAAAAATCCTAGTCTCTATTGGTCAAGACCTGAGAATAGCCATACTGGTCATTAAAAAATAAAAAAATAAAAAATAAAAAGCTCCTAACTTTCCATTAGTCTATTTCATACAATTTAATGACTAAATTATTATGTAATGAAATTTTATATCTTGGAGATTAATTAATTGAATTCTATAATAATTACTAGCTAACCAAATTATTGGTGGCAAAAAATAGAACTATTGGTCATCATGTCACCACCTCCACTGCCCAAAGAGATCCTTTGTATTATTTAAGAAGTATGTACGAGTATGGGGGAGTATTAGTTGGTTGGTCTAAGCATAAAAGAAAAACACCCAATTATATAGAAGCTTCATGCATTGGCATATTGTCTAATGTCTATATATACTTATAAAAGGAAGGTGCATGCTTTGCTTAGAATGAATTCCAACTTGTCACATGTACCAAGTACTTAAAGATGGATGGAATCCATAGAGTTGTTAAAAGTTGGTCCATCAATTTTCTTGGTGGACATAACCCCCATGGTGTGGGATCATTCACCCTCCATTAATAGCTTTAAGAATTAGACACTAACTTGAGATCTCAATCTAAATACCACCAAACATGTTGTGGTGGCACCATGTGCATCAAAGCAAGAGTTGGATGGAAGGAGAACTAGCTAGCTATGGGCATCGATCAATCAAACCCTATTCATTGTTTATGTCAAAAGCTAACCCAACATCAACATGTGTGATAAAGATGTTATAAGTTCAATATCATAGAGATATCAACACCCCACTTAAAAGATTCATCATCTTATTGGTACTTATCTAACATCAATTGTATAAGGTAGTGTCATCAATTATTTTATGAGCAATTTGAACTTACATGAGCCACTCGATCTTTAAAACACCAAAGCAAGATATAAAAAATATCAGTACTTATCTAATAATATTGTCAAAGAATGTATCCCCTCATGTAAGCATCAAGGATGGCGCAACTCATATAGAGCTGACCACCCTTACTTTAATATTGTTGTTATTTGGTATTGGATCAAAAAATATTGAAAGATACGTGTCAACGTGTGTTGTGTCTTTCGGTTCTTCTGCCGTAGACGCACCAATTAATCTTCATGCATGCATTAGCACCACCGATCTTGCTTGTTTTGAAAGGTGGAAAGGCCATGAGGCTCGACAATGGGACATTTCTTTAATGGTACAAATTTGAAGCTGGTCTAGTATCATTTTCAATAATCAATTCCAGCATTGAGTTTTTGGTTGAATTGATTTACAGTTGATGGTGAATTTAATGACCCTCCGTATATTCAATATTTTGCAAAACAATATCGTCGAATCTTCTTATATGACAATGCTGGTTGTTCCTCAATAGTAGTGGATTAGAATAGCGTAGGGATTGAAGAGAAGGTCTGAAAAACAATAATTTCTTGTCATTATTCCAACCATTTATTCAATAATTTTAGGTTTATTTGTAAAGATGATTCTTGCAAAATGTTTACCAAATCCAACTCTACTTGGCGATATAGTCTGTGCACCAAACCGTTTTGATGGATTTTTAATATTTCAAGAATGATTCTTGCTTAAGGACTTAAAAGAGAAAATTATTCCGAAACTTGGAATTGCATTATAAAAAAAAAAAATTCTTACTCTATACATTTTTAAAGTTCAGTGCGACCAAATTTCCATAAAATTAAAACAGTAGATATGCAAATTATCGAATTATCAAATTGAACTACACACCGACAAGAAGAAATGTGGTCATCAATAGCCCTAACACGTACCAAATGCCGCATCTATACTTTGTTAATTTGATGCTCATGTGCACATGATTGACTGGTCCATAATGGGAGGTCACCCTCGAGATGTGCCTATATAAAGGGCCCTGCTAAGAGTCGTATACAATCCTCAAAGTTCAAGGACTATCATTTCTTGAGTTTGGCATTCTCCTTGTTTCTTCTCCTTTCCAATAAGATTCATATTTCTGCACTATAATGGGTTCTAGCACCGCACAGTTAAGCATGATGGGCGATGATGATGAGTTGGGATTTGAAGCCTTCCAAACCGACGGTGCCATTCTCATGTCTTTACTGGAAGAATTTCAAGAAGAGGATAGTGACGATGAGGAAAGAGTAAATAGCCTAATCCAATCTCTGGAAGCGGAAATAACCAGTCCAAATGCAGCGATGGACAACAATGGTTCGGGTTATATCGACTCGGAATTGACCATCGGAGATTTCGAAGAAGGCAACGACTACTCTGGTTCATTAGTTGATAGTGAGTTGGGGTGGTTTGATATGGAGCAGGTCCCTTGCTCAACAAGTGATGACATGAATTGGTATATGGATTCTTGTGAATATAAGATGGATTGTCTCAATGACTCTGGAATATGGGTTGGTGATTATTCTCATATTTGCAATGAAGCTGGCTTAGAAGATAATGGGTACAACTCAATATGGCAGGAAACTGCATATGATTCATTCATGTATGACTGAGCTAAATATTGGCATTGCTACCCCTTTTTTTTTTTTTTTTTTTTTTTTTTGAGAAGAAGTGGCAATGCTACCCCATTTTCATGTATATATATTTGGATTATTTTCATAGTTAATATTTAATCCTAAGGCCTTCACAAGTCTTTTCCAATAATAACCAATGCAATAATTCTCAAGTTCTCATTGGAAAGATCACATAAATAAAATTTGTTACTTTCTCTTCTCTCTTCTCTCTTTTTCTATTTCGTAAGTAACTTAGTGCAAACCAAAGGAAAGGAAATGAAAGCAGAATTCGTTCGGATCCTCCCACATGTTCAATCTTTTTTTAGCGGTTTAAAGTATTTGGAGATTTAATAAGTAAATATAACACAAACGGACTACAGCAGAATGAAATAAATTGAACGAGCTTTTTAGACACATTAAAAACTCATTGTACAACTCCTCTAGACCATGTCGAAATTGTCATCTCAGTAGAAATAATCATTTTTTCCAGAACTTTACCATTCTTCAACAAATACTTTGCGACTTGCTTTTCAATTGGGCATCCCTTGAATCCTCTCATGGAGATTGTCTTGAGATGCAACAACAAACATATAGGCACCAATTCCATGGGTAAAGCTATGGTATGTTAATATTTCTCATACATCAATTACTTTTTACTATTTTGAGGACCCATTTTACCACTTTAAGAAATCATTTTACCACTTGAAAACTCATGTGGTGACTAAAAAAATTAACCACTTTAAGGACTCATGTTACCGCTTTAAGGATTACTATTTTGAGGACACATTTTACCACTTTAAAGCATTGTAGGCATGTCATACATTAACACATTATAGAATTTTCCCCCGTTCCGATGAGTTCCATTGTTGCTCTGAAGGTTGTTTTTTATTTAAATTATTCTGAAGAAAATTCAAAAAAATGGAAGAGATGCCTTCCCTTTAAACCTGTATATATGAGTACACAATTATTATCAAATAACACAAGTAAATATACTTTTTACATCTACTATGACAAGATCTTCTAGATTTGGTGTTTTCTTGAGCAACGATTCTAGAGATTCCCAGTAATAGCACAACCAACCGTCAGTAACCAGCTTTAATCGGTTCAAATTATTAAAGATTTAAAGACGGGAAGATGACAATTCTGCATGAAAAGTAAAGTACATATAAACTTATGTAAATAGTTATTACCTAGCTTAGGTAACAGATGCTCCATTTAAAATCATAACTTGCTAAAATTAAAGAAAGCTAAAAACAACAAAGAAATGTAATTGCAAATGGTGAGCATGCATTCATGCCTCATAAGTCATACCTTAACTCTTCCTCAAATCTTTGTTAATATTAATAATAGGGTTTTTGTTCATTTACCCTAATTCTAAGGTCATTTATCCCACTTACCTCATTATTTTTTTTAAAAAAAATTTCCCTTATCATAAAGATTCTAATAAGGTCTTCCCTAATACCCAATTAAGTATTATTTATTTATTTTTAACTATTTTACCCTCACTCCTTTGTTACATAGAGAGAGAGAGAGAGACAGAGAGAGATGTTTATCCTCTATTACCCCACAATAGAAGGACAATGAACCTCCATTGCCCCCCAATAAAGGTTTATTGTGGGGCAATAAAGGTTTATGAAACCTCACCGGAAGTGCTCAAAGTGGCTTTCGGAGATCTCATATTGGGCTGGAGAGGTTTATTGCCCCCCCCCAGTAGACCTTTCGGTTGTCGGAATGAGAACTAAGGTCCCTAAAATTAGATAAATAAAACTTTGATTAAGGAAAAAAAAAAGTTTACATCAATTCCAAAACATTTATTGCTCCCCAATAGAGGTCTATTGCCCCTTAATAAACCTTTAACAGACCTCTATTGCCCCCCAATAGCCCTTTATTACGAGATAATAAAACTTTTTTTTTCTTTATTTCGGCCCACAGTTTACAAAAAAAAAAAAAAATATTTGGGCACCCAGAAAATGATCTGGGCGCCACTGCATTCTTGTTCTTCGAACCCTCAAGTGGCCTTCTGACAGTTCAATTAGTGCCCTTCAAACATATTCATTGGTTCCACACTCTTGTACAAGAACAAAGCAAACCCTCTTGATTTTTTGATTTGCGAATTGAAACCCATCGGCCCGGTCTCAATTTCCTTAAATCTCCTAAACAAAGCCCTCAATTTCTCCACGTCGGCCTCATGCGGCATGCTGCTGACGTAAATCTTCCTCATCGTTGAGTCGGACTGGCCACCACTCAACGAAGAAGACGGCGTCGTTGCCGTATTGTTCCCCTAGCCCACCGAGGCCAGCTGGCTGGAGGCGTTGCGGTTGCCGATGCTCTTCTAGGGCTCCTTCAACGCCTTCAGCTTCTCGAATAATCTGGAAGGATTACGTTACAGTTTCCAATGATCGGCGACCACGCCAATGAGGCTGTAGCTGAGAGAGAGATGGAGTGTGATCGGAGAGATGAGAAAAAGTCGCATTTGATGTAATTGTATAATTATGCCGAGGGTAAATTTGTTATTTCTCTTTAAATTGGGTTAGTGAGAATAAAAATCTGTTGTTGGGGTAAGTGAGATAATTTTGGCCAATTGACACTTAATAACTAATGTTTCTCTTCTTTTTCTCCCCACTCTTTATTTCCTTCTTAGAATTTAATTTAACAAAAATATAGTAGATGAACATGTATGGGGATGCTGCATACACGGCTCCTCATGTAGTAGTGTGGCTGACCCAACTGCATAGTGTGTATATAGCACTCCCCGCACAGAAATGGGAAATTAGGTAAGAATGAAAAAAGTGGGGCATAAAGTAAACTTTAACCTAGGCCTCATCAAAAAGTCCGCGGATCAAGTGGGCCGATGGAGGTCCGCCGGCCCGGAGGGCCAAAAGCCCGGTCCGGCCTGTCAAAAAGCTCGCAAAAGCCCGCCTCGGTGGGCCGATGGAGGCCCGCTAAAAAGCCCGAAAAAACCCGGCCCGGCCCGTCAAAAGCCCGCTAGACCCGGCCCGTAAAAGCCCGCCTAGGCCCGGCCCGTAAAAACCCGTAAACTATTTTTTATATATTATATATATTTGTGTGTGTTTGTGAATATATATATATATAGATATGTGTGTATATGTGTGTATGTTTATATATATATATACACATATATATATAATATATATGTGTGTGTACTTATATATATATATATATAGAGAGAGATATATATATAGATATGCGTGTGCACTGTGTGTGTTTATATATATATATAAAGTTTAACCTGAATCCTCAATCATTACTTTTTTTTTGTTCTATTCATAAACCATCCAGTCATTATTTTTTTTTGTTCTATTCATAAACCATCCAGTCATTATTTTTTTTTGTTCTATTCATAAACCATCCAGTCATTTCTTTTTAGCCTTTGTACCATCCAAACCGAAAACATCAAGAGAGAGGCTTTTAACATTGGAGGTTCTTTCCAGAAGTGCCGTAACACGGTTGAGCTGCTTGCTTAGGTTTCTGTTACTGAGATAAGCTTTGACCAAGGATTTCAAGGAAATACTGCACTGTAGATGACCTAAGATACAGGGTTTTCAAGATTTGGAGCGTTGATGTGAACACTGCACTGTAGATCACCGAGCAAATCCATGATCAACCTCTTCAGTTCAGGTGCAGAGATGTTGACATTCATATCTTCGGTTGGTCCATTGGATGGGAAAAGATCTCTTATAGTCAAATCTTCAAGCACAGGGGAAGTGAGAAAAGAGCTTTTGTATTGAGGAAATATCAGCAGAATCAAATGAATCATTCAGGGACTTGAGAGCTGGGAAACACCCTGATAAAGTAGGAGTATTGATAATAAAATTTGACCACAGCTTCAAAACCACCAGTGTTGCACATGAGAAGGCACTGAGGCAACTCTAAAGTCCGGCTGTCAGAAGAATGTGACCGAACAGAAAGTTCAAGTTCAACAACCTTGTGCCTAACGGCAGTGTCAACAAAACGAGAAACTTGTATTGTTGTACAGTGAGGTAAGTTTATATTAGTAAAATCATCACGGAAGCTAAGCAGCAAATTCTTAGGGTGACAGATACAGAACAAAAAGGAACAAAAACATGAATACAATAGCATAAGATTCATGAACGACTGTCAACTGGCAGAGATACGTGTATGTCAACCCCAAAAGTTAAGAAGCTTAATGCAAAATAAAATATTATACCAGAAACAAAGAACTGCAGATGGACTCAAACTTTTAACCCCAAAGGGGATGTTTTTGCAACATTTGAAGAAAAGTCCTTCCAAAATCTTGAATTACAGTTCAACATAAAATCCTGGTAAAACCAAGAAGACCATCCTAGTTATATATCTCTACTTGTCAAATCTTTGAACCCCGTTCGAACATTAAAAATTTATTGTACAATGCCTTCTCTTCTGCTCTCGATCGGAAGACTTGCTGAAATGGTAAAAATCATCTTATTCAAAACTTCACTGTACTTTAGCAAATACCGAGCTTCTCTCATATCATTCTGACTTCCCTTGAAGCTTGCTATCGTGACAGTCTTGAGATGTGACAACATACAAACAGGCACAAACTCTGGAGGAGTAGAGACCTCATGCTCGATTCTGCCATGCTGACAACTGTTAAAAAAATAAATAAATAAATAATAATAATAATAATAATTGCAAAATCCTCAAAAGCTGCATCCTGAAAATAGGAAGTGAAAATACACCTTAAATGTTTGATAACAAGATATTCTAGATTCTGTGATCTCTTGAGAAACTCTGTTAGATATCGCCAACAGGAGAAACCGCAAAGAGTCAGTTCCAAATGGTTCAGATTATCAAAAGCAGGAACACCACCCTTCATGAAAGGAAGTATTGATTAAGTAGAAAATCATGAAGACATTAACAATTGATCATGCATATAAAAACTGTGAAACATCGAGATGAAAAAGCAACAAGAAATTCAAGCACTATTTATGGTAAAAAGAAAAAAAATAAGAACCATTAGAAAGAAAAAAGAATGAAAAAGTGGAGGTAAGAAGTGGATGTGTTGCACAACACCCTCAATACCTTTTAAGGGGATGGCAAATAAGGATTTTCTTACGTCAATGGTGCTATTTTATTATTTCCATCCCACAAAAAAAAAAACAATCTATGTATTGTTTGACTTTAACGATTTCAATCTGTCTGTTGCTATTTTAAAAGATTTTAAAATCTTTAATTTGATTTAATTTGATTTTCAATTTTCAATTTGTAACTTATGCCTTTAATCCTATAATTATTTGGGGGTTATAGGAGTTTCATTTTGGGATTTAATTTTCTGATTTTATGGTGTGTTTATGATGGAGGTTACATGAGATAATTGGAGCCTATAAAAGGCAATAATGTTCCCCAAGTTGTTAACAACAAAAGGATTATCTCTACTCCTCATCTACATACTACCCACTTCGATTACTACCTTCAATACTTTACTATTATTTTGGACAACGGTTCTGTGACTTGGAGATTATTCTATCCGACTATGAACGTGCTCATAGCGGACCTTTGGTTGCTTGTATTGCGGTCGTATCTTGGAGTCTTGTAGACCGTCAGCACCTGCACGTAGGGAGGCTACAAAGGCTTTAGAACAGCATCTTTTGACGTGCTTCACCATATCAAGCTTGTTTTCTCACTTTGGTTTTACTATATATATATATATATATATATATATTATCTATTAGCCTATCTATTTTTATCTTAACTTTTCTTTCTTTTATTTTACCAAATTCATTTTCTATTTTAATCAATTTTACAAGGGAAAAACCCAAATTTTACAACAATCTAAAGCCTTTGTATTTTAAGTTTCTTTTAACCGATTTTAATCAACTATCTACTTCACTTTAGACCTTTTAAAATTGCTGTTACATTTTTTCACTTAATTGGTTGTTTTGCTTTCTACAATCAAATTGACAATTCGTTAAGAAAATAGTAATTATTGGGTCTTTTGCTTTCTATTATATATATTCAATCATTTACTATCAGCTTTTATTGATATCATTGTTTATTGTTAGCTTGAATACATATATTTTCTATAAAATGTTTAGTCCTTGATTCAAGTTAGAAAATCTCAAATAGACTTGTATTTGAATTTTCAGAAATATTTGCATCTCTTTGATTGTTGGAATTAGAATGGATACCGTAGAAACCAATAGTGTGAAACCTGAAAAATTTGATGGCCAAAACTTTAGGAGATAGCAAAAATAAATGAGGTATTGGCTAACCGTCTTAGGGCTAGTTTCCGCCTTAGAAGATACAACTAGTGAGACTCCTTCAAAGAAAACCACACTTACAATTTCCACTCCCACTAGTGAAACACAAAGCTCAAAATCCACCACTCCTAAGATGACAAAAGATGAAATAGAATACCATTGTCATAATAGGATTCTTAGCGCCCTTTCTAATGATCTCTATGATGTCTATCGTGATACAACTAGTGCGAAGAGCCTTTGGGAAGAGTTAAAAGCTGAGTATGGGTTAGATGATGCAGGCATAGACCGTTTTATTGTGTCAACCTTTAACAGCTACAAAATGGTTGAGGAGAAAACCGTGGGTGTGCAAATCCATGAGTTTAAAGACCACTTAAGAAAAGTAGAGTCAAAGGGAACCAAGTTTACCGAAGAATTCAAAGTGTCTTGCCTCATAGATAAACTACCCCCTAGTTGGTCAAACTTTGCCAAGAGTCTTAGGCATAAACAAGGAGAGTTGACCTTAACCAAAGTGTTCAACAACCTTAGGGTAGAAGAGAAGCATAGGTTAGAGGAACATATTGAAGAAGGAAAATCTAAGGTGAATCTAGTGGAGAATTCAAACAATAGAAATATGTTCCAACGTAGAAAGAATTCCTTCAAGAGAACCAATAGAAACAATTTCTTCCACCAAAACCAAAGTTTCTTTCGTCGAGACTTAAACCATAGGTTCCATTCTCACCCAAATAGGTCCCATAACAATTCCAATGACAAGAGAGAGCAAGCATGCTTTGTCTGTGAGAGGACCAATCACTTAGCAAGGGACTGCCATTTTAAGAAGACAGTCTACAAGCCAAAACCCAAATGGAACAAAGGGCAAAAGGGTCCAAAAGCTCAAGTAAATATGCTTGTAGATCAAGATGATCAAAATGATCATATTTTGAGGTATAATTCTAAGCCCTTAATAAATCTTAAGCACTCCAATAATGATTGGTGGGTAGATTCTGGAGCAAATGTACACGTGTGTTTTGACAAACGGTTTTTTAAAAATTATCAGGACTCAAGTGGAGGAAGTGTAACCCTAGGAAATGACACTGTCGCACCAGTACATGGAGTAGGAGACATAGAGCTGAAAATGACTACTGGGAAGACCCTAATTCTTAAAGGGGTGCGACATGTTCCAGAAGTGAGGAGAAATCTTATTAGTGCATCATGTTTAATGAAACAAGGTTACAAAATTGTAATGGAGTCTGAGAGAATTGTTATTACAAAGAATAATGTTTTTATTGGAAAATGGTACGTTTGTGAAGGTTTAATTAATTTGAATGTTGCACATGAAATGAATAAAATTTCTCCTCAAGTTTTTAGTATTGAATCTTGTGATGTGTGGCATGGAAGGTTAGGACATGTGAGTTTGAACAAAGTCAAAAGATTGATGGAGTTAGAGTTAATACCAAAGTCTAGTGTAGATTTTAAGCAAAAATGTGAAGTGTGTGTTCAAGCCAAACGACCCAAGTTATCCTATAACAAGCTTGTAGAAAGAGAAACACAAGTTTTAGAACTCATACATAGTGATGTATGTGACTCAAATAGAACCCCTACCAGAGGTGGAAACAAATACTTTGTGACATTTTTTGATGACTACTCTAAGTATTGTTATATCTTTCTTATCAAAACAAAAGATGAGGTGTTTGATAAGTTCAAGGTATATAAGAGTGAAGTTGAAAACCAATTAGAGAAAAAGATCAAAAGACTTAGGTCTGATAGAGGTGGAGAGTACACCTCTAATGATCTTAATACCTTTTGTGAAGAACACGGAATTATTCACGAAGTCACTCCACCTTACTCACCTCAATCCAATGATGTAGCGGAGAGGAAAAATAGGACTTTGTTAGACATGGTCAACTCAATGATCCTTAGTAGTGGAGTACCTGAGAATTTGTGGGGGGAAGCAATGTTGACCGCTTGTTTCATACTTAATAGGATAAATGTGAGACAAAATGACAAAACTCCTTACGTGTTGTGGAAAGAAGGTCACCCAATCTCAAAATTCTTAGAGTGTGGGGGTGTTTAGCAAAAGTACTTATACCAGATCATAAGAGAAAGAAACTAGGTCCCAAGACCGTAGACACCATCTTTCTAGGTTATGCCAAAAATAGCAACACTAATAGGTTCTTAGTATTCAACTCTGATATTAAAGAAGTTTCAAACAACACTGTCATAGAATCTAGAGACACTACTTTCTTTGAAGATATCTTTCATTTCAAAACCCGAATTTCAAAGGAATTACAAATTAGAGACAAACCTTCCAGTTCAACCACAAATGAAAATGCAGAGCCTTTAGATCCTAGAAGGAGTAAAAGGGCTAGAGTGGAAAAGAAATTTGGAGATGATTTCTACACCTTTTCAATAGAAGGAGCACCCACAACTTATCAGGAAGCCACTTCATTTATAGATGCACCTTTTTCGAAAGAGGCAATAAGTGATGAGTTTCAATCTATTATCCAAAACAACACTTGGGTTTTAACAAACTTGCCTCCTGGGAGCAGAGCAATAGGTTGTAAATGGGTGTTTAGAAAGAAATTGAAACCTGACGGAAGTATAGACAAATACAAGGCTAGGCTAGTAGCTAAGGGGTTTACACAAAAGGACTTAGGTTACTTTGACACTTATTCACCTGTCACTAGGATTACCACCATTAGACTTTAATAGCCTTAGCATCTGTACATAATCTAGTCATTCACCAAATGGACGTGAAGACCGCATTTTTGAATGGAGATTTAGATGAAGAGATTTACATGGAGCAACCTCAGGGATTTATAGTTAAAGGTCAAGAGAATAAGGTCTGTAGGTTAGTTAAGTCTTTATATGGCCTTAAGCAAGCTCCTAAACAATGGCATGAAAAGTTTGACAAAGTGATCCTAGATTATGATTTTAAGATCAATAGTCATGACAAATGTTTATACTCCAAAGTAGAAAATGGGGAACACGTGGTTTTATGTTTATATGTTGATGATATATTGATCTTTGGGACAAATTTGGAGATTGTTAATATTGTAAAATCATATCTATCTAGGAACTTTGACATGAAAGATATGGGAGAAGCCCATGTGATTTTAGGAATGAAAATTGAGAGAACCTCTGAAGGTATATTTTTGAGTCAATCTAGCAACATTGAAAAGATGTTGAAGAAGTTCAATTATTTTGAGGTCAAACCCGTGTCGACACCTTATGACTCAAACGTCCACTTGAAGAAAAATCAAGGAGAACCTTTTTCACAATTGAAGTATTCTCGAATGATAGGTTCTTTACTTTACATTGCCAATAAGACTAGTCCAGATATTGGTTATGCAGTTGGGAGACTAAGTAGATATACACATAACCCTAGTAAGGAGCATTGGAATGCTTTGGAGAGAGTCTTTAAATACCTTAGAGGTACACTTAATTACTCATTGTTCTATAAGGGGTTCCGTAATGTGGTAGAGGGTTATAGTGATGAAAATTGGATAACAGATAATGAGGATGTGAAGTCTACTAGTGGTTACTTATTCTTATTAGGGGGAGGAGCAATTTCTTGGGGATCAAAGAAGCAAACCATAATCACTAGAAGCACCACACAATCAGAACTTGTAGCTCTAGATGTCACTTGTACTGAGACTGAGTGGATTAAGAGTTTGTTGATGGAAATACCTTTAGTGGAAAAACCCTTATCTGCTATACCTATACATTGTGATTGTAATGCAGTGATAGACTTGCTAAAGCAATCTCACACGAACCAGAAGATGAACAGACATATACATGTGATATATAAATCTGTGAATGGCCTAATTAGAAAGAGCATTGTCACTTTAGACTTTGTAAAGTCAGAGAATAATATTGCAGACCATTTGACTAAGGGTCTTTCTAGGAGCAGAGTCCTATAATTGTCGAGGGGGATGGGCTTAAGCTCACAAGGGAGTCACCTAGGGAGGTAACCCAACTTCTGTGATTGGAGATCCCATGAAGGAAGTTCAATGGGTAAAAACAATCCATACTGTGTGACTCATTAAGCAATATTTTATATGATGGAGATATCCTAAATGAGATATTGAGATGTTCTCCGCTCATCCCTATGACATGAGTGCTATATAATGTGACGTTAGGAAGGGACTTAAAGTATCCCTGAATGAGTTTCGAGGCGGGCAATCTCCCGCGGGGTGCAGGTCACATGCTCCCTTGGAGAACTCACCTAGTGAGAGTCATCGTGAGGCAGCGACTGTGAGAATTGGGTTGTTCTCTAAAAACTCTCACGAGAATCAAGATTGAGCGCATGGCCATAAACAGCGCTACCCCGCATCCAAGTCTCAACCAATATTATGTGTGTAATACGTTGAAGTTTGATCAAAGGGGCTGAGTTCAAGACTGTGTCACTCAGGTTCCTCAGATGGAAACTATTATCACTAAGTGTAGGTTCAAGCCCGGAAGGCACCTACACCTATTGCATAGTATTATGTTGCCCCTATGTATATATATTATTTTCTTTGCTTTTAAAGATTTTAAAACCTTTTGGGGGGGATTGTTGGTATTTTAAAAGATTTTAAAATCTTTAATTTGATTTAATTTGATTTTCAATTTTTAATTTGTAACGTATGCTTTTAATCCTATAATTATTTGGGGCTTATAGGAGTTTCATTTTGGGATTTAATTTTCTGATTTTATGGTGTGTTTATGATGGAGGTTACATGAGATAATTGGAGCCTATAAAAGGCAACAATGTTCCCCAAGTTGTTAACAACAAAAGGATTATCTCTACTCCTCATCTACATACTACCCACTTCGATTACTACCTTCAATATTTTACTATTATTTTGGGCAACGGTTCTGTGACTTGGAGATTATTCTATCCGACTGTGGATGTGCTCATAGCGGAACTTTGGTTGCTTGTATTGGAGTCGTATCTTGGAGTCTTGTAGACCGTCAGCACCTGCAGGTAGAGAGGCTACAAAGGCTTTAGGACAGCGTCTTTTGACGTGCTTTACCATATCAGGCTTGTTCTCTCACTTTGGTTTTACTAATATATATATATATATATATATATATATTATCTATTAGCGTATCTATTTTTATCTTAACTTTTCTTTCTTTTATTTTACCAAATACATTTTCTATTTTAATCAATTTTACAAGGGAAAAACTCAAATTTTACAACATGTCCAACATCAAAGTTCTAATTCTCTGCACTAGACAGAGTAGACAAGCTATCTCACAAAATTGTTACTCAAACTCAGTGTATTAGAAGTAGTGCAAGGAAGAATCTACCAAACAGGAGATCTCGTGCCCATCTTTCTGTCCCTTCTTCAAGTAGTAGTTTCTATAATCCTCTGTAACAAATATAGTGTAAAAGAGTAAGGTACAGACATCCTTACCACCAAATTACGAGTTGAAAGACACAACTGTTTGACATTGGAGATGGCTTCCAGAAGTCCATTTGTACCGTCAACATGTCTAAAACGGCTATTAAGATAGATATTAGCTTTGAATAGGGACTTTGCATTGATCTCAAATGAAAACACTGATCAATCACTGGCAGGGAGGTTCAAGACTTCAAGTTTTGGAGCATTAATATAAAAATTATACTCTTTATCCGCTAAATTGGTAATGTACACTTCTATTGTTAATCTCTTCAGTTCAGGTGCAGAGATTTTGAAATCCAAAACATCATAACAGTCCCCAAGAGGTCCATCAATTCTCAAATCCTCAAGCACGGGGCAGCCAGAGAAAATCTGTCCAAATGACAAGTTATTATGGTTAGGAAAATGAACCAGAACGTCGAGGACCTTGAGATTTGCGTAACACCCAGATTTTGGAGGATTCGCAATAAAATTAGACTTCAGGCTCAACACCTCTAGTGTTTTGCAAGTGAAAAAGCTTCAAGGCGATTCAAAAGTCTTATCATCTGGATATAAATTGACACAACATCAAGTTCAACAACATTTCGCCTAATGGCTGTACATATCCAACTTTCAATACGAGAGAAATCTTCCTCCTTGGGTTCGTCGAAGTCAAGATTGAATTTTTTGATGTATAAGGAGTCGCCAAAGAAAAGAACACGATCCACAAATGTCATGAAAGCATCATCATCAATAAAATAATCATTGCAGAAGCATAGGTTGGGAAGAGAAGTCCATAAATTGTTCCATCTCAGGGACAAAACGGTGGTCCTCACAGCACATTGTAGTTCAAGGCAGGAAAGTAATTTACAAAGAACTTCATCAGGTAATGCACTAATCCTATCTTTAACTCTTGCTTTACTCTTTGACATTGAAACCCTGATTCAAAAATACAACACCATTCATTTATTTCTGACTTAGTTACATAGAAACCGAATCAAAGTCGACATGAAACTTTATAAACCTCTCGTCTTAAAACAAGGATAAAAAGTTGAAATTCTTTACTAATATGGGCCACCACCAAAAGATGGGCCAAGCTACGGCGACCAAAACCCAAGGCCGAGCTTATTGCCGTCGATCCAGACCTTCCGGCCACCCCAAGGCTGTGGCGTCGCTGTTCCTCAACTCTAATCGATCTCCGACCATCCTTTCAATGCACCACCGCCACCAATGAGTTCAGAGGAAGCCGGGCATCAAAACCCGGAAGCCTTGTCGATCACAGAGGCCGGAAAACCACCGTACGCTTTCCGTCGCCGAAGCCGTTAAGTCTGTGGTTCTTCGTTCTTCAATCTGCGGCCACGTCTGAGCTTAATGATCACCATGATTGAAATCAGCGCCTCAATATCTAGCATAGCCCCATAACTCCGATCTCTACTTCCCACAAGAGACGCAGCATGCGCCTCACGCGCCTCCGACGGCGTTTGGACCACCGTAACTCGACCGTGGCATTTCCAGACCACCTTTCTTCGGATAAGGTGCTGGTTCAAATTGATCAATTATGAGGAATCTGGAAAATGGAAGTTGGAGAAGGGAAAGCTGCTGGGTTATTTCAAAGAGAGAAAGAGGGTTTGTATCACGAGCCGCACTTAAGAGTTGTGCTATCATGACACGTTGTAAGGAAATGCAGAGAGGGGTGAGCCTTGAGGCAATAAGATGCCAAGAGGGGCGAGCCTTGAGGCAAGGAGATGCCTAGTGGGGTGAGCCTTGAGGCAAGGAGATGCAGAATGGGGTGAGTCTTGGGACAAGGTGAAGCGAGATGAGGGAGCCTTGGGAGCCCAAAGACGAACTTGAAGCTAAAGGGAAGACGAGTGGCATTGTCATAATTAAGTGGAAGTTCTGGTTCGAGGTACTTCGGCTTGGAATTTGGGAAAACTCTGAACACGAGAAATGTCCGGAACGTCGAAAAGAGTTCAATGCACTTGACGGCATGTCATTTGGATTTTCTGGGAATTAGTTATGGAAGATTATTCTCCTTGGCTATTTTGATGTTTCCTCCCACCTTGTGCATGTAAGCAAAATATGCTCTATAGGGGGGAGACATGGTGTTGAGCTTCTACCACCCCCGGTGCTGGCCTTCATGGGGCACTAAGTGGGCTTCTCTTGGGCACCCTTAGGAGCCTAGGAGCCGGGCATGTGTCGTCAGAAAGGGGCGGCATATGTTTCCACAAGTCAGGATGTCTTGTGGACGGTATTGGCCGAAAGGCCAATATTACGGGTCGACGTCGGGGGCGAGGTTCGTATGAGGGCTATCCTTTTGCCATCGGCGTTAGACAAACATGTGGGCTTACGAAAGATATGTCGGGACCCCGTGGTGCTCATTGGCCACGGAGCAAGCGACGTGGGCATGTGTTAGGGTTCGACCTTGCCCAAAGCAAAGTGATGCTAGCAAGCACGGGAGGAGCGATTCCGTGCTAGATTGAAGGAAGCTTAAGAGGGGCATCGATGATGAGTTGCTCACTTGGGCGGCATGCCAACAAGTAAGAGGGCATGCCCGCTTGAGGATTGGCCTACGGGTTATAATATGCCTTGGGGCCATGACGGTCATCAAGAAGAGACAAGACAGCCTCGTCAGAGAGGGAAGGCCATAAGGCCTAGGTGACTTGTTAGGTTGGCACTCAAGGTACGAGTAGATGGACAGATGTTACCCAAGAGCCGAATGGGCTATCTAGGTGATGCCCATGAGGCGAAGAATGAGGGCATGTATTGCCCAAGAGCCAAGTGAGTTGCAAAAGAGATGCTCACGAGGCGGGACACGACGGCAGGTGTTGCCCGCGAGTCGAGCGAGTCATACTAGTGGCGTCCATGAGTCACAGAACAAGAACAAGTGTCCTATATAAACCATTGGGTTGTGCAAGTGATGCCATAAGATGAAGTAAGCGGGAACGTGCTGTTCGTGAGTCACGTAAGGTGCGCAAGTGACCCGTCCAAGGTTAAAGTACGCAGGCTTGGGTTGACCTTGAGATGGAAGCTGAGTGAATCGGATAAGCAATACCCACGAAGTGAAGTACGCAGACATATGTTGTCCATGAGCCTAGTGGATTAGATAAGTGATGCCCGAGGGGGAGTACGCAGACATGTATTGTCTGGGAGCTGAGTGGGCGGCATAAGAGATGCCCACGAAGCGACAAAGTGTGCAAGCTGCTAAGAAGTGACTCAAGGTAGAAACGTGAATGCCAACTTAGTCTCAGTACACGATCATGCTACTTGCTATCGACGTACGGGTCGCATGCGAGTCAGCAATGGGCTGGCGCAAGCCGAGATGACACGAAAGCCTATCGGTTGGGCGAGTATCTTGGAAGACAACCATGACACAAGGAAGCGATCAGTTAGTCGCAAGAAGTGAGACTCATGTGTGAGTAGCTTTCGTTGGTAAACCCCAACAAGTAAGGGGATGTTGTCGAAAGGGTCAAGTTGACAAGAGAAGCGCACAGAAAATGAAAAGAAAAATGGAGTAATGGAGTATAAAGGAAGTAAGGAAGATAGACTGGTTCAGAGGAACCTTGGCGCCGCAAGGGCTAAATTCTGCTACGTATAAAGTCAGCCCGTGACAGTTTGTTTATTTAAAGAGATGAATCGGTTATCAATTTTTAGTTTAGTCCTAAATTCGAGGTGGAAAAAGAATGACTAATTCAGGAACTCTATAAAGAAGTTGGTAATAAGGCATATGAGTAATAGTCGACATTGTTGAGAAGTAACTAGTGGAGTTGGTGGTCTTTTTGTGAAATAAGTTATAGAATTATGATTAGAGAAAGAAATCACGATTGGAGTAGTTTAAGGTTACCATATCTTCGAATGACTTTTGGAAAATGAAATCTTCAGAATGATAAATGTTGGTTATTTTCTTAATTTGGAGACGTTAAACAAAGGATCTAATAAGATGACCCTGAATTGTATGTTGTTGTTAAGGAATAAATGTTTCCCTTAACCGACTATTTATTGGTTTTAAATTCATTATAGGACCCGAACGTGAATCATTGGAGTGAGACGGAAGTTTAAATTTAAAAAGGATCGTAGGAGGGTGAGTAGAGCCCAAAATACGAGGATCTTTTTGGACGACGAGTTTAGCCATTTCAATGTGAGTGGACATTTCATTTTAGGGATAATGACCATTTACACAATTTTAAGATAAAAATTGTCTACTTACCCAAACACTCTAAGAGATTGTTCATTTACCCAAACACTCTAAGAGATCGCTTCCCTAGTACCCAATTAATTAATTTTTTATTCTTTTTTATTTACTTTTGGGATATTTTTGGCCTCTCCTTCTTTGTCACTCAGAGAGAGAAGTTATCAAAGACCTTGTCGGACTCTGGTGACCGGTGGCCGGCCGCGTACTTCAGTGACGGACTCCGCGATCGGTGACCGGAATCCAGTGACTGTTCACCCGAATCCGGATACAGGACTGGTGACCAAATTCCGGCCTCTGAATTTATTGCCCCATAATAATACCTAGTAACCATATTATTGCCCCCCAATAATTATATTATTGACCCCCAATAATCATATTATTACTCCCAAATAACAAGTTTATTAGGGATCAATAATTAGTGAAATATGAAGATGTTTTTAATTTTGAAAGTTTTAGTACGTTTATCCAAATAAACAATCTTATCATTGCCCCTCAATAATCTTATTATTGCCCCGTAATAATCTTATTATTGCCCCCCAATAATCTTACCATTATCTTCTAATAATCGTTTTATTGCCCACTAATGATCTTATTATTGCCCAACCAAATCATAATATACAAAACAACAACTTCTAGCAACATCCCATATTGAAATAGACCAATTTTTTGGAGAAACAAACCACCTCAATCAAAGCCCAAATACAGCATTTGCTTACCCCTCTTCTTCCTTCAGTGAGAGAGAGAGAGAGAGAGAGAGAGAGAGAGAGAGAGAGAGAGAGAGAGAGAGAGAGAGAGAGAGAGAGAGAGAGAGAGAGAGTTACAGACACATCCTAGAGAGAGAGGGAGAGAGAGTTACAGACACATCCAATGACATAGATTTTTTTTTTTGGCTATTCAGCTTGGTCTGGGTTCTCTGCCTCTAAACATTGTAGAGAATTTGGGACATGGCCAAGCAACATACAATTTCTTTCCAAAGCTTGAATTTCTCAGACCCATACCAAATCCTACTGGTTTCAGAAGCCCACTAGCAATGACCCAAGCATGCCCTGCACCAACACTACTATTGCACCACCCCTGCCGGATCACCTCTAGTGGTCGACCACCGTCACTCCACTCCTGTCCTGCTCCCGACTAGGTTGTCCTCCAAGCGCGCCCTAGCCACAGTCCGGCCACTGCTACACCCGATCGTGTAGCTTTACTAGAACCCCGACCACCCCTGCCAGAGCAAAACCCTAAAGGACGCCATTGCTGGAGCTTGGTGGTGATTATCGACGGTTGTGGTTTCGAGGAGCAAACCGAGAGTTGAATCAGTGGATGACCGAAAATTTTCGATCTGCAGACATAGGGGGAGAGAGAGAGAGAGAAATCGGTGAGGGGGAGGAGAGAGAAAATAGATCGAACAAGGGGGGAGATAGAGATGAATGTAATTTATTAATTAAAATAAGGGCAATACTGTCAATGGATATTAGATTGGGTAAATGAGAGTTAAAAAACTCTTAATGGAGTAAGTGAACAATTTTTATCCTAAAATTGTGTAAATGGTCATTATCCCTTCATTTTAAAATAAATTATATATGCAGTATTACTTTTGGGCATTTATTTATTATGAGATTGAAATATGATTTGAATATTCGAGATTTTATGATTTATTGAAATATTGAGTTTTATAAGATTTGATTTATCGAGATTTATTGACTTATGCTTTCGATGATTTTCTGATGATTTGCGGAGTTAATATCAAGTTTTTCTTCCCAAAGCATTTTTTAATGTTTGAGTATCTGTTTTATGATTATATTATTGATATATCTTTTCGGAAAGCAAATGAGTTTATGAGAAATTATGAGTATGATATTGAAGTATTTGAGTATAAACGCGTTATCAAGATTTCATGAGTTTATTTATTTTAATAATATTGATTTCAGTTTATTCAAGGAGATAAATATGTTAGCGCATGCCTATATTACCTGGTCGACAATGAGATAAATATGTTAGCGCATGCCTATATTACTTGGTCGACAATACCCTTCAGGTAATAGTCTGGTCACCAGTACCCTCCAGAATATACTCCGGTCGGCAGTATCTTCCAAAGAATTCCAGTCGACAGTACCCTCTGATGCGTCATCTGGTCGACAGTACCATTCAGATAGTATGAGATAGTTAGTAGGCAGTACCCTCTAACTATCCTTGGTTAGTCGGTAATACCGTCTAGCCAGCACCTCCTCATCTGGTCAGCATTACCCTCCGATGCATCTCTGGTCGGCAGTACCTTCCAAGTGGCATGAGATGACTAGTCAGCATTTCTTTTTAGTCATCGCCTATTTTACGATATAAGTAATTTTATTTAGATTTCTGAGACTTCTAAAGTGATTTGAGATATTTCCTTATGAGAGGTTTTGAAAGGCTTTTGAGATCATTTACAGAGGATTTGAATTTATTTCAAAATATCAGTACTAGAGAATAATCGAGAGTATCTTATCTATTTTCACTGCATGGTCGGTTTTTAAGAGAATAATTTGGGAAAGCATTAAATTTTAATTTATTTTCCTTTGAAATTATTTATCTTTCGTCCACTCACTCTAACGGTCTCCAAATATTTTTCCCTGAGTTTTTCGGTTTTACATGTCCAGTCTACAAATAGGTTGCGGTCTAATGTGCATAGGCGTCAAGACATAGTATTCACCGCTTCTGACTTCTTGTAGGTGAAATGTTTAACCTAATTGTACTCTATTTTAATTCATTGTTTAGATCGCTCTAATTACCGAAATGAATTGATATTCGAGATTTAAGTTTAGTCTTATTCTATATTTTGTGGAAGTTGAACTGTAGATGATAATTAGAATGTTTTTACAATTTTTTTGTAGTTCACTTCTAGGGGAAGCTTAGCCATATTTTTTGGTGAAATTTTGAGGTGGGCCGTAGGGCCAGTTTGGATATCAAGGTGAAATTCAGAACAAGCTCTATCAGTCCACTTTCCAATAAAAAAAAATTAGTACGTCATTTGGAAAGCTTCTCTCAAAGTGCATTCCACTCGAAGACTTGAATATAGAAGGAAAACATGTGGTGAATCCTCTCATTTCTTCAATCATAAAGCAGCACCTTCGATCAATTGCTTCAAGTTATCAAAATGTGGCAGGCAACAAGCCTTGATCAAACATAATGCGATTGAAATTGGATCAGTTAGATTGGAATTCAAAATTAAGCTTGAAATTGGATCAATTATATTTGCTTCCTTGCGACAAAGAGAAAGCCCCAACCACTGAGCTACAAAAAAGGAAATGCAAAATTACTTAACAGATTGGCCTTAAAGAGTATCAAATCTTCTTGTTTTACTCCATGTTCAATCTTTAAGCAGTTCCCTACACAGCTTCTAAGTCACGATGGGTGTTGAATTAGGAATGCCTAAACAATTACCAACATTAGCGTCACATGTCACAGTTACATAAACAAGTTCAAGTCAAGCACAGATGATCTTCATAGATTACTTAATTCTGACCTTACCGCTGGATGCTCCATTTACTGAATAATCATAGCTGCCACGCTTAAAAAATAGGTGAAGTAAATATATGGAAAGGTTCATACTGTAGCACAGCATATCAGCTTTTACACATTACATTTGAAGGTCCCGACTTTCTTTGTTCAGAAGATCCTTATTACTTGAAAACTGAAAGGATGAATGCTGCCATAGTAGTTTTAATGTCTAAAAGTATACCAAAAGATAAAAATATATATATATATAAAAAATGAAGTTTCAGCTAAAGCTTTGTTCTTTGGTTATTAGAGCCATCAATATTGAAATTCTAAATACAATATCAGCATTACGGAGTAATTCTTCTCTGGTCAACAAAACAAGCATGCAAGATCATAAAGCCAGCAACCTTAAATTTAAGCCTCCTCCTAATAATAAAACTATGAACATGAAATGAAGCCATAAACAAGAAACAGAAGAAACTATGAACATGTAATGAAGCCATAAACAAGAAATTACTTGTTCGTCCATCCTTGGAAAAGCTTCTCTCCAAGTGCCCTCTACTCGAGGACTTGACTACAGAAGGAAAATAGGTGTTGAATCCTCTCATTTCTTCAATCATAAAGAAGCACCTTCAATTGCTTCAAGTTATCAAAATGCGGGAAAACAACCCTTGACTAAAGATTAAGTACTGATCAAACATAATGCGATTGAAATCGGATCAGTTAAGCTTGAAATTAAGAATGAAAGAAGATTATCTTTCTTCTACTGCATTGGTGAAAAGACCAACAAGTAATAATTAGAAACCAAAACCAGGCTATAGAAAGAGCTCAAACTTGTACTGTTGTACCGTGAGGTAAGTTTATATTAACAAAATCATAAAGGAAGCTGAGCATGCGCAGCAAAAACTTTGGGTGACAAATACAGAATAAAGAGGAACAAAGAGATGAATACAGTAGCATAAGATTCATGAACAACTGTCAACTGGCAGAGATATATGTATGTCATCCTCAAAATACCAGAAACAAAGAACTGCAGATGGACTCAACTTTTATCCCCAAAGAGGATGTTTTTACACCTTCTCAAGAAAAGTCCTTCCAAAATCTTGAATTACAGTGAAACATAAAATCCTGGTAAAACCAAAGAGCTTCGTAGTTATATATTTCAACTTGACAAGTCTTTGAACCCCGTTCAAACATTAAAAATTCTTTGTACAATGCCATCTCTTCTGCTCTCGGAAGGCCAGCTAAAATGGTAAATATAGTCATCTTGTTTAAAACTTCACTGTACTTCAGCAAATACTGAGCTACTCTCAATTCATCCTGCCTTCCCTTGAAGCTTGCTATGGTGATAGTCTTGAGATGTGGCAGCATACAAACAGGCACAAACTCTGGAGGAGTAAAGTCCTCATGCTTGAATCCGCAATCCTGACAATAAATAAAACATAAATGAAAATCCTCAAAAGCTGCAAGCCGGTAATAGGAAGTGAAAATACACCTTACATGTTTGATAACAAGATATTCTAGATTCCGTGATCTCTTGAGGAACTCTATTAGATATCGCCAACAGGCAGAACTAACAAGAGTTAGTTCCAAATGGTTCAGATAATCAAAAGCAGGCACACCACCCTTCATCAAAAGAAGTATTGATTAAATAGTGAAGACACTGATAATTGTTCATGCATAATTCTACTCCAAATTGTGAAACACCCAAGATGAAAAAGAAACAAGAAATGCAATCAGTAACTATGGTAAAAAGAAAGAAAAAATAGAACCATCGGCAAGAAAGAAGAATGAAATGTGGAGATACAAAGGGATGTGTTGCACAACTCCCTCAATACCGGTTTTGCACACAGTGTGGATGGCAGATGAGAATTTTCATAAGTAAATGGGGAGAGAGGGGCGGGGAGAGAGGGAGGGAAGGAGGGAGGGAGGGGTTGGATGGCAGATAAGGATTTTCTTACGTAAATGGAGCCACTTATTTTAGGGGTTTCCTTCCCTGAAAAGAAGAAGAAGAAAATAACAATCGATGTATCGTTTAACTTCTATAATTTCAATCTGTCCAACATCAAAGGGATTTAAAACTTTGGACCTACATGCATGCTTCACCCTTCACACTTATTCAATAGAATCACTGACAAACTGAAAGTTCTAATTCCCTGCGCTTAGACACACTACACAAGCTATGATAAAAATGAACCAACGTGTATGCATGTAGATGTGTAGTACATCTCACAAAATTGTTGCTGAAACTCTGTATTAGAAGCTGTGCAGAGAAGAATCTACTAAACAGGAGATTGCGCGCCTATCTTTCCATCCCTTATTCAATTATTAGTTTTTATAATCCTCTCTGCGAAATATAGTGTATAAGAGCAAATCACAGACATACTTACCTCCAAATAACTAGTTGAAATTGACAGCTGTTTGACATTGGAGATGGCTTCCAGAAGTCCATTTGTACCGCCAACAGGTATATGACAGCTATAAAGATTAATATTGGCTTTCAAGAGGGATTTTGCATTGATCTAAAATGAAAACACTGACGAATCACCATTAGAGAGGTTAAAGACTTCAAGTTTTGGAGCATTAATATAAACATTGTACTTCTCTTCTTCAAAATGTTCAACGTACACTTCTATTCTTAATCTCTTCAGTTCAGGTGCAGAGATTTTGAAATCCAAAACTTCAAGACAAACCCCAAGAGTTCCTTGAATTCTCAAATCCTCAAGGACAGGGCAGTTAGAGAAAATCTGTTCTAATGATGACGAGTTATTATGGTCAGGAAAATGAAGGAAAACGTCGAGGACCTTGAGATTTGGGAAACACCCAGATTTTGGAGGATTGGCAATAAAATTTGACCCCAGGATCAACACTTCGTGTTTTGCAAGTGAAAAGGCTTCGAGGCAATTCAAAAGTCTCGTGTGGATGGCAGAAGACACTAAGATTAAGTTCAACAACATTCCGCCTAATGGCGGTACAAATCCAATTTTCAATACGAGAGAAATCGTCCTGATATTTACCCCATAAAAAAAAAAAAATAGTCCGGATACTCGCAGTCAAGAAAGAATCTTTTGATGTCTGACGAGTCACGAAAGAAAAGAACACGATCCACAAACGTCATAAAAGCATCTTTATTCCTGAAATCTCCATGCCAGAACGATAGGTCGGAAAGAGAAGTCCATAAATTGTTCCATCTTGGGGACAAAACGGTGGTCCTCACAGCAGATTGTGTATCAAGGCAGGAAAGTATTTTACATAGAACTTCATCAGGTAATGCACTAATCCTATCTTCAACTCTTGCTCGACTCTTTGACATTGAGATTTGAGACCCTGATTCAAAAATACAACACCATTCATAGAAACTGAATCAAAGTCCACATGAAAGTTTATATGAAAAACAAAAAACAAAGATAAAAAGTTGAAATTCTTTACTGACTCTCGGTCTCTTCAGTTAGCAAACAGAGGATTACCTTTTAGAATCAGGAAGCTCTATCAACTGTATAACGAGGATGATTGATGCCTGAACCGTTCAATGATCATAGAGAGGGAAGGAGGAGAAGCAGAGGCCCTCTCTTCCAACGATGAATGACGGCAAAGAGGAGGAGGAGGAGGAGAATGTCCGCAACTCTGCAAGAGACTCTGCAAGAGAGAGAGAGAGAGCGAACTTTCAACGGCACTGTCCAAAAATTACAGAGTATTTATTTTATAAATAAAAGCAAATAGGGACGCTCTAGCTGAAACCATACAATGAACCTAATATGAGTCAAAATTGAAGGTTGGAAGTGTGGTTATCTATCTCAAGCAGTAGAGAGGTATTGATTAAATCTGTGGCGGCTGCAGTGCCAGCTTATCCGATGTCTTGCTTTCTTCTTCCTAAAACTATGTGTGATAGAATCAACTTAGACATTGCTAGTTTTTGGTGGGGGGGATGATGAGGAAAAACGGCAGATTCATTGGCTAGCTTGGGGCTCTCTTTGTAGAAGTAAAAGTGTGGGAGGGATGGGGTTTCGTGACCTCAGAAAGTTTAATACCTCTCTTCTTGCTAAGCAGTGTTGGAGAACTTTGAAGAATCCTCAAGCTCTTTGGGTTCGCATTCTCAAGGCTAGATACTTTCCTAATTCTTCCTTTCTTGAAGCTAAGAAGGGGGGTAGAGCGTCATGGGGTTGGAGTAGTATCCTACCAGAAGGGGAATCTGTGGAGGTGAACATGCGTTGGCAAGTGAATGATGGTAGAACCATTGATGTGTGGAAAGATAGGTGGATCCCTAACTCCTTGGACGGGCTCATTCATCCTACTGATACTAGAAACCGCTTTACTCCTCTTGCGGTTTCAGATATTATTGATTGTGACACAAGAAATTGGAATATCAACCACATTGAACCTTTTCTTAATGATTCGGATGCTAAAGCTATCAAGGCTATGCCAATTGGCGACCCAAATGACGATGACAGACTGATTTGGCCATTAACAAGGGATGGTGACTTCTCTGTTCGCTCATGCTACCATTGCATTCCACAACAATGCATCAGGTCTGTTCTTATGAAAGCTTCTACTTCCCACATTAGACCCCCGAAGATTTGGCATTGAATCTGGCACTCTAAATTCCCTCCCAAAGTGTCCAATTTTCTTTGGCGAGCCATTACCAACTCTGTTCCTTCTTTTTACAATTTGTTCAAAAGGAAAGTAAGAAACTCTCCTATGTGCCCAATCTGTGGGGATTATAAGGAATCTGTTGAACATTGTCTTCTTCTTTGTCCATGGACTGAGTTGGTGTGGTTTGGTAGCAGATTGGGTATGAAGATTGTCAAGGATGAGATTACCACTCTGGATACTTGGTTGGTAAACACTGTCAGAAAGCTTTCAGATCATATTGGGAGGATCGACTGGACCTTTACTTACTTGGGGTTCTTATTATGGGAAATATGGAAGTCAAGATGTTCGGCTACTTTTAATGGTGTCTTGCCATCTCTAGAGGCCACAATCATCAGAACAAACATAGGAGTGGATGATTATCTACTTGCTCTGGAGAAGAGATCGAATTGGTTAGGTACAACTCCCTCCCAATCTGCTCCTCCGACTCATTCTTGGACTCCTCCTCCTCCTAGTTACATGAAAGTTAATGTTGATGGTTCTTGGGATGAGACATCTGGGAAGGCTGGTATCGGTGTTGTGATCAGGGATACCAATGGTAACTGTGTAGCTGGTTCTAGTACCCATAGTGCATCCAATTCCGCAATTGAATGCGAGGGAGTTGCAATTATTCATGGATTGCAACTTGCTAGAGATTTAAATATTGACAAGCTGATATTAGAGAGTGACTGTCAGGAGATTGTTAATGGTCTGAAGAACAATATTTCCAGAGGAAACTGGAAAATTTACCCTATTTCTCAATGAGTTTCATAAACTCAAAAGGTCTTTTTCCTATGTTAATTGGGATTGGATTTCAAGACAAGCTAACCGCGCTGCTGATGCCACGGCCAAGCTAGCTAGAAAGAGGTTGTGCACACAAGTTTGGACCAATGGTCCTCCAACCTCTATGATCGATGTTTTGGTGAATGATGGTCTCCCATGCCCACATAGGTCTATCTAAGATTTCATCCCAGTCCATAGGACTGGTTTTGTTGCAGTTTGCTGCTTTGTTTTTCTCTTATGTTTGTGGTTTTTACTGTACTTGTTTCTTCTGTTCTTATATCTTTGCTCTTTTTGAGCTTCAATTGAAGTATTTTTCAGACAAAAAAAAAAAAAAACCTAATATGAGTCAAGCTTAAGGGTCTGTTGACTCTGTTCAGCTGATTATTAATTACTTGTTTACTAAATGCCTTTTATGACCAAAATTGGACCTTTCCAAGCCACTATAATTTTCTGGGTTACCATTTATGATTTCAATATGCCAAATTTAACCATGTGTATGCACGCACTTTCATTTCAGTTATTTATGTAAAAGCTCTAATCGGAAGGAGCATTCCTAATTAACAAGAGCATTCCATCATCTCGGTAATTCTATCTTGAAGAGTGTGAGTCACGTTCTAGGACTCCAGGGCACTCTTTGAGAATTTGAACACAATATTCACTTTATAACTGATAGCACAGAGTGCACAGAAGCCAAACAGACAATTGTTGAGTGGATTAAAATCTTGAACTTTCAGTAGGTAAAAGTAAAAAATGAAATTCTTGAACTTTTATGTCTCTTCAAGCAGAGGAAATACCGAAAGAAAAAAAATTACTGAATTTAATTGGCATTCCCCATCTTTGATTCTTGCTCGAGGGATTGAAATCGAACCCATTTCTAGCTAACCCAAATTACCAGAATTTTTAACGATTAACACATTAGTAAAATGGAGATCACTATTTTAACTTGAATTCATGGTTAATAATGAACGCAGTATATAAAATGCGATATTTGGAGCTGGTGTATGTAATTCTACCATGTACCTTATAATCGGAGATCAGGCGTGCTAGGATTTCTCCACTGTTGACTGCCGGTGAAGAAGGAAACGGTAGCGTTTCAACACATTTGAACGCACCCACCAAAACTATAATTGGACTATTATTCCCATGGCACCCACCAAAACTAAAACGCACACATTCAGTCGTCGTTTCGGGTTGGGGACCACTTTTTATTTTTTATTTTCTTCCCACTTCTTTAACATACAAATGTCTTGTTTGTTAAAGTTTATTTGCCCGATAATGATGGGATCCGTTCGGAGACATCCCATAAAATTGAAATGATTCAAAAAAGATTAGCAAGGCTCTTGTGAGATGACACATATAAATTGAGAAATAGTTCATTTTTTCCAATCGAAAAAAATAAATTGTACTTTTGGAAAAGCTTATCTCCAAATGCTCTCTACTCGAAGACTTGACTATCTATAGAAGAAAAACAGATGTGTCGAGTCCTCTCACTTCTTCATTCAGCACCTTCAACAAGTTATCAAAATGTGGCAGACAACACAAGCCTTGATCAGACATAATGCGATTGAAACTGGATCAGTTAGATTGGAATTCAAAAGCTTGAAAGTCCTGGTGAGTTTAGGACAAATAGAGATACATAGAAAGTATCACTGTGAACTAAGGATGAACGAAGATTATCTTTCTTCTACTGCATTGGTGAAAAGACCTACACATAATAATAAGAAACCAGAACCACGCTAGAAAGAGAGCTCAAACTTGTACTGTTGTACCGCAAGGTAAGTTTATATTAAGGAAGCTAAGCAGCAAAAACTTTGGGTGACAAATACAGAACAAAGAGGGGCAAAAACATGAATACAGTCGCATAAGATTCATGAACGACTGTCAACTGGCAGAGATATATCTATGTTATCCCCAAAAGTTAAGAAGCTTAACGCAAAAGAAAAGATTCTACCAGAAACAAAGAACTGCAGATGGACTGAACGTTTATCCCCAAAGAGGATGTATTTACAACATTTAAAGAAAAGTCCTTCCAAAATCTTTAATTACAGCCTGGTAAAACCAAGAAGAGCATCCTAATTATATATTTCTACTTGACAAGTCTTTGAGCCCCGTTCGAACATTAAAAATTCTCTGTACAATGCCTTCTCTTCTGCTCTTGGAAGACCTGCTGAAATGGTAAAAATCATCTTATTCAAAACTTCACTGTACTTTAGCAAATACTGAGCTACTCTCATATTATCCTGACTTCCCTTGAAGCTTGCTATGGTGATAGTCTTGAGATGTGACAACATACAAATAGGCACAAACTCTGGAGGAGTAAAGTCCTCATGCTTGAATCCGCAATCCTGACAATTAATAAAAAAATAAATGAAAATCCTCAAAAGCTGCATGCCAGTAATAGGAAGTGAAAATACACCTTACATGTTTGATAGCAAGATATTCTAGATTCCGTGATCTCTTGAGAAACTCTATTAGATATCGCCAACAGTTGGAACCACCAAGAGTCAGTTTCAAATGGTTCAGATTATCAAAAGCCGGTACACCACCCTTCATCAAAAGAAGTATTGATTAAATAGTTGAGACACTGATAATTGTTCGTGCACAATTCTACTGCAAACTGTGAAACACCCGAGATGAAAAAGAAACAAGAAATGCAATCAGTACTTATGGTAAAAAGAAAGAAAAATAAGAACCATCGGCAAGAAAGAAGAAGCAAAAGTGGGGGAACGAAGGGATGTGTTGCACAACTCTGTCAGTACCGGTTTTGCACATAAAAGGGGGGAATGGCAGATAAGGATTTTCTTACGTAAATGGAGCTATTTATTTACGTAAATGGAAAAAAAAAAAAAAACAGAACAATCGATGTATTGTTTAACTTCTATGATTTCAATTTGGCCAACATCAAAGGGATTTAAAACTTTGGACCCACATGCATGCTTCACCCTTTGCACTATAGAATCACTGCCAAACAGAAAGTTCTAAATCCCTGCACTAGACACACTACACTAGCTATCATGAAAATGAACCAACATGTATGCATGTAGATATGTGGTATATCTCACAAATTTGTTACTGAAACTCAGTGTATTAGAAGCTGTGCAAGGAAGAATCTACCAAACAGGAGATCGCGCGCCTATCTTTCCATCTACTCTTCAATTAGTAGTTTCTATAATCCTCTCTAACAAAATATAGTGTAAAAGAGTATGTTACAGACATACTTACCTCCAAATTACTTGTTGAAAGAGACAACTGTTTGACATTGGAGATGGCTTCCAGAAGTCCATTTGTACTGTCAAAATGTATACAACAGCTAGAAAGATTGATATTGGCTTTGAAGAGGGACTTTGCATTGATCTCAAATGAAAACACTGACGAATCACCTGCAGGGAGGTTAAAGACTTCAAGTTTTGGAGCATTAATATAAAAATTATACTTCTCATCACCAAAATAGTCAATGTCCAATTTCACTGTTAATCTCTTCAGTTCAGGTGCAGAGATTTTGAAATCCAAAACATCATAACACTCCCCAAGAGGTCCATCAATCCTCAAATTCTCAAGCACCGGGCAGTTAGACAAAATCTGTCCAAATGACGAGTTATCAAGGTCAGGATAATGAACTAAAACATTGAGGACCTTGAGACTTGGGAAACACCCAGATTTCGGAGGACTGGCAATAAAATTAGACTTCAGGCTCAACACCTCTAGTGTTTTGCAAGTGAAAAGGCTTCGAGGCAATTCAAAAGTCTTGTCTGGATATAAGTTGACAGAAAGATTAAGTTCAACAACATTCCGCCTAACAGCGGTACAAATCCAACTTTCAATACGAGAGAAATCTTCCTCCTTCGGTTCGTCGAAGTCAAGAGAGAATTTCTTGATGTCTGAGGAGTCACGAAAGAAAAGAACACGATCCACAAAGGTCATGAAAGCATCATCATCAATGAAATAACCATTGCAGAAGCATAGGTTGGGAAGAGAAGTCCATAAATTGTTCCATCTTGGGGACAAAACGGTGGTCCTCACAGCAGATTGTATATCAAGGCAGGAAAGTATTTTACAAACAACTTCATCAGGTAATGCACTAATCCTATCTTTAACTCTTGCTTTACTCTTTGACATTGAAAGCCTGATTCAAAAATACAACACCATTCACTTATTTGGTTCTTAGTTACATAGAAACTGAATCAAAGTCATGAAACTTTATAAACCTCTCTGTCTCATGAAAAACAAAGATAAAAAGTTAAAATTCTTTACTGACTCTCACTCCTTTTGGTTACTTACACATGCATGAAACTAAAGCTATATGAATCAGAATCAGGTTAATCCTGGAATGCCAATTTGCCTTGGCGGATTTCTATCCAATAGATTATACTTTCCAGAAAAGTTTTCGCAGGAAACTTAACACAACCCTGATCCAAAACGTTAAACGGAGTTTTTTAAGGGTTCCCCATATTCACTACAGAAATAGAAATAAAAGTGAATATATTGAAACCCTGATCCAAAAGACAAAACCATTCATTTATATCCGACTTAGTTACCCAGATACTGAATCTGACTTGTTTTGAAATGTAAAACAAAAAACAAAGGAAAAAAAAAAAAGTTGAACTTCTCTACTGACTCTCACTCTTTTGGGTAAGCAAACTGCAGATTGAGGTTTTACCTTCTAAAATCTGGAGACGACACTGCTCTGTGAACTGTATGATGAGGATGATTGATGCTTGAACCGTTCAATGATCGTAGAGAGGGGAGGAGGAGAAGACAATCAGAAACAGAGGTCCTCTCTCCCCTTTTGTTCCGATGAGGATGAATGACGGCGAAGAGAGGAGGAGAATAATGTCTGCCACGCCGCGATGAAAGACAGGGTCAACTGGTTCAATGTAATTTTTTTTACAAAGGGACAAGGAAGTAATCGATAATTTTGGAGAGTTTCTAACAAAATAATGAAGACCAATTAAGATGATTACTTCCTAAACAGCTCCATTACGTTTTATTTAAATCAACCGTTATATGTCTATGTATATATAAATAGATCATTTTTAAAAATTTTTATTTAAATTGCTAATTATATTTTGTAGAAAAGAGAATTACATTGTACAATTGAGAAAGTTACAACAGATATAAGTAAATAAAAAAAAAACCATTGCGGTTCGTCCTCTACCTTAACTTGAAATACTGGAAACAAAAGCGTCATAACTAATTATGCACTGGGTCACTGCCTAAATATATTTTCTAGAGAAAATATGTACATATAAGTATATAACTGCGAAGAAGAAGTAAAAATAAGGTCCTCGCTTTCTCTATCAATGCACTTTCTACTTAACAAAATAGATTTCATACCATATAACATTATAACTTACATGAGCATCCATTTCTAATAAATTCTTCAACAATTGAACTCCAACGAACAAAAAACATGCTCAAAAAACTCCACAATTCAGACACTTTAGTATCTTTGATTTTGTACCACCTCTATGAAACATATTGATATCAGTACCATCAGTGAGTCCATTTGAAGAGGTCTGGAAAAGGCACCCAACTAGTACCAGTAATAATATATCTACAGTAATAGTAGCTAAATTGCTAATCATCAAGATATCAAACTTAAACGCACATTCAGCCATCATTTTGGACGGGGTGCAACCCTTTTTTGCCTTTCCTTCCCACTTCTACTAGTGTCCTATTTGTTCAAGTTCATTTGCCCGATAATGAAAGTACAACCTTGGGATCCATTTAGGGTCATCCGATAAATTTGGAACGATCCAGAGAATATTGCATGCTGTGCAAGGATGACTTTCGATTAGTAGTACACCAATGGGAAATCAGCGAAATCATCTCTCCAAGTGCCCTCTAGTCGAAGACTTCACTATAGAAGGAAAACAGGTGTTGAATCCTCTCATTTCTTCAATCATAGAAAAACACCTTCAATTGCTCCAAGTTATCAGAACGTGGCAGACAACAAGCCTTGAGTACGGATAAAGTACTGATCAAACATAATGCGATTGAAATTGGGTCAGTTACATTGGAATTCAAAAGCTTGAAAGTCTTGGTGAGTATAGGACAAATAGAGATGCATAAAATAAAAAGTATCTCCGCGAAGTCAAGATGAAAGAAGATTATCTTCTTCTACTGCATTGGTGAAAAGACCAACAAATAATAATAAGAAACCAAAACGAGGCTACAAAAAGAGGATGTTTTCACAAATTTTCAAGAAAAATCTGTTAACGTGAGTCAGAAAGAAGATGCTAGGAACCACAAAACATGAAAAAAGAGCATTCCATGTTTTAAGGTGTTACTTGTTTCTTTGTTTCAAGGAGTAATGTCTTTTGGTCTTTAGCCTTGTGTATATAGTCTGTAACTTGTACATGCATAATTTAAATATATAAAATTCCAACATTCAAATTCAACTTGCACCAACGTCCGTCCAAGAAAGATCTGACCATCTTCTTCTTGGACTTCGACGATTATCAGTCAGCCTTCTCCGTCATCATTCCAGTTCTCTCCAAGCAGCGGCGTTATCCTCCATCTATTCCAGATCGGTTTCGTCGCCTTGTCAGATCTCCATAAACTCCAGGTTGTGACTGGTTCAAGCCTCCATATCGGTCACTTTCTGCTGCTCAGTTCCCGGCGTCGCTGCCAGTTCCCGGTGTCGCTACCAGTCGCTCGGACGTTAGCCTAGATCCCAGTTCCCAGCAGTGTCACCGCGTCGCCCAGAACGATTACTTCCCTCCAGCGACGTTGCCCAGTCCCCGGTATCATCACCCAGACTCGACATCGACAACCAGCCATTCTTGAGAGAAAAAGAAGAGGAGAAGAAACGAAGAGGAGGCAGACAGTGGGACGAAGCAAAAAATACTAGAAGTAACAAGTTTATACCAATTCACTTACCAACACATTCTCCTCGTTATTTGCACGCTTGCTACTGCACCTCCCTACACCTCCTCAGCCACCACTGACGCCTACTGCATTAGAGCACGCCTGCTGCACTTTCAACCAAAAAGAAAAAGAAAAGCTGCACCCAAATACTCTGCAGCACTTTTGGTCGTCCTTTTTTCTTTCTTATTGCCAACATCTCATCACTTTTTTGGTCATCCATCTTCCCATGTTCTCTCCTTTTTCTTTTCTTATTATTTCCCTTCAACCCACATACATTCTACCATTCTTTAATCTTCCCATCTTCCCCATATTCTCACCTTTTTCTTTTCTTATTATTTCCCTTCAACCCACACACTTTTGCCATTCTTTAATCTTCCCATATTCTCACTTTTTTTTAAAAACAAAACTAATATTCATCTTCTGCCGTCACTTTCCTTGTACCCACAACCAACTGCACCTCTACTTTTATTCATTATTTATTTTATCTTTTTCTCCATCAACACATATTAGTGTGCATCTTGAACAAAACAAAACAAAACCAAAAAAAAAAAAGATGAAAAAAAATGCAACATTCCAGTTTAACACATTTTTTCCAACATCAGAGATCAATCCCACTTAATCAGTAAGGACCTCCATCAAGCTTTCTAAATCACCCTCGTCTGCAATGTTCTTACTGCGATTATGCTTGGCATGTTCGACAAACTTGTTGGAAGCTAAACCTACACTTTAAACCTACAAGGCAAGATTGTCGTCCTAAAGCGAAAGCAGCTACTGTTCAATTGACCCAAAAACCAAATTTTTATGAAGTGGATGGACACGATCATCATACAATAGGTAGGGTTATTCCTATAGCATCTATGGCTGATCGTGGTAAGATTGGCATGGCTTTAAAGGTTTCGAACTTTGTTGGTTATGATACTTGGATTATTGATTCTGTTGCATCTGATCATATGGCTTATGATAAAACTTATTTTGCTGAATTGTCTTCCCCACCAGTATCCTATGTTACAAATGCCAATAGTGAAGCTTTTCATGTGTTAGGGACTGGATCAATTCGTATAACCCCAACCTTTCAACTCCATAACGTTTTATATGTCCCTGACTTATCTCATCACTTGATATATGTCCCACAATTGAATACTGAATCTCAATGCTCTGTAACCTTTTATCTCATGTATGTGATTTTTCAGGATCTCACCAGGGATCTAATTGGACGCGGGTATTTGAGGGGCAGATTGTTCCATCTGGATCAGACATACGCTGGGGAAAGCCAGGAGCACAATCACGCACCGCTTTAACTTCGAATTCTGACAAGCTAAGTGAAATTTGGTTATGGCATCGCAGATTAGGGCATCCATCTTTTGGCCTTCTACGCACGGGATTCTTGTTTTCAAAGACTTCTTTCAAACACATGGGATTGTTCACCAAACTACGTGTCCACAAACTCCAGAACAAAATGGAGTGTCCGAACGGAAAACCGCCATTTACTTGATATGGCTCGTGCCATTCTCTTTAGTACTCATATGCCTAAGTATCTTTGGGGCGATGCCGTACAAGCTTCCTCACATCTTATCAATCGTCTTCCATCTAGTGTCCTTCAGGGGAAAAATTCCATTTAAGGTTCTAGCATCTCATGTCTCCTTGCCATCATTTCATAATCTTCCTGCCCGTGTTTTTGGTTATGTGGCTTTTGTCCATGTTCCTAAAAATCAAAGGTCTAAGTTGGATGCCCGGGTAATTAAGTGTGTGTTTATTGGTTATGGAGGATATCAGAAAAGGTATAAGTGCTAACATCCACCTACCAGAAAGTACTATGTCACTATGGATATTACTTTCTTTGAGGATATGAGTTATTTTTCCTCCTCTGATACTGCTCTTCAGGAGGAGAATTCATATTTTGAAGAGTTGTATCATGATAAGGGGGAGGAATTAGAAAGATGTGAAGAAGTAACACTGGCAGGAGATATTTCGGCGGGTCTAGTTGACATTCCCAATCCATCTAATCTAGTAGTCGAAGAAACAGAAGCTCCAAGCATCCAGGCACTAGTTTCAATCACTGAAAATGAAGCTGAAGAGACAACTGTCCCCTCAATCGTTGTTCCTACCCTTGACCCACAGCTCTCTGGTATTGAAGATCACTCATTTGAGGTATGTTCACCTACTGGTACTAATAGTAGTGAGTCCAATGTTGAATAGTATGTGTTCCCAAATAGGTCTACTCGAGGTCAACCACCCAAAAGATATGAACCCACTGTTCATGCAAAATCAAAGTACCCAGTAGCCAATTACATGTCCATTAGGAGATTATCTAAGTCATATGCATCATTAGTGAATCAAATATCTGCTGTATCAGTACCTAACAAGGTACATGATGCGTTGGGGGATCTGAAGTGGAGGAAGGCAATGGAAGAAGAGATGGAGGAGTTATAGAAGAACGATACTTGGTAGCTCGTGCCTCCACCACAAGGTAAGAAGGCTATAGGTTGTCGTTGGGTGTTCACCGTCAAACATAATGCAGATGGATCAGTGAATCGATATAAAGCATGCCTTGTAGCGAAAGGGTTTACTCAGAAGTATGGTATAGTCTACGATGAGACTTTTGCTCATGTTGCCAAAATGAACACTATTTGGGTTCTGCTTTCTTGTGATGCTAATTTAAATTGGCCACTCCAATAGTTTGATGTCAAGAATGCAGTTTTTCATGGAGAGTTAGCTGAGGAGGTATACATGAGTCTTCACCTGGGTATGTAGTTGCTTCTCCTAGTGATTTTGTATGCAAATTGAGAAAATCTCTGTATGGTCTCAAACAGTCACCTCGCTTTTCACAGTTCATGCAGAAGTTGGTTACAGACAGAGTAACTCAGACCATACCTTATTTCTCAAGCATCAACAAGGGAAGGTAACAGTCCTAATCATTTATGTTGATGATATGGTAATCACTGACAATGATACTATTGAGATGGATATACTACAGAGACAACTAGCCTCTGAGTTTGAGATGAAGGACTTGAGTGACCTAAAATACTTCTTAGGGATCAAGGTAGCCAGGGGGAGAGAAGGGATCTACTTGTGCCAGAGGAAGTACATTCTTGATCTTCTAACAGAGACATGCATGTTGGATTGTAAACATATTGACACTCTATTGAGCAAAACCACTGTTTAGCAGAGTATCCATATCAGATATCTACTTATCGAGCTCGCTATCAGAGGTTAGTTGGGCGCTTAATTTATTTGGCCCATACTAGACCAGATGTTGCATATGCAGTAAGTGTGGTAAGTCAGTTTATGCATAACCCGAGTGAGAGTCATATGGATGCTGTTGTGAGAATTTTAAGATACTTGAAGTTAGCTTCAGGAAGAGGAGTAATGTTTTCTAAACACAACAACATTCTTGAGGTTTGTGGCTTCACGGATGCAGATTGGGCTGGAAATATTACAGATAAGAGGTCAACATCAGGTTACTTTACCTTTACCTTTGTGGAAGGTAATTTGGTTACATGGAAGAGTAAGAAACAGAAAGTTGTGGCACAATCTAGTGTTGAGGCAGAGTATAGAGGTATGGCTCACGGAGTGTGTGAATTGCTATGGCTGAGAAATCTGTTACGTGATCTAGGTTTCAAACTCAAAAGTACTATGCAGTTGTATTGTGACAATAAGGCAGCCATTGACATATCACAGAATCCAATACAACATGATCGTACTAAGTATGTGGAGGTTGATCGTCACTTTATAAAAGAGAAGTTAGATGCCAAAATTATTAGCTTTCTTCTTGTTCCAACTGAAGAGCAACTTGCAGATATACTTACCAAAAGAGTTTTCAGGAAAACGTTTTATGACTCACTAAGCAAGTTGAGTATGGTTGATGTGTATGCGCCAACTTGAGAGGAGTGTTAACGTGAGTCAATAGGAAGGAAGATGTTAGGAACCACAAAACATGAAAAGGGCATTCCATGTTTTAAGGTGTTCCTTGTCTCCTTGTTTCAAGGAGTAATGTCTTTTGGTCTTTAGCCTTGTGTATATAGTCTGTAACTTGTACATGCATAATTTAAATATACAAAATTCTAACATTCAAATTCAACTAAATCCTTCCAAAATCTTGAGTTATAGGTGAACATAAAATCCTGGTAAAACCAAAGAAGAGCATCCTAGTTAAGGTGATGCAACTAGTTATATATATCAACTTGACAAGTCTTTGAACCCCGTTCGAACATCTATAAATTCTTTGTACAATGCCTCCTCTTCTGCTCTTGGAAGACCTGCTGAAATGGTAAAACTAGTCATCTTATTCAAAACTTCACTGTACTTTAGCAAATACTGAGCAACTCTCATTTCATCTTGCCTTCCCTCAAAGCTTGCTATTGTGATAGCCTTGAGATGTGACAACATACAAACAGGCACAAACTTTGGAGGAGTAAAGTCCACATGCTCACCTTTGCAATGCTGACAATTGGTAAAAATTAAAAATATATGAAAATCCTCAAAAGCTGCATGCTGGTAATAAGAAGTGAAAATAACCCTTACATGTTTGATAACAAGACATTCTAGATTCCGTGATCTCTTGAGAAACTCTGTTAGATATCGCCAGCAGGTGAAACGACAAAGAGACAGTTCCAAATGGTTCAGATTATCAAAAGCAGGTACACCACCCTTCATGAAAAGAATGATTAATTAAGTAGAAATCATGAAGACACTGACAATTGTTCATGCATAATTCTACTACAAATTGTGGAACACCAAGATGAAAAAGAAACAAGAAATTCAATCACTATATATGATAAACGAAAGAAAAATAAGAACCATTGGCAAGAAAGAAGAATGAATTGTGGAGGTACGAAGGGAATGTGTTGCACAACTCCCTCAATACCGGTTTTGCATATGAAAGGGAATGGCAGATAAGGAATTTCTTACGTTTGACTTCTATGATTTCGATCTGTCCAACATCATAGGGATTTAAAATTCTGGACCCACATGCATGATTCACACTCCCCACTTATTCAATAGAGTCACTGCCAAGCAAAAAGTTTTAATTCCCTGCACTTAGACTACACTAGCTATGATGAAAATGAACCGACATGTATGTATGTAGATATGTGGTATATCTCACAAAATTGTTACTCAAACTCAGTGTATTAGAAGCTGTGCAGGGAAGAATCTACTAAACAGGAGAACGCGCGCCTATCTTTACACCCCTTCTTCAATTAAAAATCCTCTCTAAGAAATATACTGTAAAAGAGTAAGTTACAGACAACTTACCTCCAAATAATGATTTGAAAGAGAAAGCTGTTTGACATTGGAGATGGCTTCCAGAAGTCCATTTGTACTGTCAAAATGTACACGACAGCTAGAAAGATTGATATTGGCTTTGACAAGGGACTTTGCACTAATCCCAAATGAAAACACTGACGAATCACCCTCAGGGAGGTTCAAGACTTCAAGTTTTGGAGCATTAATACGAAAATTATACTCTTCATCCTCAAAATCGTCAATGTGCAATCCTATTGTTAATCTCTTCAGTTCAGGGGCAGAGATGTTGAAATCCAAAACTTTATCATACACCCCAAGAGGCCCATCAATTCTCAAATCCTCAAGCACAGGGCAGTTAGAGAAAATCTGTCCAAATGACGAGTTATTATGGTTAGGAAAATGATCCAGAACATCGAGGAACTTGAGATTTGGGAACCAGATTTTGGAGGATTGGCAATAAAACTTGACGACAGGTACAACACCTCTAGTGTTTTGCAAGTGAAAAGGCTTCGAGGCAATTCAAAAGTCTTGTCCGGATATAAGTTGACACAAAGATTAAGTTCAACAACATTCCGCCTAATGGCGGTACAAATCCAACTTTCAATACGAGAGAAATCATCCTTTGGTTCCTCGAGGTCAAGATAGAATTTTTTGATGTCTGACGAGTCACGAAAGAAAAGAACACGATCCACAAACGTCATAAAAGCATCATCATCACTAAAATCTTCATTGCAAAACCATAGGTTGGGAAGAAAAGTCCATAAATTCTTCCATCTCGGGGACAAAACGGTGGTCCTCACAGCACATTGTAGTTCAAGGCAAGAAATTATTTTACAAAGAATTTCGTCAGATAATGCACTAATCCTATCTTTAACTCTTGGTTGACTCTTTGACATTGAAACCCTGATTCAAAAATTCAACACCATTCATTTATTTCGTACTTAGTTACTTAGAAACTGAATCAAAGTCCACATGAAACTTTATAAACCTCTATGTCTCACGAAAAACAAAAAACAAAGATAAAAAGTTGAAATCCTGATCTATTTACCACTAGATTTGCGGATTGTCACTTTGATGAGACAGTCTTCCCGTCATTAGGGGGAGACAAGAACATTAATGTTCAACAGAAAAGACAGGAATTATCGTGGTATGTCCCCACTTTGTCTCATCTTGATCCCTGAACCACACAATCTGAAATAGAAGTGCGGAGGATTCTCGAACTTCAGAACGTAGCAGAATCAATGCCTGATGCTTTTTCTGATATCGCTAAAGTGACAAGATCACACATACCTGCTGCAAACGTACCTGCAAGGATTGATGTCCCTAAAACTAAAAGACATGACATCCCCTCTATGGGTGATGCAGTGGCTAGACCCATGGCTCCTGCCTGGAAGCGCGGGAGGCCAATAGGTTCGATGGATTCTCGCTCAATAAAGAAAGCGAGCTTGACACAAAATAATCCATTAATCATCGATACAAATAATCCATCTCATGAAAAAATTCCAGATTATGGTTATGCCCAAGAGACATCATTGGAGGACGCTCCAATGGTAGAACCAATTCCAGAAAATAGAGAGATCTCCATTAATTACACCAGTATACATGTTATTATGGACAGAAATTCTATGGCTATTGATGATGCATTTGCATATCATATTGCAAAAGGAATTACAGAATACGATGATATCGAACCTCGCTCCGTTGAAGAATGTCAACGAAGAGCAGATTGGTCCAAATGGAAAAATGCGATCTAGACTGAATTGGATTCACTAACAACGAGACAGGTATCTGGGTCTATAACACTGACACCACCAAATATAAAACCTGTTGGCCATAAATGAGTCTTTGTTAGAAAGCGTAATGAGAAAAATGAGGTTGTTAGATACAAAGCCCGCCTTGTGGCGCAAGGTTTCTCATAACGTCCTGGAATCGACTACGAGGAGACATATTCTCCCGTAATGGACGTTATAACGTTCCGCTACCTTATCAGTTTGGTAGTTTCTGAAAAACTTGACATGCAGCTCATGGATGTGGTTACAGCATATCTCTATGGGGATCTAGATTCAAAGATATATATGAAGGTTCCAGATGGACTTCAATTACCCAAATCAAGTGGCTCTAAACCACGGAGCGCGTTTTCAATAAAATTAAGACACTCACTATATGGATTGAAACAATCCGGACGGATGTGGTATAACCGTCTAAGTGACTACTTGATTGGGAAGGGATATGTTAACAATGAAATATGCCCTTGCGTGTTCATTAAAAGGATAAGATCCGGATTTGCAATTGTAGCAGTTTATGTCGATGACATGAACCTAATTGGAACTCTAGATGAGTTAAAAGAAACTGCTACATATTTGAAATCTGAATTTGAGATGAAAGATCTCGGGAAAACACGGTTTTGTCTCGGAATAGAACTCGAGCACCATAATGATGGGATTATGATCCATCAGTCAGCATATACTCAAAAGTTACTGAGGCGCTTTAATGAAGATAAAGCAAAGCCTGTGAGTACTCCCATGATCAACCGTAGTCTTGAGCCCATGAAAGATCCGTTTCGTCCAAGGGATGAGGACGAAGATTTATTAGAAGCTGAAATACCATACTTAAGTGCGATAGGCGCATTATTGTATTTAGCTCAATGCACAAGACCGGATATCTCATTTGTAGTAAACTTGTTAGCTCGACATAGTTCTACGCCAACACCCCTCCATTGGATTGGTATAAAGACAATCCTTCGATACCTAAAAGATACGATCGATATGGGGCTGATTCTATCCCTACAGAGAGAAAAGAAATGTGAACGCCGGCAACACTATCCATAGTGGCCGACGTTCTCCTCCTCCCCTCCATTAAAATGATAATGATATTCTGACGGGTTTTGCTGATGCAGGGTATCTCTCTGACCCTCACAAAGGTCGCTCCCAAACAGGTTATGTTTTTACCATGGGAAGCACCGCGATATCTTGGAAATCTACAAAACAGACTCTTGTTGCTACTTCCTCAAATCATGCAGAGATTATTGCACTACATGAAGCCATGCGTGAGTGCATATGGCTAAGGTCTATAAATAGACACATTCGAGGAACTTATGGTTTGAAATTTACCACAAATGAACCTACATGCATTTACGAGGATAATGCAGCTTGTATTTAGCAAATGAAATTAGGTTTCATCAAAGGCGACAGTACCAAGCATATATCGCCGAAATTCTTCTACAATCAGCAACAACAAACACTTCTAAATATTGAAGTAAATCAAATCCGATCAGAAGATAATGTAGCTGACTTATTTACTAAGTCACTACCAAAATCCCCTTTCGAGAAACATGTAAGGAGCATCGGATTGAGGAGGATATCCGAACTCCCACGATCTTCAAGGGGAGTCTAAATCAGGGAGAGTATCCAGAAATATACTTCACACTCAACGCGCGTTGTGCTCTTTTTCACTTTCGACCAAGGTTGTTTTTTCCCACAAGGTTTTATTACTTGGAAAGGTTTTTAACGAGGCAACTTCGAAGCGCACCATCAACACAATACTATTGAACATGAAATATCCAAGGGGGAGTGTTGTAGTATAAATGTATAAATACTATGTATGTCTATATCATGTAACAAATACGTAAAGTATTTAGATAGGTACTTGAGTGTATAATCATAAGTACTTGAGTGTATGAAGACTTATGTAACATGTTTTACCAAAGGGCAACAAGCATGACAAAAAATCATCATCAAGATGGTTATCATTTTGGTTTTCTCTTTGAGCTTTCACACTTCAAATGTATTCCTATAAATACCCCTTTGTATGAGATGAATAAATACACTTGAAATCTCCATTCTCTTTGAAATATTACTCTCTCTTTCTGTATGTCAATTCAGTTTTTCCTTAAACACTTTAATAAATATAGAGTGAAAGAGCAAGTTAAAGATACACTAACCTTCAAATTACTAATTGAAATAGACAGGTTTTAACATGGGAAATTGCTTCCAGAACTTTAAATTGTATAGTCAGGCCGTTTTACATAGCTATAGAGATGGATATGGGCTTTCAAGAGGGAGTCTGCATTGATCTCAAATGGAAAGGCACTATTCCTTTCTTTTTGTTTGAATGAACTAAACTTGAGCCATTGTTGTGACCTATGTATACTTTTTACTACTCTGAAGTCCAAAGCCTTCACTAATCTGAACAAGATGCAACTTAAATACGCAGATTTTCCCAGTCTGAAGTTCCTGCAAGTAAACAGTTAACGAGGTTGATTACCAGTGCAATATTCCATTTCAGATTGAGAGGTATGTGTGAGACCATGGCATGAGTGAATAATGTAAACATTTGGTCCCCCAACATTCAGATACATGCATGTCACAAATATTAACAAAACATTCACAAAGTTAAAGCTAGCTGCTAAATAAATTTCAATCATTTAAGGGAAAATATAATGCAACTAAATAATAAAAGATGATGGTTTCAAGATACAGTGCTTACTCAACCAAGAAGTTCATCTTCCTTCCACAACCTAGAAACAATGTTCCAACATAAAATGCCTGACAAACCAATCATTACATCTTGATAAATTCAACTTTACAAGTCATTGAACGCCTTTCAAACATCAAAAATCTCTTGTATAACTCCGTCTCTTTCTTACACAGATGGCCTGTATAGATTGTCATGTTATTCAAAACGTGACCATTCTTTAACATGTACTGTGCTACATCCATCTCAACCTGATGACCCCTGAATCCCTTTATGGTAATGGTGCAGAGATTTCTCAGCAAACAAGCAGGAACAGACTCTGGTGGCTTCCATTGAGGCAATGAATATTCATCATGAGATTTAATTCTCTGAAGACCAAAGAATAAATGAAATGAGAGTTCACTTTATAGGATCTGCATGTTGGTGGACATAACAGAGCTGTAAACATTTTAATTACTTACATGTTCCAAGGCAGGATCTATAAGTTTAGGTGATTTTGTGAGCAGCACTGCTAGTACTTCCCAGTAATAGCAATCATGAAGTACCAGCTTCATTTGGTTCACATTACCAAAATCAAAAGAATGATACCAAGCCTTCAAAAGTATAAAGAAAACAATTATTATATATACAAGACTTGGGTAACAATAAATTGCAAGATGAAGAGTAATAAGAACAAAGACAGCATTACAAGAATAACAAATAAGCTACGAAGAACATAATGATTGAAAAGGCAAGAGATGTATGTGCCTTTCCTCCATTCATGCCTCGGACCTCAACTCTTTATCAATTGTATAAGCAGAGCACGTATAGTTATATTTCAGACCCTTTTCCCCTCTATCCCTCTGTCCTTCCCATTATCTTATTATCCACTGTACATACTAGGAATGAAGAAAAGTAAAGGTTAGAAGAATTACCAGAAGACAATGGTCATGGATTTCAAGAGAGAGATGATTGACATTTGTTCTTTGTGACAACAGCTCAGCTAAATGGCACAGTTGGTATTCATCCTTATAATTAGAAAACTGTTCTTCAAAAACAATACTGGCATTGAATAGGCCGTTTGAATTCTTTAAATAATAATTTGATAGAGCAGCTGACTTGATATCAATGTATTCAAGTTTTGGGGCATTAATGACAAAATAGCAGTTCTTATAAAGATCAGACACTTTTATTCTCAACGTCTTCAATTCAGGCGCACATACATAGATATCATAAACCCTAGCACAATCATTGAATCCATGTATAGACAACTCCTCAAGCATAGGGCAGCGAGTAAAAAGATTTTTCAGTGAGCCCGGATCGGGGAAATCAATTTCAACATGGAGGAACTTAAGCTTTGGAAAACACCCTGGCGGAGGAGGAGGATACTTAATAGTCCATGAATTTGAATACAATTTCAAAACCTTCAGAGTTTTGCACATAAAAAGGCTCCGAGGGAATTGAAAACCCTCTCCTTCTTCAATTTCATCAGAGAAGACATGAAGATCAACTTCCAAAACATTACGCCTAACGGCAGTGCAGATCCAACCATCGATACGAGAAAAATCTACAGGATAACAAATTTTAAGACCAAGCTTTTTAATGTCGGATGAATGACGGTATAGAAATACACGATCAACAAACGTCATAAAACGATCCTTGCTATAGGGACCTATCGTGACACCAAATGAATCTCTTTCGTTATCAAAGTCTAGATCGGAAAGAGAAGTCCACATGTTCTTCCATCTTGCAGACAAAATGCTGGTCCTCACAGCACAAAGTGTTGGGAGGAAAGAGAGTATGCGAGAAAGAATTGCATCTGGTAGTGCACTGATCCTATCTTTCACTCTTGCTTGAGGTTTTGACATTGAAACCATTTCTACCTTGATACTTCAAACTTCTATATCTCTGTGCAAGTATTTCAATGACAAAAGTAAAAAAAGAACAATCAAAATAAAATCTCCTTACATAAAGGCTCAGTTTCGATAACTACTTGGTAAGTATACAAGTGAAGGAAAGAGAAATACCTGGTAAGATCTAGATTCTGGGATGGTCCAGGAAACTAAGGAGCCTTGTTAGTCAACAAGAGCATTACACCATGTCTGCAACTCTTCGAGAGTGAACTTTCTATGGCACTGTCCCCAAATTACACAAGAGTATTTTCTTTTATAAATAAAAGCAAATTACACGGAAGACAAACAGACGATTGCATAACTAATTTGTATCTGTGAATTGTGCCTAGCTAATAACGAAGGGACGCTCTAGCTGAAACCATACAATAAACCTAATATGAGTCAAGCTTAAGGGTCTGTTCAGCTGATTATTAATTACTTGTTTACTAAATGCCATTTATGACCAAAATTGGACCTTTCCAAGCCTCTATATAATTTTTTGGGTTACCATCTATGATTTCAATAAGCCAAATTTAATCATGTGTATGCCTTTCAAAAAAAAAAAAAAAAATTTAACCATGTGTATGAACTTTCATTCAGTTATTTCTATAAGACCTCTAATCTGTAGGACCATTCTTAATTACTGAGCGTTCCAGCAACCCTGCATTCTCTATCTTGAAAAGTGAGTGACCTTCTAGGACTCTAGGGCACTCTTTGAGAATTTGAACAGAGTATTTACTTTATAACTAAAAGCAGAGACTGTACAGAAGCCAAACAGACGATTGTTGAGTGTATTTGTGCGTAATAATGAAGGGACGCTTCAGTTGAATCCATGCAACTAAGCGAATCTAGCTGATTACCAAGGAAGGAGAATTCTTTAAATTTCATTACTCAGGTCACTGTGCCATCAATGGCAGCAACTTATGATCAAGATTTGACCAGTTCCAAATGCCAAGCCTGAAGCCTCTATATAGTTCGTTGTGTCAATTTAGCAACGTACGTGCATTTTCACTCCATATTAAGATGTGCAAATCGTTGACCATAACATGAGTGCAGATTCTGCAGATGTATTTAAACTATGTCAGCATAATCTGAGTTTGCCCAAGTAAAGATAATGCCTCTACAAATTTGAAAACAGAATTGTTCGAAACAGAAACCTGCACTTTCGAAGATCAAATACTTGTGACAATCACTGACATGTGATACAAAATGATTCAATTAACATTTAAAATTTTCATGCCCCGGCTAAAAGAAAGTTAGCAATTGAATTAAAAATCAAAATGATGATTTTACAGCCATTAAGAGTCAACAACCTCCACTTCACAACAATTCAACTTGACAAGTCGCGGAACCCCTTTGGAACGTTACGAATTCCTTGTGCAACTCCTCTGGTTTTGTATGAGAACACGTATGAATTACCAGCTTATTCAAAATTTTACCATTCTTTAACAAATACTTGGCAACTTCTATCTCAACCGGCCGCCCCTTGAATCCTCTTATGAAGTCACTCTTGAGGTGTGATGACAAACAAACAAACAGGAACAAATTCTGGTGGATTCCATTGATGCTGTGAATATTTTTCATTCCATTCGTTTTTCTGACAATAATTTGCAAAATGAAATGAGTTTTTTGCTTTTGTTTTTTTGTTTATTGTGGTGCTGGTATCACATAAATAAAAATATAAACAACTTACATCTTCTGAAACTCCATCTTCCATATCAGGTGATTCCTTCTTTGGTAACCCTACTTCAGCACATGTGCACCGTAAATCTTGTAAGGCAAGGGTTTCAAGATTATGCAATGCTTCAAGCAACACCGGTAGTCATTCCCAGCAATAGCATTCATAAAAAGCCAACTGATTCATATCAAAATCTCCTTCCTCTTTCATGAAATACTAATTAAAATCATAATTACCCAAATGAAAAAAAAAAAAAAAGGCTTTCAGTAACTACCACTATCATTAGTAACCCAAAATAATGTAAAAAAGTAAATAGATCAGGAAATGTCAAATGTGGGGATCCATCCTTCAAACTCTGACAGGATTGAAAATGGTGAGACTGCATTCATGCCTCACACATCAACTCCTCCCTCTATATCAATAAACAGACTGCTTATCTCGCTATCTTATTTCCTCTCACCCTTTATTTAACATGCATGTGTGTCTGTGAGAGTGTATTATATATAATCTCCTCCACCCACACATATAAAGGAACAAGAGTCAGCTTATACTAACCTCCATACAATGAGCTGAGAGAGAGAGATATTTAACACTTGAAATAAGTGCCAGAAGTGCAGTTACACGGTTGGCAAAGGCAGGCTGTTGTTCTGCACCACAGGCTTCAAGATCAATATCAGCCTTAATTAGGGATTTTGCATCCTCTATATAATAGTTCGATAACTTATCCAGCTTGACATCAAGGTTTTCGAGCTTTGGGGCATCGATGAAAAGATTGTATGCGGGATCACCTGGATTGCCATCAATGTACAAATCTATTTTCAACGTCTTCAGATTGCACGCGGATATGTTGAAATTCAAAACTCTTTCAAGTCCAATATTTCCATCTATGATCAATCCCTCAAGTAAGGGGCAGTGAGAGAAAATGTTTGCCACCCAATCACTCACAGGATAATAAACTGAAACACGAAGAAACTTGAGACTTAAGAAACACCCGGAAGGAGGAGGGGCACAGGTAAGACAATTTGATGCCAGCTTCAAGACCTCCAGTGTTTTGCACATGAAAACACATCGAGGCAACTCAAAAGTAATGTCATCATCAACACAAAGAAAAAGATCAAGTTCAACAACATTACGCCTAATGGCAGTGCATATCCAGCCATCAATACGAGAAAAAGCATCACAATGGCGAAGTGAAAGACGGAACTTTCGGATGTCTGATGATTGGCGAAATAAAAATACACGATCAACAAAATTCGTAAAAAGTTCTGAGCCATAGCCATCTGTCCGTAAAGTACAGAAATCTTGTTGGTCTTTGAAGTCCAGACTTGGAACATGAGTCCATAATTTGTTCCATCTTTTAGACAAAATGGTGGTCCTGACAGCATATTTCGTTCGAAGAAACGAAAGTATGTGATCCAGAACTGCATCTGGTAATGCACTGATCCTATCTTTAACTATTGCTTGATGCTTCGATACAGAACCCATTTGTACCCTGATGTTTTGTTAAAAACATGGTCAAATAACAACTCCAATGTCATAACTTTGATGGCTTAGCAAGCTTTTTATACGAAAAATTCATAGATTACTATGTTCTGTTTTAGCTATACAGAAAATGAAGCAGAGAAACATGAAATTTAAACTACACAAACAAAATTGGAACTCTGAACTAAACTAAAGTTCTGTTGTATTACATAGTAACCAAAGGAAACTGCATGAAAATCCATGAATTCTCATTTATCTTCACAGATATCAAATTTAACCAACAAATTCTACTCTCAGGTATGCACCTTAGATAATAGTATCAAAGGTAAAGATTGCAAATTCTCCACAAAGAAGTGGGAAGAGAAGTACCTGATAAGTGGCATATAATGAAAGCTCGGATTGGCAGCTCAGAAACGGTGAAAAGCTAACAAACTCATACGCCACAACCGCACTTCACACAACGGCGTTTCGGCTTTTCACCATCTCTGCAACTACGAATACCGAAGGTTTGAGGTTCCCTTTCCACAAAACGCACCGCTTTGCTTGTTCTGCTCCTAAAGAGAGACGTCCATGAGTCCATTATTGCTTTTGTTTCGTAATGTTTTTTTATTATTTTCTACTCCTTGGGTTTCACAGTGTCAAAACTCAAAATTGAAACACAAGTAAAATTGGTTTTCAAAACAGAGAGGGCTGCACACGGGTTGGCCTGGTTTGGTTTCCACTACAAATCGTGTATATGTCAAAATCAGCAGTTTAGGTATTTTGAATAATCGGTTATCAAGAAAAATATGTTTAACCCTATCTAATCTAGTACAATTAATAAAGATTATTTAGTGCAGTTGGTTGGGCGGTTTTCACCTGCATAACGTTAACCTGCTGTTTATGAAAATTCATGATAAAATATCAAAGCTTTGGTTGATATTAAAGTTAGCGTGAGAGGCATACATTACACTCAGGGGGGGGCAGAAAATGAGAGATGTGATGTGAGACTGTGAGAGGATTAACACAATTGCAGAGAATATACTAGGGTTTTAGGCCTTTTGCCTTGAAATAAATATGACGTTATATCATTTGAAAATAAAATTATAATTGGAGATTTATAAAAGGGTGGTGTTATTGACACCTCCCTTATCTCTATTCACACGTCCCTCTACTGTTACTTTAATTCAAATATTTTTACTCTTAAGCTCGGAGCCAAACTCCATGTACCTCAAACTAACCCCCATCTACTTCATACACAGCCATCTTTACACCCTATCGATCAAACTCTTTGAGAAGGACTAGCACGTCTGCTTAACTGCCAATCTGCCATGTTAACGATCCCACACCAAAATAAAGGAATAGATCCCCCACATGCAAACCTTCTCACTTTGAAAAACAATGCTACATTAATGACACAGAAATCAAGGTCGTGAATTTAAAAGGATGTTAAAGATGAATTAGGGGACCTCGGGAATTCCAAGCCTTATGGTTAGATTTTAGCCAAAGGAGGATCCACCACTGAGTCACTAGCCCAATATGGCAAAGATGTGTTATCCCTACCTAGGCCGAATAGGGAAAAAAAAAAAACAACAACAATAACAACATAATTTCAAGAGAGGGTGGTTAGGGTAATTTATAAAAAAAAAATTGAATTAAAATAATAAAAAAACAGAGGGAGTATGTGAATAAAGAAAAATGGTGAGTCATCAAAATTCACTAAAACAGGATCATGCAGATGCTCAACATATAACTTTGATTCTTGATATATTTATCAGGGATTATTTTAAGTTTCTATATTTGAAATTCAAACTTATTTTAAACGCTAATTAATTTGAGCAGCGAAAGTTAACAGAAGATGGCCGGAGTAGCCTCAGACAACCGATCATCATTTTACACACATCTTCCTCAGTCATCACTCATCAGGTGGTTCTCTATATCTTCTAAGCTCATTTTATGCGAATCTTTATGATCTTTCTTTTTCATGGCCTTGTCAGCAACCTGTTTCTTTAGATATACCTCAAACTCCATCGCATATTTTCGAAGTTCGCCTGGTTTTTGAGTAGTACTGGTCTCTTCATCAGGTTCAGGGAGGTCTCCATTTTGTTGATCATCAACACCGTCGCAGCTCATCTCATCTTCTTCTTGATCCTCTTGTCCTTCTGATTTATTTTTCACCGATCTATTATTCTTTCTAAGAATACAAAGAACATAGTCCTTCGCTTTACGTTTGTTTCGCAGTAAAGATGCATCAAGTTCAAATTCGTGCATGAGCCAGCGACCGTTTTGCATCGAGTCATCGTTCTTGTAATGGAATCTTTTTCTCCTACCAATAACCCTTCGAGAAGCCGAAAGTACTTTCCCTGAGGCGTCATCGCCTTTCCAGGTGCCGTTGCCGACTGTTCGGCTTATGCGCTTTCCCTTTGGGGTCTTCGTCTTGTGTTGGGTAATGAAGTACAGGTCTGTTCTTCCTTGGTCTTTCTCAGATAATTCTTTGAAAGCATCCCATATCTGCCATGGTTCTTGTTCTCCGTAGAGATCGCAGAAAGGGACAAGCCCTTGGGGAAAGTCTTCTCCGTCGAGTATGGGACGAAGATAATGAACAAGTAGTTGTTCTGTGTCAGGCCTAAACCTGTAGCCCGGAGGAGGATCATCGTGAATTGCCATGGAATTATTTTAAGTACGGATACGAATAGTGCGTGCTTTGTTTCTTGTCTTCTTGAATAGTTTCTAATTTCTGATGCGCAGGCTAGGGGATGGTAAACTGATAGCTAGTGCGCTTAACAGAAGAACTCGTTCATACTTATAATACGGGATCTTCAGCTACAAGAAACCTAGCTAAACCTAAACCAGGTGGGAGAAGAATTAATAGATACGCATACATTTCGGAGCTACACACGTACGGAAATAATCAACACGATCTAATGTGGAGCTAGCTTAATCATGTGGGCGTGATCGATCTGCTTGGCATGCATGCACTGAGATCAATTAGAGGAGTTGCAGTGCATCAAATGCCACATTCCTCTCGTATATCTAGCTTGCACACCACTACGTACTATATCAAATCCTAAGTTGTTGGAAATGTAACAATACTCTGATATTCACCTTAACAAAAAAATAAACAAAAACTAAAAAGCACACGATTTAGTAATTTACAATACACATTAAACATAAAATCGTCAATCACCGTATATTGATATAAGAAAATATTGATTAATTCATCAACCTCTTAAGAAAAATCCAATTCGACGTTTCGACCTGATTAAAAAAAGGTAAATAAATTTATTTTGTAATACTCTTTAATTAATATTGCCACTGACCAGTTACCAAATTTTATAAATCTGTTGATTTTGTTCAGGCTTCAGCTTAGGCATTCATAAATATTTTGGTCGGCATTCTTGGGCTTGTTATATGGGTTAGGATGTTTGGGCCCATTGTTTAGCTTGGGTTATGGCGTTATAGCTTATGCAACACCTAATGAGCTGGGTTATGCACTTATGCTACGCCACCCTTGGTACGTGTTCCATCTTTTGCCGTCCACCATTGCTTTGCAGTTTGCACCCTCCGATACTAATGAAGCGAAGTTATGCATAATAACTAAAGAAAATGTTAGCAAATACGACGCTCTGGAAAATACTAACAAGACAGAGTTCGAATATAAATGACTCGTACATCTTTCATTTCTTCCATTTCTCTTTCCACTCCAATTTCAGGTGCATGAGCAGGCCATGAGGGCTAAAGCTTTCAACTTCCCAGTAGATTGCTTTCATTATTATTGTCTTGTAATGATACCAACTGAGATCTCAAACTCTGATGTTGCCATAGTTGAACTCTAATCAAGGGTAAAACCGTAAAAGAAAATCCACCAACCACGAATAACATGCTCCTAGCCATTATATTAGCCATGGTCTTTTAGTTTTTAAATTTCATGCGATGAAAAAGTGATCAATGCAAAGCTTTTCTCTCTTAAAGTTTGTAACTTTTGACCTTCATATATTAGGCACTATTGTTTACATTACTTCCTGCCTTTGCATTCCTTAATGCTTTTAGGAGCTTTTGGGTTGTCTCCTTCTCTCGTTTTGGGTTTTGCTTAGCCTCTTTGTTGGAAGCCACCTAATACTAGATGGGTTAACAATATTGATTCATGATTTTGAGCGATTATATATATTACCTTTTTTTTTTTTCCCCGATTAGAAGTTATATATAATACTTGCATGTAAACGAAAACGTAGCAATCACAAGTGGGCAGCGATCTTGGCAGCTTTTCATTTCTTTTAATTTTTCTAATAAAATCCATGTTGCTTTTTCTGAAAGATGCTTATGAAACAGAGTAATTACCTTTGTGATTCTGAATCAATATATCTTGCCCTTAAATATGATATTAATGCCACCCTCCATACGCAATCATGTATCAAAAGAGTGATGTGTTGGTTGTGGAGAGCTCTAAGAGCATTTTTTGCAATGCTAGTCACTTTTGAGTTAAATTTTAACTAAAATAGCTAAAAAGTTATTTTTAAATGAAGATTAAATAGTTTAAATATATTTAAGTAACTAAAGTAGCTAAAAAATTATTTAGAAATTACATTAAGTAACTCAAAATAAATATTTTTAATTATAGAAAGTCGCATCTCGCTCTCTATATTTAGGAGCGAAATAGCTAAAAGTTACAATGTAAAGTCATTTAGAAGTTTGGTACTGCTGCTAAAATATCTAAAAAGTTAAACATGTTTTCCAAAATAGTTAAGAAACCAAATTAGAGAGTCTGCTAAAGATGCTTTAAGAGTAGTAATAATTTTTGGTTGTGTTTTTGTCTAGGTTGATATATTATTATTTACAAGTATTGCCGGTATTCACTAGTGGTGCAAGAGCATTTTGCAGACCAGTCATCAATATTTTTTTCTCCATATGACCTGTTTTTAGTAGAAACATCTATTTTGTTTTTTTTCCCTTGACGAGAGGAAGTAAAAATATCTTTAGTTAGAAGCATATAAAAATTATGGGAAAAGTATAATTTCTTCCCCAATATTTGGAAGAACTTTATGAGGATTATATTCTTTAACAAAATGTATTAAAGAGTATTTTTTTTAAATAATGGAATTCCATTGATAATAATAGCGCATGCCAAGAAGGCCATCACATACCCACCCGCTGACACATAACAATGGTCAAGACAAGGATTCGTGGAGGAGCCACAGTGGTACATAGGATAGATAAACTATATTTGAACTTATCGCTCGCATAAAAGCGAGCCTATAAGCTATGGAAAAACATAGCGGATAGGCAAGCCTAAACAAACACTCGTTAGGTTCCTAATACAAGGGAACTTAATGTAATTAGACAAAAAGCTAAGAACATAGGGTTGGGCCAAGGGCCTAAAGCCTAGCCCAATTTTAGAAGTTTACGGACTAGGGTAAACCCAAGCCCAACAACCTGAAGCCCAAAATAGTAGTCGGCCAAGAAGATCACCCACTGCCCATCAACTTGGTTTGGGCCCAGTCAACCATCTGCTCCCAACCTTCGTAATGCGTCAGTTTCTGGCCGAGTTTGGTCTGATCCCTGCCGCCAATCAGCCTCGTCACGATTAGACCACCATGGCAGCGATCCAACCGTTTCGAGTACATCACCGACCTACATCACCACCAAACAAACACACTTCAATCCGATTCCTCACAGCCCCGCACCTCCACCGATCGAAAAAAACCCATATCGGCACCGTCGGTCCACGAAAACCTCCATGGGGATTGACAACCAGCCTGTAACGACACAACCCACCACCTCCGCCTCTAGCCCAACCCAACCCAAATTTGACAAACCGAGAAAAACCTTCTCTGACAGAGTCCCAAGGGCAGTAGCTATCGATCTCCTGTCCGACAGCACACCCCAAGACGGCGGTGAGCCTGGAGGCCCACCCTGACGCCCGGGCGCAGCCGGACGAGACCAATTTTGCATAAGACGGCGAACGCGGCCTTAGGGTTTCGGGAGCAATTCTCTTAGGTTTTATTGTCAATTAGAAGGTTTATTAAAGAGTATTTTTGTGATTGAAGGAATGTGTTAAACTATTTTTATTAGACTATTGAAGTATTGAAAGAACAGGTCCACAACTATTTGGTTTAGTAAAATAAAACTCCTATTTGAAATTGGAATGTCTTGAGATCGTATAAATTCTCTTTATCATTTCAAACTTAACTAAATGTGTAACATCAAGTTTTGAGAGGCAAAAAACACCCTCAATTAATTTACGACTCTACGAGAATGGATACAATGAGATTGTAGTTTACAAGAGCTCAACGGCCAAGAATTAACTTGACGATCAAAATGATGGAAGTACTGTAAACGACTACGTCGCAATGTTTGGAACAAAGGATAGAAAGTAAATTTCATAACTCAAAGTGAAAGGTGCAAGAGTTTCACAATCATTTGTCACTCATTCCCCACGTGTCTGCGCGCGCACGCGTGTGGGCGAAGACTCGCGCGTCGGTTCGTAAATTAAGAGTTCCAAACTCATATAACTTCCCCCTCTGGCTCTCTCTGTTTTCAGGAAAAGCAGTGAGACGAGAAAAGAGAAAGCAGAAACACAAACACACCCACAAAAGCAAAAGCAAAAAAGATCACAAACCTCTTTCTCTTTCAATCAAATATGAAAAGCAAAAAGCCAACCCAAGCCAAGGCTGACCGCGTTAACTCCATTAAGCAACTCATGGAGAAGATCACACTTATATACTCTGAACCCAACTCACATTCTCTCTTGTTCACAGTCCCATCATTCTTCTCTTTGAGCTCACAGTACCAATGTCTGAGATTGTGGTTGCAGAGCCCATCTATGATGGTCGAGCAGAGGGAAAAAGACCCATTACAAGGTATCTCACCATGGGCAGTGGGAGTGATCATAATCATCCTCCTGAGCCATTTGAGAGCGAGAGACTGCCTGCCACTTTGGCCTCAAAAATCCGGAGCTTTCTTCGGGTTGCAAACTTGATCGAAAGCGAGGAGCCTCGGATTGCTTATCTGTGTAAGTTGTTGATTTTTTTTTTTTTTTTTCCTTTTGTTGAATATAGTTAGTGTTATGAGGTGTTAAAGATGTGAAATTTTTTCAATTCATTTGAAGGTTTAGAGAGTTAAGTAGCAAGTATTGGAATTTTGAGGTAAAGGGTAGTATGGAAGTCATAGGATAAACATGAGGTGACCGACTGGAAGACCTTTTCATAGGGGTTATTGGAGGTTCTGTTGATAATTACTAGTTAGATTGAGCTTTATTGTCAATGATAGGATGAAGTCCCAGGATTTCACAAAGTCTAAAAAGTTTCATGTAAGCTAATGCTAGAGTAAATAGCTTGTTTAAAGATCACATTTTCGGTGCATTAAGCAGTAAGAGAGATGTGGCTTGGCTCAAGTGGGGAGGTTGTTATTAATTTCGAAGCGGCTTGCTGACAAAATCCATGTCCATAGGCAGGTGCAAATATATTTTCTTTGAACTAATGAACTGTTTTGTCAGAGAGCTGAGAAAAAAATTTGAAGGAAAATTTGATTTTACAACCAAAACCTGAAAGTAAGGCAAGAAAATTTTCATGGTAGGTAGTTGAGTAGTATATTTTGTTCTTTTGGCTATTAAAGATCTAATTTAGGTTGCACAAGGTCAGTTTTTTAAATTACCTTACCTTGCTCAACAACTGAAGAAGGTAAAGTAACATGCTTGACCGTCCACCTTAATTTGGAAGGAAAGTGCTTTCCCCTTTTCTTTTCTTTGAATTTACTCATGGAAGATATTTAAACACTTGTTTTCTAAGATGTAGAACCCAAACCTACAAGTATCTTGATTTAACATCCACGGATGGGGCAATAACATTGTCTAAGTGAACTTTTTGGGCAGGCCGCTTTCATGCCTTTGAAATAGCACATAACATGGACCGTCGTTCGAATGGGAGGGGTGTTCGACAATTCAAAACTACCCTTCTGCAGCGACTTGAACAGGTGGTTCTCCACATTGACTTGTACTACATGCAGTTGCTTATGGAATAATTGCATAACTTGTATGCATGCAGTAACATTAGGTCGAAATAGCAGTTAGAACCTTAGTAAAGAGATATGCTGCACAGGTATTTTAGGTTACAGACTATCTGATAAATTGAACTAGTCTCAACAATGTTTTTCAACCTAACATACAATTACGAAGTTCACGTGCTAGGTTAAAGACAAAACTCTTACTTAGCATGATATTACTATTCCTTCATCATTATCTGTGAGATACCAGCTGATTGATTTGAGATGGCATCACATCAATGTGCAGAGTATACAAACCAATTGTAATAATTTTTTCTTAGTGGTGTAACTGGAGATTATGTTTCCTCTCGTTATACCATTAGCTAGAGTTCTATGTTTTTAAACAGTATCTTTTCCATCTCTCATATATCCTTCTGTTGGTTGGATGTATACTTTATGTTTCTTGTGTCTGTTAAGTTCTCTGACGCAAATAGTATTTGTGGAAGCAAAAAGTTAGTTTATTTTTCTGGTGTGGAATACTAATTCTTCCCAACTCTGTACCATTGGTTTTAATGGGTTATAGGACGAAGAAACTACAATTAGGAAACGGAAGGAAAAGAGTGATATACGCGAGCTAAGACGCGTTTATCATGCTTACAAGGAGTACATCATCAAACATGAAGGAGCATTTAGCATAGAAAATAGGTAAATACATCCATGCACACTTCTGTGTGTACACACACACACACACACACACACACACACACACACCGAGATATCCTTCTTGGTTTCTGATCACCTCAAAGCATTGATTAGATTTCTCTACTGTCAAAATTGATTCCTGGGAATTTATCTGAATCAGTCACAGAGAGAAGTTGATAAATGTGCGTATAATTGGTTCTGTATTGTTTGAAGTCTTAAAGACAGTTTCAAATACAGCTGGTCCTCAGGTAATTTTCCTTTTTTTGATTTCCATTTCATTGCGTGCATTCTTCATTTTCTCATATAGTATATGATGACAAAGGTAATGCTTTTGTTTGCATTATCTGAAATATATTTCTCTACATGGCATTCTATTTCATTTTTCTTAATGTTTATATTCTATAGGCCCTGGCTAATAGAGGTGGTATCCAGACAAAACCTTATGATATCTTTGGCATGCCATACAATATTCTACCACTTGATCAAGGAGGTATTCAGCAACCAATCATGCAGCTACCTGAGGTAAGGTGCTGAATGTCAATACAAGTGTTTTTTTTTTGTTTTTGTTTTTGTTTTTTTGTCTTTCATTCCTTTTTCTGCAACTTGTGGTCATAGCAGTACGTACATGATAGTGCAGCAAGCCTATGAATTGTAAAATGGGGATTTCAGTTTTAATAAATAAATAAATAAATGAAATACTACAGATTAAAGCGGCAGTAGCAGCAATACGGTATATTCGTGGCATACCTTCCAATGAAGATCTTCAGAAACATGGGACTTTCATTGATTTGTTTGATTTTCTTCAGTATTGCTTTGGATTTCAGGTAATGTATTCCAAATTTCAATTTAATTTCCTGTTGCCTCCCCTGCTTCTCCTTCTATAAATTATAGCTGCTTTCATAACATGTAGTGAATAATTGGCCAATTGGCGATGCTTTACATAGTTTACTTTGCTTTTGTCCTGTCAGAGTTGATTCATTTTATATCTTATGTCAGGAAGGGAATGTAGCCAATCAGAGAGAGCATCTGCTTCTACTCCTTGCTAATATTCACAAACGGAAAACTCATCAGCAGACATCTGTCTCAAAAGTGATTTTCTTTGGCGTTTATACATATTGGCTTAGTATTATACTGTTTCTGCTTTTGTGTTGATACAATTTAATCTTATAATATCAGTTAGGAGATGCTGCAGTGGACGAGTTAATGCGGAGAATTTTTAAAAATTATACAAACTGGTGCAAATTTTTGGGAAGGAAAAGCAACATCCGGTAAGATATTTATGATCTGGAAATGGAACTTTCTTAAGGATTACTATTCTGACCCAATGTATTTAATTTCTATAGGACTTAAATAATCTGCTTTTTATATCGATTTGTCCATAAGATGATTTTATGATACACTAGTTTTTTTTTTTTTAATTTTCTTTTGCGACCTCTTAAATCTTAGTACTTAAACTTGTGTGAGTTTTTCTTAACTCATTAAATCATTATAATTCAAATATTTATCTGTACAGGTTGCCTTATGTGAAACAAGAAGCCCAACAATATAAACTTCTATTTCTGGGGCTTTACCTTCTTATATGGGGCGAGGCTGCAAACTTGCGATTCATGCCAGAGTGTCTCTGTTATATTTTTCACCATGTAAGCTCACCATCTATTGCTGTCTGGCATTCAAACTTGTTCATAGCTTCATATTGCCCTTTCAAACCCATTTTAACATTTAAATGTTGTTAAATCTAACAAGATTCATTCTCACTTGAATATATAAATGTGTGTTCATGTTTGTATGATATGTGTGATTTAGTTTGTACTGCTTTTTCGGTTCTGGAGTTTTGTAATACTTGAAATCCCTGATTGACTTTGGTGCGTTGAACCTGTATTTATTTTATATTTCATGATTTACCTCATGGACTATGCACAATAATCATTAGTAATCATAATGCTTCTTTCCTCTATGAACACATGAATTGCACGAGCTCCATTTCATAGGTCATGCATGAAATTTGTATGCCGTTACTAATTGTTACTTTTTATTTATTTATTTATTTTAAGATGGCATATGAGCTACATGGCATGTTAACTGGTGATGTTAGCTTGACAACATGGGAGAAGGTCATGCCAGCATATGGAGGGCAGTCTGAGTCTTTCCTTAACGATGTTGTTACCCCCATATATGGGGTTATAAGTAAGGTACTTTATGAGTTCAACCTATGCTTTCAGTTGAACCAGTTTTTGTAGTGAATCTGTTATTCATTTTTTGTATTGTAACTGAAGGAAGCCGAGAAAAGCAAGTGTGGGACAGCTGACCATTCCACATGGAGAAACTATGATGATCTGAATGAGTATTTTTGGTTAGCATTCAACTTGAATTATATATGTATAGATATGTATTGCATCCTGTGATCCAATGTTCTGCCTATGATCTTGAGACTGAAATCTGCTATCTTTTGGCAGGTCTCCTGATTGTTTCGAAATTGGTTGGCCCATGCGTCTAGATCACGATTTCTTCTTTACAGACTCTCCAGCAGAATCCAATGCTAAGAATGGTTCAGCATCCACTGCTCCTGTAGAAGAAAGAAGGAAGGAAGATGAAGTTGGGGTATGTTATATTGCATCATATTACTGAATTGGCACCTTTTATGATTGCAGTTAATTGATTATAAATTGCATTGTAAAAGGTCTTCTCCTACTGGAATAGCTTTCTAATGGCTATATATAGTTGAAGAAACTATAGAGCATGTTTTTATTAAGAGCTCTAGTCTAGGCATTTATATATAAGCTTCTCATTTTTTTTTTTTCCACAACACATTTTCATAACTCAGTTTAGAGTACTTTTTTATTTGATACTATGTTGTGTCAGGAACCAGTGGATTTGGGTAATACTTCTATCCTGATTTACACTATTTGGAATTGGATTTGGGTATAAGTTGGAAAGAGAAATAAGAAAAGCGGATCACCCTCAGTGAAACTGCTATATTCTCTAATAGCTTAAAAGAATAGTTTACAATAGTATATCCATGTTTAATTTATTTTGATACTTGTTCTATGTCTCTCATGATTTTCTGTTCTAACAGGTTACTAAAGAAGAAGTCCATGAACCCAAATGGTTGGGTAAAACAAATTTTGTAGAAGTACGTTCGTTTTGGCAAATTTTTAGAAGCTTTGACAGAATGTGGAGCTTTTTTATTGTTTCACTTCAGGTAAACTTAAATTAGTCTAACAGCTTGAACAATACTTCCTTTATGCTATAATTTCCTTTGTTGCTTAATTTTTTCTTTTTCTTGTAGGCATTAATAATTATGGCATGCCATGAATTGGAATCTCCACTTCAGTTGTTTGACAAAGTTATATTTGAGGATATCATGAGCATCTTCATTACATCTGCATTTCTTAAATTCATACAAGGTACAATTAAGAAGTTTTTTCTTTTACTCTCACAGTATTGAATGCACCTTAAAAATTACTCAAGCCTTATCATGTTTCTACACAGTCTTGTTATGTTTTGTTAACTTTTAAGTCAGAAGAAACTTTAGTTTGTCTTACGAGATATATCAATCCGTTAGTCTATATTAGCAGTGTAATGTCTATCTCATCATGTCTTTTATGTCATAGACTAAAGCACAATATTTGTTAGTCTCTGTTTCTGCTTTACAAGTTATTCTAGTGTATGCTGAGATCCAATATGAGTTCTATGCTGGGTTGATCTTTTTTATTCAAGTGATTACACAGAGCCTTATTTGTGACTGATTCTTTTGGGATATCAATGAGCATATTGGCATGATGAGCACTTCCGTGACTCATGCAACAATGATTTAAAAGCCAATGCCTCATAGTCTCAGGGTTATTGCAGTAATTGACTCCAATGGGCCCTAAGTTTCTAACCATGGCACTCAGTATTGTTGTTGATGTGAGCAGTAGTCATATATCTTGATGGCTGATTTGTTAATGCATTTAGCCTAAATCAAACCTCCTAGTTAAATTAATGTCTATATAGCTTAAGTGACTGCCTAATTGACTCATCTAAGGTCTCTTGAAAGAAATTTATGTCTTTCTATCCTGTAGACATCCATGTATTCTATTGATAAGTAATGGAATACACAGATGCTCTGTCATTTCTCTAATTTTCTTTCCTTCATCGGTTAAGACAAGGGAGTACCCTAATTTTGCATGTGTGTTTGCTGTTATGCAAGTGTGTATTGACTTGAGTCTGACATCGGTTGTGCATTTGGTCATCTAATTCTTCTATGGTATCACCTTATACAGCCAGCACATCCTCCATTTAACACACATGCAAAACTTGGTTGAAGAATTGTTATAGCTCCAACATACCTATGCTTTTTATCTTAGAAAAGATTATACTGTTGCCATTTAAAGTATCTGTTCAGAAGTAAACTGAGTAATTGTTCTTTTTTATTACTGTCTAACATTTGCTTACTTGGATTTTTGAGTGATTACCTCCTACTATTATATATATGATTATATGATATCTGATTGAGGTTGGGATTGCAGCAATACTCGACATTGCCTTTACATGGAAAGTGAGACAAACACTGGACTTCTCTGCAAAAGTAAAACATGTTATGAAGCTCGGTGTTGCAATGATATGGACTATAGTTCTTCCTGTATACTATGCTAATTCTAGAAGAAAATATACTTGTTATCCCACAACATACGGAAGCTGGGTTCAAGAATGGTGTTTCTCTTCCTTTATGGTTGCAGTTGCAATTTATTTGATAACTAATGCAGTTGAGATGGTGTTATTTTTGGTCCCTTCTATTCGCAAATACATTGAGGTCTCAAATTACCGAATATGCACCATTCTGTCTTGGTGGACACAGGTATGCTCATCACGTAGCTTGTCAATAGTTTAAATCTTTGATATTGTTTTTTTGTGGATTTCAAATCTAATCTTGCATGGAATGCTTTTTTTATTTATTTATTTATTTAATTTTTTTTTTTTTTTTTTTTATAACTGAATTCTCCAGTTTGGTCGAATAACTATTGGATATGAAACTTTGAACTTCAAGACAGCAATCCAGTTTACTACTTTTCTCCTAGAACATGTCAAAGTTTTGAGCTTTAAACAGTGGCATAGTCACTGATTGCAAAAAAAGAAAAGAAAAAGAACATTGGTATAGACTGTATAGTCAGAATTGAATGCCATAAGTGCCTTTCAGAAGATATTGATGTAATGATGGAGGTAGTTCCATGCACACAACATAACCAACAAAGCATGGCTGTTATTCCAAACATACCACATGCAATGTAATCTGTTTATTGAGTTAATATATAGATGCACCTCTTAGTTTGACTTTTGGTTTTTAATTTTTTGGATACTAATTGGAACTTTTGATTTGATAATATAGCCTAGGTTATATGTTGCGCGTGGATTGCAAGAAAGCCAGCTTTCAGTGTTGAAGTAAATACTACACCCTATAATGAATTTTTATTAGGTGACCTTGTTTTATATATTGTTCCCTAATACATTTTTTTTTTTTTTTTACTTATTCCATAGGTATACATTGTTTTGGGTACTTGTGCTATTGAGCAAATTTTCTTTCAGCTACTTTTTTGAGGTGGGTACTAACACTGTAGAATTTATTATCCGAAAATGGCAATAGATTAATCTTTCAAATTCTCCATCCAGCAATCTATAGTGTCCAAAAGGTTTCACAATTATGTTCTGAGATTGAGTTTGCTGAAGAATTTAGAATCCTAAATCTGGAAGTCTTAGCCTTTGCATAATAGTAAATAAGATATGGGTTTCTCCCCTCACTGTCAATTGGATTGGGTTGAATGCTATAATTCTAGCAAAAGTATACTAACATCACTGAACCACTGTATTGGTATTTGAAAGATAAGAGGCATTTTTGTGGAAGAAAAAAAAAACAATAAGAATATAGATTTAGCGTAAAGATGATAAAATGGTTTACATGCAGTGTCAAATTTCCAATTAATATGCAACATTTGTAGACGTGAGCTAGACCTAATTGGAACCACTGTATTGGTGTTTGAAAGATAAGAGGCATTTTTGTGGAAAGAAAAAAAAAAGAAAGAAAAAAAGAATATAGATTTAGCGTAAAGATGAAAATATGGTTTGTCTGCTCCTTTGGTTCAAAATAATGCTCAAATATAATGTTACTGTCTCACAATCTTGGAATTTGAAATAATTGTGTTCCTAATTCTTAAAGTATCCTTGGATCATGATTGAAAATGTGAATGTTTGATAAACTACATTCGTTACAATGTTCAATTGAAAAACTGCAGATAAAACCCCTTATAGAGCCAACAAAGCAGATCATGAAAATTGGTGTGCAAATGTATGATTGGCACGAGCTTTTTCCGAAAGGTATTTACCAATGTGTTTTTTGTTGTTTGTACATATGATTGTAGGGATTTGAATGCCACTATTATATATATATTTTTCTTAAAATTGTTCCTCTCGCAGTTAAGAGTAATGCTGGTGCGATTGCTGCTATATGGGCTCCAATTATAGTTGTGAGTTTCTCATTTCCTCTGAAGTATTTAAAGTAGTTCCTTTTCATGTTGATCTTTCTGGCTTTCCAGATGGATAGAAGCGAATTTTAATAATTTTATGGTTTGTTAACATCGTATTGATTACTAGACTCCATCCCAGCGAAGGTCAATTACAATTGTCATTCACTGAGAAACTAAGAGTGAAGCTGATATAATTTATGCTGTAAAACAACTGTATGAGCAGCTTTACTTTTAAGTTGTATACTCTTTGATAAGGCGGTTGTCACTTCATATGTACTTATTCCATTTTTTATTTATTAGGTGTACTTTATGGACACTCAGATATGGTATTCTGTTTTTTGCACAATCTTTGGTGGAGTCTATGGCATTTTGCATCACCTTGGTGAGGTAAGCTAGCAATACCTCTTTTTTTTTTTTTTTGGTTCCCTTGGAAAGCATTTCTGTTTTCTGTCTTACTCCTCTGTTCTTTTATAGATTCGGACGTTGGGAATGTTGAGGAGTAGATTTCATTCCTTGCCTTCCGCATTCAATATTTCTCTTATTCCACCCTCATTGAGAAATGACCAAAAGAGAAGAAAAGGTTTCTTTTACAATAAATTCAGAAAGGTATGAGGTTTTAGTTTATCTGTAATTGAATTTCTTGAAGAATCTTGTGCTAAATGTCAAAGCCTATCTTTCCAGGTGTCAAAGAGAGAAAAAAATGGTCTTGCCAAGTTTGTCTTGGTTTGGAACCAAATTATCAATAGTTTTCGATTGGAGGACTTGATAAACAACAGGTTTTTTTCTTTCTGGCACATATTTACTTCTTTTTTTCCACAAAAAAATCTAAGAAAATACCTTACAAAATTTTGTTTCTAAATAGGGAGCTGGATTTAATGACAATGCCAATGTCTTCAGAGTTATTTTCCGGCATAGTTCGTTGGCCAGTTTTTCTTCTTGCAAATAAGGTATCTTCTATATTCAAAATTCTTCAATCATTGTTCTTTTTTGGTTTTCCTATCTAAATATATCTTCTTCAGACCAAAAAGATATATATCTGAAATTATAAATATGTCTCCTATACATCCTAGTTTTCAACTGCCCTGAGTATTGCAAAGGATTTTGTGGGGAGGGATGAAAGTCTTGTCAGAAAACTTAAAAAAGATGAGTACATGTACTGTGCTGTGAAGGAGTGCTACGAATCATTGAAGTACATCCTTGAAATCCTCATTATTGGGGATCTCGAAAAGAGGTACAGAGACTTCTTCTTCTTCTTCTTTTTATTTTATTTTATTTTTTTTCTTTTTCTATTAGGAAATATAGTCATGGGCATTGCATTTATATTCCACTTCTTATATAAAGAAAAAAAAATTATATCCTTTGATATATACAGTTTTTCTGATTGCTTTACAGGATTGTATCTGCCATACTGACTGAAATTGAAGAAAGCATCGCAAGATCAAGTCTTCTTGAGGACTTTAGGATGATTAAAGTTCCAGATCTTTTGGCTAAATGTATCGAGCTAATTGAACTTTTGGTGAGTGTTCCATTTCCTGCAAAGCCATTATACTATTGTTGATCATATAGTTTTTATAATTAAGTATTTTATAATTAAGTATTCTAAGGTTCCTCATTTCTTATGTGAAATGTTGTAAGGTTGAGGGAAATGAAGACCATCATGGAAAAGTTGCGAAAGTTCTCCAAGATATATTTGAGCTTGTAACCAATGATATGATGACGACTGGCTTCAGGTAGTTGTATTCAGACTCTATACCATCTACAGATCAATCATGCAGTGTACATCATAGCTGTTCATGTAATCACACAGGATATTAGAGTTGCTGGATTCATCCCAACAGACCGAAACAGATGCTGCTTATTTTTCTGGAAGCATTGAATCCCCATTATTTGGATCTGCTGGTGGCAAGAATTCTATCCATTTCCCTTTGCCAGACAGTGCTGCTCTGAATGAGCAGGTGATTTTCCATTAACTCCTTTTCTTTCCTGTTTATCGAGTCTTCCTACCATTCTCCCTGTTAAGTTTCGTTCACTTAATACAGTTCACAAAAACTTTAGCTGCTGGAATTATGAGAATCTATTTAGTTGAAAACTCTTGTAGTTTTAAGGTTTGATCGTCAATGTGTGTTATAATGATGAAACCCTGCTATATTTAACTTGCAACATGACTTCCACATTTAATTTGGAAATATTTCTGCGGAAGAGATTGCTAAATATATATAAAGTACATGTATAACTAGATTACATAAATTTACATACCAATCAAAGGAAAAGATATATACTCTTGCATGTAAGCAACTTGTGAATAATAATTAAAATGATTTAAATTGCAGATCAAGCGTTTTCTTCTGTTGCTTACTGTCCAAGATACAGCAATGGACATTCCAACTAACTTAGAGGCTCGGAGACGCATATCATTCTTTGCCACTTCTCTCTTTATGAATATGCCACATGCACCCACAGTGGCCAATATGGTGCCATTCAGGTCTAGTTCCTTCTCTTGTGTATTATGTTCTTGTTTGAATTTCTATGTGTTTTTGATTTCATTCAGCCACGTATTTAGTTCATCCAGTTAAATTTATGGTCTTAAGTCATTAAACAACTTTTTCGATGCCATAAAGGTTTGTTAAACTAGTTGAAGGTAGATGAAATGACTGAAATTTATGCTTGCACAACTGCTTTTACATGTAATTGGTGTCCAAATTCTACCTGAGAATAAAAGCTGTTGCATTTCAGCATACACATTGTTGGTGTGCTTCTTTTGCTAAAGCTGTTCATTTAAAATAGCATTAGATCCTTGTTTGATTATGAATATTAGGTACAATGTTGACATTCCTTTTCCTGGTAACTTATTTCATTGTGACACGAACAAGGAGGTGTTTGTTTGTGGCTTCTCCTCTTGTGTACCTTACTTCTTGTGATGTAACTTATTCTTTTGTTGTCATTTGTTTTAGTTGAATGCATTATAGATTCATCAGGAAAAAAATCTGATCTATATAGTTAGCATTGATAAACTCATTACATTAGATTTGACTGTGGTTTATAAAGTTTACTCATAGTAATTAGTGGTGACCTTTTTACATTAAGAATCAATTGGAGCTGAACAACAATCATATTGATTATAAATCTTCTAAACTATATGTTTTGAAGACATGGTGCATATTGATCTTCTTATACATAAAGACAACTGCAATTCCATGATTTGCATCTGATAGAACAATTTTTTCTTGGTACAGTGTTATGACACCACATTACCTGGAGGATATTAATTTTTCAATGGAGGAGCTTCATTCAAGCCAGCGAGAAGTTTCTATCATCTTTTACATGCAAAAAATATTTCCAGGTTAATACAATCATATTTAGTGTCGTTGTAAGCTATCCGTCTGTGTCTATCTCTTGGCAACTGACTCTAGTTTTTCTTAGACGAGTGGAAAAACTTCCTGGAGCGCATGGGTTATGAAAATTTGGATGGGTTGGAGAAGGACAAAAAGGAAGAGCTTAGAAATTGGGCTTCTTTCCGGGGCCAAACACTGAGCAGAACAGGTGATTGATAAGAATTGATATTAGAGTAAACTGTAAACCCAGCAGACCAATCTGTGATTTCAGTAACCTCCAGTATGTTTTATATGGTTTTAACAGTCAGAGGAATGATGTACTATAGAGAAGCCTTAAAACTACAAGCATTTCTTGACATGGCTGAAGATGAAGGTTTGCAATCTTGAAATTTTAAATTATTAGTATTTGTTGATTTTTCATTAAATTATTGCCCTTAATGATGCCCAATGACATTACTGAAGTTTTTAATCAAATTTTTTAGAAACATCTATCTAAGTGGTTGAATCTGTTTGTGCAGATATTCTTGAAGGTTATGATGCTGTTGAAAGTAGAAATCATGCATTATCTGCTCAGCTAGATGCATTAGCAGACATGAAATTCACATATGTTGTTACCTGCCAATTATTTGGATCACAAAAAGCTAATGGAGACCCACATGCACAGGACCTAATTGACTTGATGAAAAGGTAACTTCTACCAAGAAAGGAAAGAATTATTGCACAAGTAAACAAGTTAAAAAAATAAAATAAATAAAAAATAAAAAAAAGCTTTGAAGTCATATGACTAGAATAATTCATTGCTTGAAGATACCCAACTCTCCGTGTTGCTTACGTCGAGGAGAAAGAAGAGATAGTGGAGAACCAGCCTTGCAAAGTTTATTCTTCAGTATTGGTTAAAGCTATCCCTGATTTTGGTGATCAGGTAATGTTCTTTAAATTATGTGACATAATTGGGACTTACTATTGATTTATGTGAGACAGCTTAGATGCAGTATTGTTCTGTAATACTTCTGACAAAAAATGCTAAGCTTTAATTTCTCGCTGAAAAATTAATAAATGATAGGGATTTGATAGTTTTATTTTTATATACGAAATCCCAAAATGCTAATGTAAATCCCTCTCATCCTTTTTTGTAATCAATTATGCATCTCAGAACTTACACCATATGTATTGTTGTCCTTCATAGGAAATATATCGCATAAAGCTTCCTGGTGCACCAACTATTGGAGAAGGGAAGCCCGAAAACCAGAACCATGGAATAATCTTCACTCGTGGTGAAGCTCTCCAAACCATTGATATGAACCAAGTGAGTTTCTTGTCCACTACCATAAGATTAGTCATTTTCATGTTTGTTGCTTTTAAAGTATGTGGCTTTATAGGACAGTTATTTGGAGGAAGCATTCAAAATGAGAAATCTTCTGCAAGAATTTCTTCAGAACCGAGGACGGCGACCTCCTATACTGCTTGGTTTGAGGGAACACATATTTACAGGAAGGTTAGATCCTATAATCCTAAAAACTGGGATTAAAAATCATATGAGATGCTTGCACAGAGTGCATTAAGTTGAGATTTGTTCACTCACACAGGCTACAATGAGAAGTATTATGCTTTGAGTAACTTGAAATATGTCTTGGATGAATGATCCCAATGCTTATCTCATAGAGATGAAATGCTCTTAACTCGTGGCAATTAATCCACCCCGTTAGTAACTTTTCATCTACACCTGTTTACATGGCCAAACACTGAAATTACTAACTATAGTATTTGTCCGAGGTTGACTTACTTAATGCGACCTTTAACTATATAGTTGGTGCATTAGTCTTTGATAAAAGAGATTTACAGAAAGTGTCTTAGTTGGCTTGCTGAAGTTTGATTATCATGGTTCCTTCTTATATTTTCTTGCACACTGTGCAGTGTTTCTTCTCTTGCATGGTTCATGTCTTATCAAGAGACCAGCTTTGTCACCATTGGTCAAAGGCTTCTTGCCAATCCTCTCAGGTAATAGACGCCTGTGTGCTGAAATCATTTTTTAATTACATTGAGTTCTTGCTTATGAATGAACACGTGTTGATGCTTTGAAATTTTAGCTTGGTGTGCTTAACTTTCCCTAGTCTAAACAACATAGGGACCAAGTAGTTTGGCTTGGTAACTCCTGCTAGTCGTTTGCAGTTGTGTACATTTCACTTGGTTTGGTGCTTTTTTTATTTATTTAATTTTTTTTTATGCCATTGGTTAGTTGGGTATTTATGAACCATCTAAGTATTTATTTTGTTATGTCAGTCCGTTAAAAATATTTTGTTATCCAACTTATTTTTATGTGCTTCTATGTAAATTCTTATAACTACTATACTATTCTTAATGCACAGGGTACGATTCCACTATGGACATCCAGATGTATTTGACAGGTTATTCCACATCACAAGAGGTGGATTAAGCAAAGCATCAAAAACAATTAACCTGAGCGAGGATGTTTTTGCTGGTAATCTTTAGTGATGTTCAAAACCATTTAGTTATCTTGTTATTTTATTCAAACTGCTTACATCAAATACCATGTAGGGTATAATTCTACCTTACGACGGGGATGGATCACGTATCATGAATACATGCAAGTTGGCAAGGGTCGTGATGTAGGTCTAAACCAGATCTCAAAGTTTGAAGCTAAGGTTGCTAATGGAAACAGTGAACAAACTATAAGCCGTGACATATACCGCCTTGGACGTCAGTTTGATTTCTTCAGGATGCTGTCTTGTTATTTCACAACCATCGGGTTTTACTTTAGCAGCCTGGTAATTTCTTAAATTTCTTCTTGCTACTAAGATAAAGTTCTCTAGTTTTATGCATAATGTCGTAGCAATTATTGAAAATGATCTGCGAATTGTAGTAAATCAATGCAAAATATCCCTTCATGCTCAATGTCAATCTGTATTTCTTAATTCAGTATTCAGTACATACTTTACATTTATGGTAGATATTCTGTAATCTAATCGTCACATATGGGGTTCTTATGGTGACATGCCTTGTATGCTTTGCTGTTACCTCTAACTGAATGTCATATTTGGCATATAGTCACCTTTGGATGTGATTTAATCTAAACTCTGCCATAAACTTCTCAGATATCAGTTATTGGAATCTATGTGTTCCTTTATGGACAGCTATACCTAGTTCTCAGTGGCTTGGAAAGAGCGCTCGTAATTGAGGCTAGACTGCAGAACATACAATCCTTGGAAACAGCTCTTGCCTCCCAGTCATTTATACAGCTTGGGCTATTAACAGGAATGCCAATGGTGATGGAAATTGGACTTGAGAAAGGGTTCCTCAATGCACTAAAAGATTTTGTCCTGATGCAATTGCAGCTGGCTTCTGTTTTCTTCACATTCTCCTTTGGAACAAAAATCCATTATTACGGCCGAACAATTCTGCATGGTGGTGCTAAATACAGACCCACTGGGCGTAAGGTTGTTGTGTTTCATGCTAGCTTCACTGAAAACTACAGGTTGTATTCAAGAAGCCACTTTGTCAAAGGATTTGAGTTACTGCTCCTGTTGATTGTTTATAACTTGTTTAGACGGTCCTATGAGAGTGGCATGGCATATGTATTAATCACTTATTCAATTTGGTTCATGTCAATCACTTGGTTGTTCGCTCCATTTCTTTTTAATCCGTCTGGATTCAGTTGGGACAAGATAGTAGATGACTGGAAAGATTGGAATAAGTGGATCAGGCAGCAAGGTGGTATTGGAGTTCAACAAGATAAAAGTTGGCAGTCTTGGTGGATAGATGAGCAGGACCATCTTCGTCATTCTGGGATGACATCTAGGTTGTTTGAAATACTCCTTTCTGTTCGGTTTTTCCTGTATCAGTATGGTCTGGTCTACCACCTTGACATTTCCCAGAATAGCAGGAATTTTCTGGTTTATTTGCTTTCATGGATAGTGATCCTCGTTGTTTTCTTGTTAGTAAAGGTAAACCTTACTGTCACTTCTATTACAAACTATGCTCATATCTAAAATGCAATGATGGAGAAGAAATCTGTCTTCTTCTATTTTATTTTTTTCTTTATTTTTTTTTTAAATTTTTCTCAGAAGTATGGATTAGAGGAAGGTCTTTTGATTTGTGATTTCTCAAATTATCTACTTGGCTTCACTCTATGCAGGCAGTGAACCTTGGAAGGCAACAGTTCAGTGCTAGACATCACCTTATGTTTAGGCTATTCAAAGCAATCCTCTTCTTGGGTGTTCTTTCTATCATAATAACTCTTTCTGTTGTGTGTCATCTATCTTGGATGGACCTGGTTGTGTGCTGCCTAGCATTTTTGCCAACAGGGTGGGGTTTGATTTTGGTAAGTTTAACGACCGATATATCTTTTTCTTTCAGGATTTGCTTTTCTATCCTACTTTCCACTAATTTACTTTGTTCATTCAGTTTGCACAAGCTGTGAGGCCCTTGATAGAGAATACTGGATTGTGGGAATTCACCAGAGTACTTGCTAAAACATATGACTACGGAATGGGGGTTGGTCTCTTTACACCTATTGCTGTCTTGGCGTGGCTTCCCATTATATCAGCATTCCAGACTCGATTCCTGTTCAACGAGGCCTTCAATAGACACTTGCAGATCCAACCGATTCTGCAGGGGAAGAAGAAAAACAGATAGATCATAATGTAGTGATGATTTCGTAGTACATAATGTACAGTCATTATATTTGCAATTCTTTATAGATTCTGGAATCGCTACATCTGTACAGCAGGAAGCAGGATCACGTTATTAGTGAATAAAAATACAGATTTCATCTGCCAACGAAACGAAGTAGCCTATGAGATCTAGTGTTTTTGGTGAATAACTAGCCTAACCAAGCAAGAAGCAATGCAACACCATGAATCTGATTGTTCAGACAATTTTTCAGTAAACAATTATATATATAAATCTAAGATCGGTAACGTCTGTCGAGCTTTCTAGGTATTTGAGAATCACACCAAAAAATATTTTGTGAAATTTCAAAAGTTCAAAATCCTATATTTTGTCACAAACCTTTAGATATATTTTACTCTTGTTTGTAAATTCGGAATTGGTTCGTTAATAGTGGTTGACTATAGAATATTCCCAAAGGTGTTGTATGGTTGCTCAAAGAAGACCCTTTCTTTTAAAAAAAAGAAAAAAAAGAATAATAAATTTAAAACATTTAATAGATAACCACGAACCGAACACTGCGAACGACGTTTATTTATCATTCACAAAACACAAAAAGGGCCGCACATTTATTACCTAATCACAAAACTCTTTGAACTGCATTTGCACAACAAACCAAGAACACTATGAAGATCATTCAACAGTCAATCACCGAACACTAAAATGACCTTTCTGTAGCTGACATCAAACGTTTCCAGGGGAAACTAGGAAATTCATTTGGGTGCAACCACGTGAGTCACGTGACCACCCTCCTCCTAGTATAAAACCAGCCCCCTATTTGAAACTCCAGGTGAAGTTAGTAACTGTTGAACTGCAGAGGGTTTTGAAGTCCAAAACCCGCTCTTACCTTTTGCACAAAACAAACATGATTTCGCGTTCTACCAAATTTCTCACCCATCCAATCCTTCAATCACTAACCCAAAGCCCAAGCCCATCTTTCTCCACACTCCCATCTCCCTCCTCCCAAATCCCAAAAAAACTCCACCACAAAGACTGGCTATCCCCAACTGAAGTTCTCCAAGTCTTCACATCCCTCCAGGACCCCAACTCAGTCCTCACAGCCCTCGACCACTACTCCAAGCGCAAGGACTACAAGCCCAATGAAGCCCTCTACACCTTGGTCATCGACAAGCTCGCCCGAGCCCACCTCTTCGACGCCGTGGACAATGTCATGAACAGAATCAAATCCGAAAGGAAATGCCGGTTATCCGATGACTTCTTCCGCAGTGTTATCAAGAACTACGGTAATGTGGGTGGTCATATAAAGAAGGCGATACAGACCCTTTACGATATGCCCACTTTCGGGTGCTGGCCGACTGTGAAAACGTTTAATTTTGTTCTGCATTTGCTGGTTTCGACGAAGATGTTTGATGTTGTTCATCAGGTTTATTTGATGGCGCCGCAATTGGGTGTCGAGATCGATGCGTGTTGTTTGAATATAATGATCAAGGGGCTGTGCGAAAGTGGGAAGCTGGATAGTGCACTCCAGGTGCTCGACGAATTTCCCCAGCAGAAATGTGAGCCGAATGCGCTGACGTTTTCGACGCTGATGCATGGGCTCTGTGTCAATGGGAAAGTGGATGAGGCTTTTGGGTTGCTGAAGAGGATGGAAAATGAGGGCGTTGAGCCGGATTCGGTCACGTTTAACATATTGATAGCAGGGCTGAGGAAACAGAAGAGATATGATGAGGGCATTGAGCTTTCGGAGCAAATGAAGCTCAAGGGGTGTGCTCCAAATCCAGCTTCCTATCAGGAGGTTTTGTATTGTTTGCTTGATGCACAGAGGTTCGCTGAGGCGAAACAGTTCATGATTCGGATGATTTCGAAGCGTGTTGGTCCGAGTTTCGTGTCGTACAAGCAACTGATTCAGGGGTTGTGTAAAGGAAATAGGGTGGAGGATCTGGATTGGGTTTTGAGGCAGATGATGCGACAAGGTTTTGTGCCAAAGATGGGTATGTGGAAGCAGATTGTCAGAAGTGTGTTTTCGAAGAAGAGCAACCATTATTGTGTTTCTTGTGAAGAGACTATAGATGATTTGATCAGTTGAAATGGATCAGTCTGTATTTTAGTCATTAGGGGAAATCACTTTGTTATCCAAGATCTGCTTGAGAATTACAAAATGGAAGCTGTAGATTGAGTTATCTGATAAACACGAAAGTTGTGGGTAAAAGTGTTCCCATAACAAAGTAAGAAAGTAACAGTATTTCATTGGCAAACAAAGATTTACTGACGAAAGCAATAGTCTCCCACAGAAAATAACATAGAAAGCGTTAGAAACGTCATTGGACAAAGGCCCATAACGCGAGAAATAGAAAGTGATGAAATTTTGTCGGCAGATAAATTTTGTCAATAACCTCACTTAAAAAAATTTCGTTGGTAAACAATCTAACAAAAATCAACACAGAAATTGACGAACCGGGGGGGGGTGTATTGTATTTGGATTTGTGTATACTTTTTTTAAATGACAAACTTTTTGAAAAATTCATAATCTCTTTAAAAAGTTGATAGACTGTTATTGATTTTTAAAAACCATTGATTTTAGCCATAGACTTTTTATTGATTTATGAATGACTTCTATAGATTTCCCAACACATAAAAAAAATAAAAAATAAAACTAATCAAACCCAAACGCAAAACAAGATAATAGTTTGTTGCCTCTTTAATGGTCAAGTATCTTCTGGTAGATATTGACTCAAATGGATGATTATTACTCTGTCTAGCTAGCATGTTCTCATTCCTAATCTCTCAACCAACATAAAGATACAATATAAATCACTTGATATTTATGGTTAATTATTCTCATCAATTTTTTCGCCGATTAACATATATCATAACAAAATATTGGTCACTTTCTTTATGTATATATATATTCGATCAATTGAAATTCAATTTTTCAAGCTTCATTTGAAACTCAAATTAATGAGAATAACTAAGAAGACACAATCCAATATTTCATAGCAACACTATTCTAGATTTTTGGGATAGAACACAATATTTGGGTGTTAGTAAACATGTTGGGTATCCAAAAATATTGATATCATAAACGATCAAAGAAAAGACAAAAAAAAAAAAAAAAAAGAGAGAGAGAGAGAGATGATGGAAAGAAAGTCTATCATAGACTTTTCCAAATCTTCGGTCTGGTGGCTGGAAAATTATTGGAGTTTGGTGTATATAATTAACACTACAAAGTCCATAATTATCCATGAGTTTCTAAATCCTTAAGTATGAATGATATTTTGAATACCTCTGACCTTCATTCATTTTTAAAAGTCCTAATTGAATACTCTTAGATTTTGGTGGAATTCATAAATTCTTTTAAAATCTTGATTAAATGCCCCGAGACTTTCATGGACTGTTAAAAGTCTATATTGAATACACATGGACTTTTAAATTCCATAGATTTGTTAAAAGGTTCCACTAATTCCATATACAATACACCCCCCGAAGTGTCGATGACAAACAAGCTTTTACGGATAAAAAATCGTTAGCATAAGTCTCCCAGCAAAAAAAAAAAAAAAACAAATTTCGGAGGCAAACAAACTATTACCTTTGAAAGGTCATCAGCAAAAACTTTATTATGCAACGAAATTTCATGGAACATAATTATTTACCAATGAAATTTCGTCGACAAACTTTACCAACAAAAGGGCGAGGCGAACAAACCTTTATTGATAAAGTGGTCGTCAATTTTGTTGGCAAATTTTTCAAGTAAAAAATAAATTAGAAAGGGACAAACATTCACCATTGAAGCAGTTATCAGTGTGTCAGTATGGACTTGAAAGTTAGTCAACCTATTCTTTGTTTAGAGTCAGGACCTCTTTGGGTCCATCAGTGTGTTTTTTTTAGGTCAATGATTGTATTAGAAGATTCAAAAAGATCAAACAAAATACAAGAGGTATATAAGACCCCAACAAAAGAGGCCCATAGGTCCAGATAAAGAGGCATAAAGGCCCAGCAAACATAAAATAAAGCCCACAATGGATCAAACTTAGAGACAAGCCGAAAGTCCAAAGAACAATTACAAATCCTAATCCTATCAAACAGCCACCAAATTTGCTGCCACAAAGAAATTCTGCCGCTGAATTCATGTCGCTCCATGAACAGAAACCACCACCATCGAACCATATCATGCCACCTCCTCCACCGGTTTAAACACACACAGGGCTCAAGAATGCCTGAGGGAAACTAAGTAACCGTAGAGGGTGTGATTGCCGAAGCAATCAGGACAACCTCTTTAAAGTGGACAAAAATCCACTAATGGGCGAAAGCTTGCCTAGATGTGGTGGAAAAGAGAGCAAATCTGGAAGCAACCGTAGTCAATTTCATCCAAAGAAAGCATGTTCGAAGTTGGAGGTAGAATTCAGAGAGAAAAAGTTGGTGACTTGAGAGGAAATTTGGTTTGTGAAGAAGGAGAAATCGAGGGATGGAGAGGAGGTGAAGGTGGTGGTTAACAGAGAGTTTTCTATCGCTAGAAATCTCACTTGAGGAATGGGAGGAAGTTGGTCGATGATGAAGTGGGCAGATCTGGTCAAAAAAGGAAGTTGGGTGAAGGTGGAGATGGATGTGAAAGTGACGGGGGCAGTGGTGGAGGTGGTGGTGGGTGGGGTGGGAGTGGCGGTGGACTCTCAAAATAATGTTGGATCTGGAGAAGATTTCTAGAGAGAAGGAGGACCCTCTCTCTAGAAATTTTCTCTCACGGGTAAAATATAGTATTTCATCAGTATGTCAATATGGATTTTCAGTGTGAAGTCTAGTGTGGACATTATCTCTATCATATTGGTCGAAGATTGTAGAATGATGTTTCATTACTCATTGTAATTGATTCATTCTGAATGACGTTATTTTCTAATATAAAAAAAGGTAATCATCAGAAAAATGTCTCTTAAAAGAAATAAAATGAAAGATATCGAAACTAAAACCTGCTTGAAAAATAAAATAAAAATGGCCAAAGCTTTCTCTGATGAAAAATTCATTGACTTGTCTCATATAAGAAAGAACAAAAGGAAGGAGAAAACATGTAGCTTACACAATTGTCTTCCTCTCAGTGTGGTCCGTTCAGCTCATATATGTCTTTAATTGTGACAAACCCGTAACTGTATAGAAAGTGTGGCATATGATTTCATTGCTTATATGCCTAATATAACAAAAATGAGTAATGGACATACAATATGGCTCCGGTTACCATAGTATCCTACAATCTTTTTCAGCTTGAAAATGAATGCTTTGTTTTCTTTGTTCTGTGTGCATATTTACGTGAATTTACTAGTTTTCTTCTCCGGAACAACAGCATTAGTATTACATAACAGAATCACCTCACAAGAGGTGGAGGATGGCTATCTATGAAAACAAGAGAATCCTACACATATTACTTACCTTGTCAACTGCACAATTAGCAAACCCCTTAATCCTAGAGCTAAACAAGGATGCATGCAAATGTGAAAACTGGCTGAGCCACATGCTCCTTCGAATTTAATGCATCAGTACTGGAAACAACCGGTATCATTTCAACTGTTTTGGAGGAGCATCATCCTCATCAGTAGAGTTAAATTCTAATTCTTCTATAGTTTTTCTTTCCCTCCCCTTGTAAGAATCACTTTGACACTTCCTAAAATCCCGAGAAGATATTTTTGCTGGTTTAAGGAAACTCTTTGCCTTGTCTAAACCCTTGCCCTTGCCCTTTCCCTTTGAACCACTCCCTCCAGAAGTGACAACCCCTTCCTTCAAACCCTTACCCTCTTGAGGGTTGGAAAGATCATCCTCCACAATAAATCTTACCCCAATATCTTTTTCACTAATTTCCTGAATATTAGCATGTCCAGATCCAACAGTCTCTCTAAAGCTGCTTGAATCATTCTCCTTTTTGGAATTCTTCTGGAATAACGAGCAGATCCTGTTTAGACCCTTGCGAACTGCTCTCATCCTGTGTTTATCCTCGTGATTCTTTTCAGTGCCACTGTCCTCATTAGCTGGGGAGACAGAGGTGACTGAACTATGGCCACCAGTATCATTTTGAATCTCATTATCAAGCAGCCGACTCTTCCCTTTTCTACTCTCCCAAGTTTGTGAAACTTCACTTCCTGGGTGATGGACCCATATTCCAGTCTCTCTTTGCCCATCAACATCAATTGGCTCATAGTTATCTGCCACTTTGTCAAACTTTTCTGATGATGCAGATGAGAAGGAACTTTTATTACTAGTGTCATTGGCAAACCTTTTTCTTTCATCTTCCACATTTGGTGTTTCCTCAACATTTGGATTATCACCCCCCTGCATATACGTAACACATTCAAGTCCAAGACGGAGTGCACACTTGATCAGCCTGTGGTTAAATTCTTATTTATCCAGAAACTAGACCTATGAATTCTTCAGATTGCATTACCTTATTAGTAGAGCATAAGTAATTAAGAGGAAGTCAAAAATACCTTGGGATTATCTTCAACCACAGTTACTGCAAGATGGATCCTTCCTGTTTTAATATTCTGAAGAGGCAACCACATGTCATGCCGCTGGCTATCTCTATACTCACCAATGTTAATGGAGCAGAATCTGGATACAGAATAAGGTAAGTTAGACCGGCAAACAAAAACTGAATTGGGAAAAAATTTAGTCAGGCAAAACAAAAGTAACCAACAAATATTCATTAACATTGGTTAAAGCGATGATTCAAGACTCAACAAAATAATATGAAAAGCTTTGTAGTGACAGCAACTAAATCTACAGCCTGCCCATATTCTGGTATCCCCAAGTCATTCAATTCATCGACTTCTGAATACTGATCAATTAAATAACCACTAAATAATAAGTTCAGAAACAAACCCAAGGCAATCATCAACAAATCGGTCCTTGTCACGAACTTCTATAGATAGCACAGTAGATGAATCCCATGTAATGATGGGCATCTTGAATTCTTCATGCCATTTTGGAGCCAGTGTTTTCTTTTGTGTCTTCGTCCTGAACCGGTAAAGGCCCAATTGACCCTTAACATAAGGGTCAGATAATCCTGACAACATATTGAATATTATACAACTTAAAAGAAACTACACTGGAAATTTAAAGAGCATGAGTGTATTATCAAATAAACAACTAACCATTTAGATCTGCAGCTTTAATATCAGATGCTTCAATAACTTCTACTCTGACATGTCCAAGAGACTCCTTTTCATTCACAGAGAACCAACTCTCTGTCAGTCAAAAGCAGAATCATTAAAAAACGAAAGATTTCCTCAGGTAAGAAATCGGAAAAGCTTTTTATCTGGTCTGCAAGTGAAATAGAAGCTAATCATAATCTCCCAAGGAACATGAAATTTATTATTCATTCCAAAAGGAAGATTATGGAGAACAAAGCTGTTATGAAATTTATCTCAAGTAACTCACACTTGCTCTAGACTCTGGGTTTGTGTATTAGGTTGATACTCACATGTATCTTAATATTACCAATTTTAATAGGAGTTTCACAATGGGAATATAATTAACAGTTAGTAGTTCTTGCAACAAAGAATTGGGTTTAAATATTCTAAGATTTTAAATTTAGTAGGCATTGAGAAATATATTTCTCCTGTTACCTTGCTGCGGTGAGGCGAATTTCTCCATGTCAACAACCAGCATATTTGGCTGCAAGAATAGTTAATAATTATATTTAAAACACTTTACCTATAGTGAAGATGAAATATGAAACTGCGTCAACCAAAAAAAAAACCCATTGTTTGCTTATTCTCTAAGAAATCATGAATTAAATTTATACATTTTACTGCATCGCTAGAAATTTAACCTAACTTCCTATCTATGAAATGTATCATGAATGAACAGAGAACTGAACAGAGAGGTCTCTGAGAAAGTAAAAGAGGCATCCCAAGTCTTTCATTCAAAACCAGGCAAGATATTAAGGCTGTGTACAGAACTTCCATTGGTAAAGAATTTACAGACAGGAGTCTCAAAGTCCAAAAGTCATGCCTCAACAAGGGTCTGCTCAAAGGCAATGGAAAGAAGCTTTTCCTGTGAGAGAGAACAAACAAACGAGCAAGTCAGAGAGAGACGAAAGACCGTGTACAGAGTTTAGTCAAAATTAACTTTGCTTCAAACATGATAAAATATTACCAGCCACCCAGCAATTCCTGGAAGAACTGTAACATCAAGGCCATGTGTAAAAATAGGCTTGACGGTCATCTGAAAATATGGAGGCTCAATGAAGCATATCCGCAGACGGCCAAGGAAAGGCCACCTACGAAGAAACTTAACCCCAATCAACAGCTGCAAAAGAAAAAATAAAAGCTGCCTGATCAGAACACATAAACAGTTCATGATTTTATTTCCCCTGCAACTAAGGAGTGAAAATTCCACATATTGTCAAGTTCCATCTATTGAACAGATTCAATAGGTAACATAGAACATCTAACTTGAGTTTTTCTTTTTCTTCATCTTTCTCCCTGAAAATAATCCTTTACATTTACAGATCCCAAATGCTATTGCTGTAAAACAAAATAGAGTAAACATAATCATTTGCAATGTTTCCCAAAGGCACAAAGAATGTTCTTAGAATTTCCAAATCAAATAAGAAATATATTAAAAATAATAGTATATTATCGAAATGGCAAAGTCATCTAAAATAATTTTCATGGTTTTTGTGGAATGGATCATTTTATCATACAAATGACAACTCAGTCCTTCCTTCAATTACAGTGAAGGAGAAGGTTGCCATATAATATAAACAATAGGATTGAATGAAATGGTGACACACTTTCAATAACTTAAGGAGAGCGTAAGTTTTAGAAAGAAAGAATGCAGTAGAAGGGTAGGTGTACCCCAGATGAATAAGTACTTCTGTACTTCAGAAGAAAGCAATATGATTTGCCCAAAAAGCAGGACACATATCAGCAACATATTTGAGACATAAAAGCGCAAACAAACAAAGAATAATGTCAAGATTCTACACAAACAATAGTTCCACATGATTTAAATGGTCAGAAATCCACTTAACATTTCATTCCTATACCTTAGCTAAGCTTATAAGTAATTACGCTAACTAACCAGAAGTAGGGAGTTACAATTATCAATCAAAAGTTAAATTGCATGGAGGTGCCACATGGAAAAAAGCATCTGCACGCTTCTATGTATATGTAATGCTTAGCATAATTTACTCACACAAAATATATCCTTGCTCAATTTTAAAATGACCTTAAGATCACATCTCAAATTACATGTTAGTCAAACACATACCTTCCCTTCAACATGCATGCCTGTAATATGCAACTTTGCCCACATTCCGAAACCCAGTCTTTTCCTTAACTTCACAGCGAGTATTGCAATCATATCATCAGCTGTCAGAAAATTCAGTCCCAACTCCAGAACCTGCATTCAGTACACTGTAATACTTCAGCCACAAAGAGGACATGAAACTATTGATTCACTATGGATAAAGAAAAGCATACCAAGTGGTCATCATCATTAGACTCGCGAACAACTCTAATATCTGTTAGCATAGGTGCATTTCTTCCTAAGTAAAGGTGCTGAACCACTGCTTCCTTCTGCAATTGTATATTCAATTGTTGTTAATAATGGAAAAAGTGTATCAAAACAACTAGATAACAAGTCATAATGACCATATACATGAAGCTGAAGCTAACCATCCACTCGAGACAGTGATCAAATTCACACTATTGAATTCACAACAAACCTTGATTCTGTTTCCCCAAAATTTTTCCCTTAAAAGAGCCATAAGAAATCTAAAACATTTAAAAAGAGCACTATGGACCAAGTGATCAATCTAAACCAATAATACAATGGAAAAGATAAAATCCAACTTATATAACTCAGAAGGTAAGGTCATACGGCAGTCCATGGTTTGTACTTCTCCAAAAACCAAGGTATAATAGGGAGGAGAATCTTCTGTGAAGCAATCTGTTCTATACATATGGGCCATATCTTTTCAAATGCATGGTTCAACCATCGCACTGTTTCAGAATCAGAAAGTACCTGAAGCATTGGAAAAGGCAACAAAGTAACAATGAAATTTAACCAAAAGTGGAATATGCAGACTATTTAGCACAACCAGGAATGGCACAATAGGGAAAATTAATACTTAACCCTTCTCTGATTAGACTGTTTTCTTTCCTCGAATTGTAGTTTCTTTCGCAATCTCATAACATAGCGCTCATGAACCTTGCAAAAGTACAAGAAACAGTTCTTATTAAGGACTTCAATTGCAAATACCTTGTAGCACTTACCCAATTATCAAATTAAACAACTAATCAACGATAAAGAGCAAAGAGTAAAGACAAGGTTGAAGCTGATACCAGCAACCAAAAATTTATACTCTTTGAGAAGACAAATAGCACACTATAATGTGCCTGATTCTAATTCATAGCATAAAGAAACAGTTAAACTTCCTCTAATCCTATAGAACAGGATTTTTTTTTTAACTTTAAATGAATAAATACACTTAATGAAAGAGAAGTGATCCATACCAGGTAGAGATAAATGAAAGAGACAAAGTAGGCAACTGGGTAGCAGCAATTGCGCTGAGCAAGCAACCAAAGCACAAATAACACAAATCCCACATGGTGTAAGATTGAAACCTCTGTAATGTCCATATCTTCTTCCTCAACCAGAAAGGTACACCTCCTAGTAGCTCATACAAACAGAGGAAATCCCTAATCGCTTTCTCTCCTTATTTTGTTTTTGGTGGGTTTACACTTTACAACCACCCCTTACCGCCCTCACAAAAAGGGTAAAAGAAAATTGAACAGAAAAATGTCTCACATACTCACAACATCAAATGGATTAAGAAAACTAGAAAAGGGAAATGCCAAGATTGAATCTTTAAGCTGAAGACATCATCAAACGCCATAAATGAACCGAACCCAGAAAAGGAAAATCACCACAAATTAATTATTTCAAGACTTTCCTTTCCCCCAGAAGAACATATACACATTTCAAACATTTACAACAACAAAAGAAAGGCCTAATGCCTCACACCAGAACAAGACCCAGAAAACCAAAATTGTAAAACAAAAACAGAGGGATGGAAAATATCAATGTACGTACAAACAAGAAAACCAAGATGAGAAGAGAATTGGGTTATGGTTTGCGTTTCAGGAGGTGATCAGATTCCAATGTGTAAAACGGCAGCGTATGGGTGACTAATGAAGTAACCGGCGGGAAGTAACGTGGCAGAAGAAGGGGGGAGAGGGCCAATTTTGAAGCAGGAAGACATGAATTCATGATGAGGCAGCGGTTGCGTTTCTGAAGTTTGCCTACTTTTGCACTTTTTTTAAAACTGGGATTTGCGCGCCACGTGTGTAGGAAACTCCATGCACGCGTGTACGTCTCTGTCGGTCACATTTTAACTAACTCATGGGTACCCATACGCTTCTGCTCGGCCTTCACAAATTAGCAATAAATTCTGGCCTCTAAGCCTTTATTAATGAAAATACATAATATAAGGGAAAACGTAGATGGATGAATCTAATTTATAGTAATTATAAAGAGAATATCCTAAATCAAGCTCTTGTAGATGCAAAGCTTACACCGTATGTAAACTTATGATTACCAAGCTTCAAATATGTATGATTGAATAACAACTTCGGATACTAAACTGCATAGATTATGATGTTATTTCATGATGAAGTTGGATGTATTTGAAATTTTGTAGAATTGGGTATTGGATATCACCATGGATTACTCAAGATTAGAATTTCAACTTGTTCTAGATTGTGCAATTTTGTTCTTGAAATCTTGTTCTAGGTTTTGCTTTTTAGTTCTTACTGCAACCTTACCTAATCCTACCTCTCCAAACATGACTCAAATTAGTATTGTGTAAGACTATGTTGAATCAGTCCCTCCTTATTTGGAGGAGAGTGATTCATGCAGCAGCAAATGTTGACAGAAAAATGGGGTTGCTGCAATAGGAAGGAAGAAAAATGGTAGTTGCCTTCTTTGAAAGAGAGCTACCTTCTTTGAATGATTTGGGGTTGTTGCTGCCATCTTTGAATAACTAAGGTAGGTGCAACAATTTTTGAATGTTGGAAGGAAATATGCTCAATTAGCATGCCAACATTGAACATAAAACAAGGAGGAAGCTTGATTTTGCTTCCATGCATGATACATTGAATCTTGAATTTCATGAAGAGCAATGCCTATATAAAGGCATTAAATGCAAGAACAAAATCATTCAAGTAAGAAACATCTTCATCCAAGTAGAGAGTGAAGAATGTCCACTTCTTGTTAAGAGTGTGGTAGTAGTTAGGTAGCAAAACAAGTGTGTGAGAGAGAGAATTTCCTTCAAGTAGTGTTCTTGAAGTTGTGTATCTCTTGTACCCACATTGCCATAGTGGAAGTTCTTGTTGTTGCTGTCCCGTCGACGTAGGCATATTGCCGAACTACGTTATATCCGGTGTTCACTTTCCTTTACTCCTTTTATTTCTTTGCATATTATCCTTTTGTGGTTCGAGTTATTATTTCCATTCTATTAATTTTCCCAACAGTGGTATCAGAGCCCAGGTTCGTGAAGCGTTAGAATGGAAAGTTCAAGGAGTACCATGATCCAACTCAACCGCTCTAATTGGATTACATAGAAGCTGAGAATGGAGGATATTCTCTATTGCAAAGATTTGCATGAGCCAATTGAAGGAGAGGAGGCCAAGCCGGAAGGAACTTCGCCTACAACCTAGACGAAGATGAACCGCAAAGCCATCGGTCATATTCGCGAATGGGTGGATGACAGTGTATTGCACCATGTGTCCAATGAAACCAACGCACATGAATTATGGTTGAAATTGGTGTCCTTGTTCGAGAAGAAGACTGCTGCCAAAAAAGCATTTCTATTCAAGGAGCTCGTAAACATGAACTACAAAGATGGTATTAGAGTGACCGAGCACCTCAACAACTTCCAAAGTACAATCAATCAATTGGCCACGATGGATTGAAGATTGATGACGAGATGCAATCCTTGTTGCTATTAGGATCCTTTCCAGACAATTGGGAGGCCTTCATTGTAACTATAAGTAATTCTGCTCCATATGGTGTATTATCAATGGATAATGTTAAAAATAACATGTTGAATGAAGAAACCAGAAGAAAATCTTCAAGTTCAGACAATAGCCAAGTCTTTGTGACGGAGTATAGAGGAAAGAGCAAAAGCAGAGGGCCCAAAGGTTATAGAAGGAGTGTGAGCAGATCCAGGACAAGATTCAATGAAAAATGCCATCATTGTGGTATTTTTGGCCACATGAAGAAGAACTGTAACAAGTTGAAGAAAGATCCGAAGGAGGGTCTAGATGGCAATCCTTAACCAAAAGATGACACGAGAAATACTGCAGCTTCCGTGTCTCATGATGAGTGTGAGTTCCTTTGTCTTGAAGGTGAATGCTTACATGTTGATGATTGTCCTGGTGTTGCATGGGTCGTTGATTCCAGAGCCTCTTTCCATGCTACTCCACATTTGGAGTACTTCACTATATACAAAGGTGGTGACTTTGGTATTGTGAAGATAGGCAATGACGGTTACTCCAATATTGCAGGAATTGGAGATATTTGTTTTGAGACTGATTTGGGCAATAAGCTCATGTTAAAAGATGTTAGGCATGTTCCGGGTCTACGTTTCAATTTAGTGTCAACCGATGTGCTTGACCGACAAGGGTTTCATCATCATGGAGGTGATCAAAAGTGGAGGCTTACCAAAGGATCACTGGTGGTTGCTAGAGGGAAGATGTGTTGCACCCTCTACAAGACATACGACAAGATATGCAAACGAGAGTTGAATGTTGTAGACGATTCTTCTTCAAATCTATGGCACAAGCAGCTAGGCCACATGAGTGAGAAGGGATTGCAAGTTTTTGCAAAGAAGTCACTAATTCCCTTTGCCAAAGGTTCCTCACTTGACTCTTGTGATTACTGTTTATTTGGTAAACAACATAAAATTAGTTTCACAAGAACATTTACAAGAAAAGAAAATATATTAGACCTAGTACACTCTGATGTATGTGGCCCCATGGAAGTTGAATCACTAGGTCACATTAAATATTTTGTCACTTATATTGATGATGCTTCACGGAAGGTTTGAGTTGTTGAAATCAAAAGACCAGGTGTTTCAAACCTTTAAGAAGTTCCATGCCATGGTGGAGAGGGAGGCAGGGAGAACCCTCAAATGTCTCCGTAGTGACAATGGCGGAGAATACACTTCGAATGAGTTCAAAGATTATTGTTCGAAGCATGGCATCAAGCATATAAAGACAATTCCTGGCACCCCACAACATAATGGTGTAGCAGAAAGGATGAACTGCACCATTCTAGAAAAGGTGAAAAGCATGTTGAAGACGGCCAACCTGGAAAAGAAATTTTGGGGCGAAGCAGTGACAACCGCATGTTACCTTGTCAACCGAACACCAAGTGTACCGTTGGGCTTGGAGACTCCCGAAGGTGTATGGACCGATAAAAGTGCTTCATATTCCCACTTGAAGGTGTTTGGGTACAAAGCATTTGCACATGTGCCAAAGGAGCAAAGATCAAAGCTAGATGACAAGGCCATGCCGTGTATCTTTCTTGGATATGACAATGAAGAGATGGGCTACCGGTTGTGGAATCCAAAGACCAAGAAATTATTCAGAAGCAGAGATGTGGTGTTCCATGAAGGTCAAACCATTGCAGATTTTGACAAAAATGAAGTGGAACATGGAGACCACCTCACTTACGATTCATCACCGCTTCAAGAAGAACCTAGTGACAAAGCTCAAGATATGGTAAATGAAAATGTTCCTGATATGACGGAAGCAGAAGCAGCAGAACCTGAAGATAATGATTAGGAGAATCATGATCAGGGGGAGCAGCTAAAAAATGCCCAAGTACCAGTTGCAAGATCCAACAGAGTGCTAAAGCCAAATACCAAGTATCCTTCTTCACAATATATATTGGTGACTAGTGATGGAGATGATCCACATTCCAGATACATTCTGTTGACCAATGATGGAGAACCAGAATGCTTTGAGGAGACAAAGATTCATACAGATTATGACAAGTGGATGTTGGCAATGAAGTCTGAGATGGAGTCCTTATTGAAAAATGGCACCTATGAGTTGGTGGAGCTTCATAAAGGCAGAAAAGCACTCAAAAATAAATGGGTGTTCAAGTTGAAAAGAGACGAGAATGAACAGTTGATAAAGTTCAAGGCTCGTTTGGTAGTAAAAGGTTTTGCACAGAAGGAAGGAATAGATTATGAGATCTTCTCACCAGTTGTCAAGATGACTTCTATCAGAGTCATTTTGGGCATGGCAGCTAGCATGGATCTTGGGGTGGAGCAGTTAGATGTGAAAACAGCATTTCTTCATGGTGATTTGGAAGAAGAAATATACATGGAGCAACCAGAAGGTTTTGAAGTCAAGGGAAAGGAGCACATGGTTTGCAAGTTGAAGAAAAGTTTATACGGGCTTAAACAAGCGCCAAAGCAATGGTACAAGAAATTTGACTCATTCATGGTGGGTCATGGGTACAAGAGAACTGATGCATATCCATGTGTATATATCCAGGAGTTTACTGGAGGTAATTTCATTATTTTATTGCTCTATGTTGATGATATGCTGATAGTGGGCAAAGATTTTTCTATGATTTGCAAGTTGAAAGCAAATCTATCAGAGTCTTTTGATATGAAATATTTAGGGCCAGCTAAACAGATTTTGGGCATGAAGATTACTTGTGATAGGAAGACGAAGAAATTATGGCTGTCACAGGAGAGGTATGTTGAACGGGTGCTTGAAAGGTTCAACATGAAATAAGCTAAACCAGTAAGCTCACCTCTAGGTAATCATTTCAAGTTAAGCAGATTATTATGTCCAACTGCATAAGTAGAGAAATACAAGATGGCAGGTATCCCTTACTCATCAACTGTTGGTAGTCTTATGTATGCCATGGTATGCACTCGCCCTGATATTGCACATGCAGTTGGTGTTGTTAGTAGATATCTTTCTAACCCTGGCAGAGAGCATTGGGAAGCTGTCAAATGGATACTCAGATATTTGAGGGGCACCTCAAAGTTGTGTTTGTGTTTTGGTGGATGTGGACCAATTTTGGAAGGCTTCACAGATGCAGATTTGGCAGGGGACCTTGATAATAGAAAATCCACTTCTAGATACTTATTTACTTTTTCTGGGGGAGTTGTGTCATGGCAGTCCAAGTTACAAAAGTGTGTTGCCCTATCCACCACAGAATCAGAGTATATAGCAGCAAATGAAGCCGACAAGGAGATGATATGGCTGCAAAGGTTTGTTCAAGAGTTGGGTGTGAAGCAAGAAAATTATGTGGTGCATCGTGATAGTCAAAGTGCTATCCACTTGAGCAAAAATTCAATGTATCACCCTCACACTAAGCACATTGATCATCATTACCATTAGATTCGAGATGCAGTGTCAAAGAAGTTTTTCCAGTTGAGGAAAATTCACACCAACAAGAACATTTCAGATATGTTGACTAAAATTATGCCACAACAGAAACTTTTGAGTTTTGCATAAAAGCGTCAGGATTAGCGAATCCCTCCATCTAAGTCGGGAGGGGGAGATTGTTGAATCAGTTCCTCCTTATCTGGAGGAGAGTGATTCATGCAGCAACAAATGTTTGACAGAAAAATGGGGCTGCTGCAATAGGAAGGAAGAAAAATGGTAGTTGCCTTCTTTGAAAGAGAGCTACCTTCTTTGAATGATTTGGAGCTGCTGCTGCCATCTTTGAATAACTAAGGTAGTACAACAATTTTTGAATGTTGGAAGGAAATATGCTCAATTAGCATGCCAACATTGAACATAAAACAAGGAGGAAGCTTGACTTTGCTTCCATGCATGATACATTGAATCTTGAATTTCATGAAGAGCAATGCCTATATAAAGGCATTAAATGCAATTATTCAAGTAAGAAACATCTTCATCCAAGTAGAGAGTGAAGAATGTCCACTTCTTGTTAAGAGTGTGGTAGTAGTTAGGTAGCAAAACAAGTGTGTGAGAGAGAGAATTTCCTTCAAGTAGTGTTCTTGAAGTTGTGTATCTCTTGTACCCACATTGCCATAGTGGAAGTTCTTGTTGTTGCTGCCCCATCGACGTAGGCAGATTGCCGAACCACGTTATATCCGGTGTTCACTTTCCTTTACTCTTTTTATTTCTTTGCATATTATTCTTTTGTGGTTGGAGTTATTATTTCCATTCTATTAATTTTCCCAACAGACTACTCATGAGAAACCCACTTAAGTATTAACAATAGAGTTACCCAAATACCAAACGAACCCAAATACTCTTGCACCTTTTAAGTTGCACACATCGCCGAGATGCTATTAGGCAGTCGGACAATTACTTTGTGCAGACTTGCTCTGACGCTAGAGGCGTAATTACGTGCATTAACAAATAAATATAGATTAATTTGCAATTTTTAATCATTTCGTTTTCTTTTGGGCTAAAAAGGCAAAATTATGAGGAGTGGAGAAATGTAAAAACAAACTAAGGATAATATCGACTCAGATGATAACTAAAAGACTCAATTGAAAAGAATGCTTGCAAAAAAGGGTGCATGAATTCATTCATGATCAAGAAGATCACGAAAGATGTGGGAGGGCCCAATGATTTCGAGGAATTATGGTAGAATTGGGAAAAAGCTTGAGCAAAAATTGGTTAAAATTTAAGCGGGATTGTTATCGCGTTTGGGTGTGAACAAAACTTGATCTAATCAATCACATCTATATAAATGTGTACTCAATTCTTATTAACAATTATCAAATGTAATGTCACTCCACTAATTGGCCTGAATATATGCCAAGCAGGATCACATCCACATGATTATGCTTCAGCAATTGGATGGTGTTGATTTTCCTGTGAGAAGGGATGATTGAATTTCTCAAAATCACTTACGTGTGGATCAATTCTTCTTCCATGTGGATTAGGTTTAGGTTTCTTGCATCTGAAAATTCTATAATTCCCAAGTGCGCACCAGAAATTAGAAACTAATAAGAAGACGAGAAACAAAGCTAGCACGTACGCTTCGTACTCGTGCGTACAAAGACATGGCAGCTCACGATGATCCTCCTCCGGGCTACAGATTTAGACCTGACACAGAACAACTCCTTGTTCATTATCTTCGTCCCAAACTCGACGGAGAAGGCTTTCCCCAAGGGCTTGTTCCTTTCTGCGATCCTTATGGAGATCAAGAACCATGGCAGATATGGGAAGCTTTCAAAGAAACATCAGAGAAAGACCGAGAAAGAAAAGACCTTTATTTTCTTACCCAACACAAGAAGAAGACTCCAAATGGCAAGCGCAAAAGCCGAACGGTCGGCACGGGCACCTGGAAAGGCGAAGACGCCGCCAAGAAAGTACTTGTGGCTTCTCGAAGAGTTATTGGCAAGAGAAAAAGATTTCGTTACGATAACAAGGGCTCGGCGCAAAACGGTCGCTGGCTCATGCACGAGTTTGAACTTGATGCATCTTTACTGCGAAACAAACGTAAAGCAAAGGAGCAAAGGAGTATGTTCTTTGTATTCTTAGAAAGAACGATAAATTGGAGAAAGATCGGAAACAAGAAGGACAAGAGGATCAAGAAGAAGATGCGATGAGTTGCGACTATGGTGATCAAAAAGGTGGAAACCTTCATGAACCTGAGTTCGTTGAAGAATGACCAGTATTACTCAACAACGTCCCAGATGAACTTCGTAAACATGCAATGGGCTTTGCGGTATACCTAAAGAAACAGATTGCTGAGCAGGCTATGAAAAAGAAATTAGAATAAATAGTGGGGCAGCTGATGAGTGATGACTGGTGTGCTGATGATGGTTATTTTCTCAAGCAACTACTGTAGGAGTCTTATTATCAGGTGTTGGAGCTGGGTTATACCCCATTTAGTCAACCTCTGCTGAAAGCCTCAAATTAATATGAAGCATTATTAAGTTTTTTTCAAGACATATAGATGTTAAAGTTTTCCTCTTAACATGTTAGTTTAGTCGGATTGGATAAGGCCTTCCTTGGCCTTGTTTACATGAGATGCCAGGTTCGATCCCCGAATTCGTCAAAATTTGGCTTCAATTTTGGTCAAAATACTTTCTCACCAACCCACATATCGCGAGAAGTGGTCATCATCTCGTATTTTTGTGAGAATATCAAGAATATCGCCAAATTTTCGAATCTTTTTGGAAATATCGCGAGGTTTTGAAACCTAGTTAAACATGGGAACTAACCCAAGTTGAGACGGAAAATTTTGATGAATATACAGAGGTTATTTATATATAAAGTATTACCATATCGAGTATCAAATGTGACTCATGCGAGTATGATTTGATGAAAAATATGACCAAATAATGTATAATTCTTAGTTACATTATATCACTAAAACCACATAACCATGTTCGATCACCTTTACTAATACATGAGCCTTTTTCATGAAACATGAAGTTCTCTTTATTTGTGGTATACGTGTTTTTGTCAGTAATTTTTTTAAAATTTTTCCTTCTTTTATTTAAAGAGGATCAAATGATTTCATATTTTATATAATCAGGAGATTTGTTGCATTGGTGTAAAATACCCTTGTTATTTAGGGGGAATCATTTATTTCATTGGCTTAGATTTTTCCTCAATGATTCCAACCTTTATTTCGCTGGCCATCTTAATTACTTTAGTTAAAGTGACTTGACAATATCCCGTATATAACAACTTATATGCACAGTCTACAATGGTTAGACTTAAATCTTTAATCATATCCAGAAAACTTGAAATGAGAATAAAAGATTAAGGGAAAACGGAAAAAAGAAAAACCATAGCAGTATTTATTTGCTAAATTTTTGTTACACTGAAAAACAAAGTTGAAACCGAGACAGCTAGCAGTAACAAAACATCATCTAAGAAGCACAAGATCGTGAGGCATTTTTGTTCTAGGCACCAACTATATGACAGTTGGATTTAAACAAGCATATGCAAGCAGCTCCTCATTTTTTTCAAATATGGCCATGTCTTCTTCTTTCAAAGTCAAGCGTGCTTCTATGCCACGTCCATCACTGGTATCCCTCAGCGCAACCAAATTCTTGATTTCTACCATTGTAGGATTACGCTTTCCCCATCCAAAATTGGTTTCATAAAAGGCAACCCGCACCAACTGGTGGAGCAATAGCACTCTATATCACCCTTTTGCAAAAACTCCCCATACCCTTTCAGGAGTTTACTTACATCGTCCACGGCAACACCATTAGTACCATACTTCACCTTAAATTCCTCGGACCCCTTTCCACATTGCAGCAACCAGGCCTTGAAGATCACCCTTACTTTCTCCTTTCGTTGATATTGCTGCAAAGAAACCCAAAAGGTTCCCCATCAAGTTCTCAGCAGATGGTTGTGACAATATTTTCCGCATGTTCACAAGTTGCAACCATGCTGATGATGATGGTCTTGCAGAATTCAAGTTTGCAGTTGACGCTTTCATCGTACATTTCCAAATCAGTGCTGAAGCAACTTCGACTCGCGTAGGATTTTGCACGGCAGCACTGCCAGCTTTGGGCTTCAGAGATTCAAACAAGAATCTCCTTATTGTACACCTTTCTTTAGCAATCTTCAAAAAAGGTGGCTGCGGCTGGAACAAATCCAGTGGTGGGAAACGAGAAGCTACAGCAACATATTGATGTGGAGGAAGTTGCAGACCAACTATTCATGAATGTGCTAAGTGTGAAGGCATCCATGATCTTATGTGAAACGTTGAATCTGATTGCGATTCCACCACATTCAAAGAAGTTTGCCTGGACTAGTAGAAGATCATGGCCGGTGTCTCCTTCAGTAGATTGTAAATTGGGAATCAACTTTTTTTTAAAATCAAGGTCAGGTTTCTCCAAAGCCCTTGATATAGGACAGTTTCACCTGAGCTTCAAGAAACATAGCTCCCTTGTCATTGCAAAAGACTGAAGAATGATGATGGATTCTTCCTGCGAAGGGGTAGAAGCGACTTAGGGTTTCGGATAGTGATCTTTCAGAAGCTTGGTTCTTTCAACGACCAAACATTGGGGATCAATATTATTGATCTCATGAATAGCCCTATTGTTGGGATAGAAGAGAATTAGAGGGAAATAAATTGTAGGAGAAAACTGATCAAAAACTGAGAGGCTGAAATTTCTAAGGTGGTGAGGAGTTGGAGAGGATGGTGTAATTCTTTCTTTGTGAAAAACTTCAATCTTCACCTCTAAGTCCATCTCTTAGCTCCACCACCTCTGTTTCATAACAAAGAACACTCACAGTGCAAACGATATAAGCCACAGTGCCAATGATGGCCAGGACCCTCTGACTCGTTTACAGATAGGCTGTAGATTTATTAAATGCAAAGTTAGAGACTATGAATGAGAAAGGAAGAATTTTATATTTGTTTAGATGTCCCTCTGCCTAATTTTATAGCATGAAGTCAAAAGCAATGGCCGGCTAAACCAGAGGCCAATAGAAGGAGGAGTTAGTGGCTTTTCGTTCTCAGCATCTCCAGGCCGGCGAAACTTTTTTGTCACCAGCTCTGTCCAACTTATCACTCTTTAGTAATTTGCTTTCAGTTTATTTGGTGGGAATAGGATGGTGATCTTTTTGCGAGGTTACAGTAATGCCACTCAAATGTCATGCTACCATGTCCAACTGATCAGGAAAAGGAGTATGTTATTTAATAAGCACTTGAGCGTGGGAGTATAATTTTTATTTTTGACGGATTAATAAAAGAGAAATTTTAAATACACACATATAACTATTTAATACACATCCATATTATTTTACATTTCAAATCAAATTTTATAAGTAAGTTAAATGATCAAAACAGACAGCTATGCATTAGAAGAAGAAGAAGTTTTCTGCTACACTTTGGAATTGGAATTGCGGCAACTTAGGTAGAAGATTGCTCTCTACTCGACGTATTATTTTGCGTGGGGTGGGCAAGGTCCGTCACACTACCGCCAGTTACCTTGATAGAAGGTTACCCTCTATTCAACGCAAATATTTGTGTGGAAGTATGGTCGACCATACTATTGGTACCGTTTTACATAGCCCGGGGTCTGCTCGGTGCCTCATCAAATGCTTTTTAGCATCCCTTACTATCCTCGCTAGGTTTTATTTCCGATACCTTATTGCATCTAGTATTGTTTTTTTATTTTTCAGTTTGATGTAGTATCTACATCTATAAGTTGTAATCTTTATTATTATTATTATTATTATTATTATTATTATTATTATTATTATTATTATTATTAAAGTGGTTGACTATTGCTCTAAAAAAAAAAGTAATTAAGGGTGTGTATTTAAAACTTCTCATCTCGATCAAAAAAACAAAAAATACACACCCATAAATATTTAATACACACTCCCTCCTCAATACATCACTCATTTTATTTTTCATTATAATATTTTACTAAATACAGAACTCCGAAGTACCTAAAATAGTGGAGTCCTTGAACTGGAGTTCCTTCAAAAGCACATAAGATGAGTTGAATCGCCTGAGCCAAGGAAATCAAAATTGGTTACGCAAGCGCAAGCGTCCCACCGCAAGAAAGAAGTGGCTCTTACCCTATCGTTGCTGGAAACTTTCTTCGGTCAATCAAGTCTGTTTCTCAGTCAGCAGCTGGTCACAAAGCAAGAGCATAAAGTTATGGAAGAACTTAGAAGAGAAGTCGGTGTAGGATTCAAAGGAGCACGTCTTGAAGTGAAGAACCTCCTCCAAGCCAAGCTATCGACATTGAAATCTACATTATCATCAGAGACATTGGCACTCCCTATCACTAAAAGAAAACTCTTCCATAATCTGAAAAACCATAAAATATCCTATTATTTGACTACATTAATTCTACTATTTAATATAATTAGTATATATTAGTATATTGAAGATTTGTATTATTTGATTTCTCATGCACCAAAAACCTTGTTGATCAAGTATAAAATTATGAGTTAAACATTCAACCAAAACTACATCGGTAGTTCTCCACGATAGTGGAACTACGAAGTTGTCATTGGATGACCAAACAAATTAACAAATACAAAGTTTTCTACTGTGATGTGTAATATTAGAAAATAAATTGACTAATCAGAATTTTTAGGACATAAAAAGGAAATTGACTACCCCATTTAATTACAATTTATTTAAAGAAAAATTAAATTAGATGGTTTCTAACTTTATTCTTGTATTAAATAGAGAGGTCAAGTATGAAATTTGTTGTGTTTATCAAATACTTATACATAATTATAGACTTCCAATGCATAGATGTATGTTTTGGTCATTTAACTTACCTATAATATCTGATATAAAATATAAAATAGAGCTAATTTCATTTTACCTCCCTAACATTTATATGTTAAATCAGTTGTGGCTCTGCACATTTAATTTCATCACATGTGCCTCTGTGTTCTTCAATTTAGTCAATCATGTCCAATAATTCATTTTTTTTGTCAAGTATTTTGTAAATTGAAAATGTGGCTCTAATGGGCTCCCTTGTATAATGACGATTCAGTGATGTGGTATGCAAAATTATATCGTATGTGACTACAGTTTCAAAATGCATCATACAATATTTGGCAAAAAATATAAGGGTTAGACAAGATTGATTGAAATTAGTAAGTATAGGGGCATGCGTGATGAAATAAAAAGTGCAGGGGCACAAATAATTTAAGTGTAAAGATCAAGAAGGTAAAATGAAATTTGCCCAATAAAAATAATAGAGATGTGTATTAAGTAGTTAGAGATGTGTATTTAAAATTTCTCTATTATATATTAGAAAAAACACCCTATAAGTGTGAATAATTAGTTAAATGAATGTGAGAAAATTTATCAAGAAAAGTGGGGAGTTACTACAAATAATGCATGGGAGGTTTTTCATAAGTGAAATGCAATTACTGGCCTAGGTAAAAAAATAATTTCTTATTTTTTTGATTTTGTTATTTACCTTCTTATCCTTAAATTATGAAATATGATTCGAATTAATATATGTTGTAAAGATCTATAAGAAACTTCACACCCATTTTGACTAATAAAGTGGGTTTCTTAATGTGGCCAATTTCTGAAATTTCGTTCTTGTTCTATGGCGATCTGGCATTGCCTCGCCAACGTCGTGATGCATCGAGTGATGATAAAGCTTGTCATCCCTCTAATGGTTGCCTCTAAGCACTTCGATTCTCTTTCTGTACTGCTGAGTAAGTAACTCTCACCGGACGTGTGATGAATGTTATATAGTACATAGACTTGTGGATTGTTGGCCTGTGGTGTTGAGTGAGATTGGTCAATGTAGTTTTTCTCCTGATCGAATCTCTGAGGATGGGTAACCATGGACATTGTTTTCAAGGCGAGCTGACGGCGGTGATGCCGACATCAAGATTCACTATTGGTTTGAGCACTGGGTTCCGTATCCATTTGGAGTTGGATTTGTTGGCGCTTCAGGCCTTCGTGGTGTGGCTTCACAGTTGTCACGCCCAGAATTTTGGAATAAAAATTCAAAATCCGAAACATGAATTACTACAACTTAAAATAGTCATCCTGAAAATTTCTTTTCTTAACAACCTCACCACACGAAATAAATTCAAAACCGAATTTAGTCTCGGTTAATTATTACAACACAAATACAAAATGAACTGTAAAGCTCTAAATGAGCATACACACCTCACAACTCAATGAAATAAAAATAACTGATGTAACACCTAAGCAGCTCGGTCACCTCCTTGGTTATCCTGATCTGCAGGAATATCCGCTACACCATTTGAATAGTGCACCGGGATTGCAACAACACAAAATCCGGTAAGCTTATGAAAGCTCGCATGAGTAAAAAGAAAGGACTGTTGTTTAATTAAATCATAATTATTTCCACTCAAATTAACACTCAACAATTTCCACAACCACAAGGAACCAACAATCTCAATCAATCAACAAATCAACACCAAACCTAACTCACATCTTTCTTCACAAAACCTCAACATCGTATTTATAAAAATACGGTATTTGACAGACTAGAGCTTTAACTGAATCATAGTCCGTCACCTGGCCTAGGTTATGACATCCGACATATTTATCTTTATAGTATTTCATCAATATGTATACGTATATACATATTTAGAACGTCTGATAATTGTACATACTCAATCAATCGTATCCCATCATCCACTTAGGATTAGAGCGTCCGATTCTCTCATACCAGTCACTACGTTGACCCTAAATCCACAATAAGTACAACAATATGTTTTCACATAATTAAATCAACTTATCCAACATACATAATATTAATATGAAATTTAAGCATTTGAAACAAAATCCAAATCATCATATCATCACTCAAAATCACGCCAATCAATATATATATTCCACGTAAATATATATATATATATATATGTAATCATCCACTCAGGAATGACCACTAATATCATCTATAGGTCACACAAGAAAATAGTGAAATTCATTTGTATAATTAAAATTCATTTTACTTACCGATGAACCGTAGTGATCAAGTCCATATGATTTTAAAAACAAATATTTAATCCACAAATATTTTTCATAGAATTACAAAATAAATAATTTAAAGTACTCGGTTAGTAATATGAACTACATGAGTTTTACTCACCTCGATACTCTCGCTGCGTCTTCAAATAAAATATAAACCACACCGAAACAGCTCACCCAAATAAAATCCGTCAATCACCTAATCAAATGTGATTCGAATTTAGCCAATAATTTCAAAACATAACTGAACTACCATTTAACGGCCGGATTCTAATTTATAAGAAAATCCGACGGACGGATTCTCACGAATCGCTCCCCTAATCACCGTTTTGCACTTATACGAAGATCCAACGGTCGGATCTTCGCCCATGACCACACAAAACCACTGTGACAGTCATATGATCATCATATCAAAACTACAAGTCCATCGGACGGTTCAAATTTCACATATCATAAATCTAACGATCGAAATCGATTGAAATCTCAAAATTCATAACTAAATCATACGATATCCTAAAAATGCGTATAATATGCTAAAATGATCGTATTGAAACGTAGAATCATAAAATGGATAGAAACTAAATTTTAGACCTCCGGGGGTGGCCGGAAAGGGCGGCCGGAGTTAGGGACAGAGTCGCCGTCGGCCACCACCAATGGTGTCGGGGCCGAGCTTCTCCCATTCGTTTCATCATTCTGAGCAATTTTCATAACTAGCACAAGACCAAAAAATGACGGGAAGGGATTGAAAAATATCAATTACAGTCGGCGGCCGGAATTTTTCTAGAATCAAACGAGCTTGAAAACCGACGTGAAAACTGCAACAACTCGCTTCGATCTCTTCTGGAAACTTGTTCAAAACTTCCTTGCGAACTCACCAGGCCAAGAATCACAAGAAACGATCGTGTATAACTCGAGATATTTGGATCGAACGGTTGTTTTTCAATCTAAAGGAGTCGAACTCCGACGAAAGTGAAAACGATCGACCCAGTTCCGATGAGCCAAGAATCAAGTGAAATGGTGACCTATAGCTCGAGATATTGAGATCGAACCGAAAACGAGCTTTTTCGTTTCGGGCCTCGCTGCTGCGGCTGCCGGCCGTGTCGCGGCCCAAGGCTGCCTCTGGCAGCTGCGCAAGGTCGAGACGAAGCTACTGGAAGTGGTTGGAGGTCGAGAGGTGGCCGGAGGAGGGAGAGGTAGCACGGTTTCTCCGTGCTCTGTTTTCTGGGCTTTCGACCACGAGAGAGAGAGCTACAGTTCCTTTCCAAAAAAAGAAAGGGAGGCCGGGAGAAGAAAATAGGGTTTCCAAAAAAATCTAGGGTTTTTTTTCCTTATATACTTGTTTCGGAATTTCTTTCAAATGTGATAACTAATTAAGAAAAAATCCGATCTTTGTGTTCCACATACGCACTGACTCGTATCGACGAGCTCTACAACTTTCATGAAGGAAGTTTTCCCAAATTTTGCACGTATAATAAGTCGATTTCTCAAATCGAGCATTTCGAGCTTTTCGTTAAAATAATCGTTTCGAACCTTCGATAATTCAACAAAATGAAATCTTATCAAGCAACATTCGTGAAATCGTACAATAATCATTCAACACAATTACACGAATTTAAAAATGAAAATTGCGGTTATTACAACAGCGGTGAACCGGGTGTTTGTGGCGGGGCAGTGGTGGTGGGCTTATGGCACATCATATCTGCAGGTCGCTGGGGCGGGTCGTGCAGCGATGGACTACTTTGTGGATAGTAGTGTAAGGTTGCGGCACAAGGAGCAGTGAAGAACTGGGCTTGACCAGTTTTCTTTAGGCCTTGGGTTGGACCTTTCCTGTGCTTTTGGGCTTCTTATTAGTTTAGATTTTTTTCATTCTATTATTTTCCATTGTTTAGGGAACCCTATGTTAGTAGTTTAGTCTATTTTCAATAATTCTCTATTTATTAAGGTGCTATGCACTTTTATGTGCTTTTAGCGAATTATCTGGAGTAGTACGGAAGGAGGAGACCTGTTATTTTGACATATTTGATGTCTAATGAGTGGACTTAGTCTATGTACCACTGTGGGTACTAACACATCTTGTCTGTCTATAAGTGGCAGCGGAATGGTATGTAATGACTATTCTGACTTGAGATGAATATATTACTGACCTTCGGGGTTGGATTAAAAAAAAAAAGGTTTCTTAATAATAATAATAATAAAGATTACATAGAGGATATATTCGATCTTAATCCCATAATTCTTAATCCTGTCTGAGATTCCCAAATTTACACACATCACCAGACGTTATAGGCTTATGGCTTCTAGAATACCCACGCTACTTAGACGACCTCTCAAAAGAAGGCAGCGCCCAACCACTAAAACAACACCTTCAGAACAAAGATTAGGAGAGTTGGCCGCCCTATATATATAACTTACATAATCATAAACTTACCATTTTATATAATCAGGAGACCGTTGGGATTCAAATTTGCTCACCATTATACTTTAGGTGTGTTGAGCAAAAATAGTAAATATACTCAACACAATCTCGCTCTATTTCATTAATGGAAATAGAGTTTTTATTATGTTAAATTCGGACCAATTCAAGATAAAGAATATGCCTTAATTACAATCCCTTGCTTCAAGGGAAGACTCTTTGATTCCAAACATGAAGACAAAAATTCCACGGAGAGGAGTTTGTTTGTTTGATTTTGCGGCTGCACCCAACAGAGCCCAAGAAGCCTTCACATCGTGAGTATCGATCTGAACTCATCCAATTTGAAACTCAGTTGGTGTCTTCCCCCATCTAAAATTCCAGAAGCCAGACGTAATCTCCCCTCTTGGCCAACTTGATAAGCTTCGCATCCTTCGGATAACATCTTAGCGTGATCATCACAAGATTGAGGTTCTCTTCAAGATGGAGACCAACTCCTACAGTTCGATTAGGAGAAGGAGATGTACACCCAGAGCACGTATAAATGGGTTGGCTCTGGGGTTTGGATACCACACTCGCTCTTCTTTGCGCACCAGATTAGGTACCAGTTTATACCCTCCTCCTTTATCCCATGATTTTTTCTATTTGGAAGTATTCGGTCTGACCCATCTTTCTTGCAGAGATTTTGACTTCTCATCTATCACAGTTGTTGGTGTCGAACCCAGAACCGGTGAGGAACCATTCCTTCAAACCAATTGAATTGCTGGGCAAAACACTTCAATTCATGCTTTATTTAAATAATGTCACCGATCACTCTCTTTACTTTTCCACCGATATCCACCGCAACTCAATTGCTTTTTTCTGTCAAGATTTGATTATCATGTGCCTCATCTTGAATATTAATTCTTTGCATGATTCTCTTGTGATTGACAAGGAAGCACGTAGCAAAACTTTGTTAAGAGAGACTTGCTGCTCATTTGTTCAAATGCATGTTTCCAAAGCTTTTGTCTTTAGTTCATGGTTTAATTATGAACATGACTGTGCTGATCAGTTTTCCACAAAGAAAAGGACTCATGGCTGCCAGTTGGTCACTTATTTTGTCTTCTTGCAATATCAAACTATTCCACCGTTTTATGATTAAGGTGGAAAATTTAATTAAACCTGCATTGTTTCATTTAGCAAACAAATATATATATTGCTCTGTCTTGCGGCAAACATGTTCAATCACATATTTTAAAAGCTTTGACTTTGACAAGCTTATGTGTGAAGCTATATGTTGCTATCTGCAGGTTTTAGACATTCTTCAACCGCCAAGCTTCGTGGCTAGCTGAGAAGTGATCTCTGCTTCTTAAATTAAATGTAATTGCTGCATGCTTCTTGGTCTTTTACATTTGACTTGTTCTGAAACAGACTTGCAGCATAGCTGCCCCAATTATGCATATTCTGAAGCTTCTGTTCTGCTGCAAATAAGTGGAATTAAGCTTCCATTTTTTTCCTTTTTGTGTAGCCGTGACCATGAAACCAAAAGCAAGGATTTTTTTTCTCTGCTGATCATGAGATTGCTTTTCCATTTTGCAGACACAATTTTGAAGAAAAGCATCGCAGACGCCATTTGAACCATCACTTGCCAGAGGTAGTCAAAATGTTGCAACTTGGCCACGAATTTATCTAGGAGTGAATAGGCATGTTCCGTCCTTTATAGAGGTTGATCTATCCCTCCAACATTTCTGCCACTATCTTGTGCCAGGTAGCAGGAACCAGACGACTCCCATCTCTCTTCCATTTTTTGTGGCTGCAATCTAGTGATCGAGGGTGAGCCGCATACTTTGTAAACAAGGGTGAGCTATACCCTTCTGTGCAAGATAACCATTTTGCCTTCGGGGACACTTTTCTTATGACGACTTTGATGCAGGTAGCGTAACATCTTTGGCTTTGGTGCTGCACAAAGATTCCTCCAGAGCAGTTTCTTCACTTTGCGAGCCCAAGAACTTTGCAAACTTGTTGTTGGCGTGAACTGGAAGCTCCAGGCCTTCACTTGACACTCGTTTTTGCCACCCATATGCAGGACGCACCGCGATACAGGCATCAAAAACAAGTGCAGTGCACCCTCTAGTTTGGACCTTGCTTCCGCCACCCATACGCAGGACGCACCGTCGTATAGGCGTCGAAAGAAGGCCGAAAACCCAGGTGAGCCCCTTCCCTTGCCGAAATCTCTTCTCCTCCTTCATCTCTGTGAACGTGCTTTTTTTTGTCTCCTTGGACCTGCACTGTTTGTTAACACAAGGGGAAATGGAGGTGTATTTTGTTGTTTTGTTTTCTGATTTTGGTGGGCAACAGTAAGGGATTTGAGGCTTTGTGAGCTATGGCCTTGTTGTTGGTATATTTGGTTGGAGTGGTTCATTTTCGGAGCTATTTAGGAGGGGTTATAGAGCCTATATAAAAATAAGAAGCAAGTTTTTCTGCACTCATGGAGATATCAGCAATGATAAAGAAAAAGTAGTGAGGAAGACCATGAAGAAGATGACCAGCAAGATACCTGAATGAAGCTCTTGTGTTGTTGGATTGTTGTTTCCAGGTAAGCAGCAACTTTTCACTCTCTCTTCTCCTTTAATCGCTGCCTTACTCTAATGCAGAAACTTGACTCACTCTTCTCTCTATTTTTCTCCCTCCCCTTCTTATGCAGCCTTGTGTTCCTTATATAGGGGGCAGTGAAGATTCTAGAGGGCTGGATAAACATTTGTTTGAAATTTGAATCTCCCGAAGCTCACGAAGATATCGGAGACTTCGACTTTGACTTTGAGATTGAACTTGGACGCCCTCTGCCACCTTGTTCTTATCTCATTTTGAGATATTTGAACCACAATTTGAATGCTTTCTTCTGTTTCTGTTTTTTTTCTTTCTTTTTTCGTAGCTTATCCCCGCTCAAGTTTGATCAATCATTCAACTTGTTTGAATTTGAGAAAGAGATAATTTGTAAATAAATATTGGTTCAACTGCTGTTATTATCCTCATCTTTTTTTTTTAATAATTACGACATCAACGTGTTTTGTACATTGTGCGTTTTTTTTATTATTCAACAAGGTGGTGATATCATCACTCGATAAAAAGCTGCCATGTGTGATAATCCATAACTATGGTTAACTTAATTATCAGGAGAGAGAAAAAGAGATTTAATAATAATATATATATATTATTTAATTATACATTAAATAACCTAACCTAAACCCTTTCGTCTTCTAACATCTTGTTAGGATCAGAATCCATAAAAGGAACTGCAACAACTAAGTTAAAGGAAATAATAAACAAGATTCATATTCGTTGATAGATTCTTACAATAGAGGCAGATTGCCTTATATAGCTCTATAAGCTCATCAACCCTAAATACTTGTTTACAAGATAACCAGGCCTGAGTCCACTTAATATTGTAGAGCCCAAAATGGATAAGCAACCCATTTAAGTAATTAGCCCAAGACAATAAGTAATTGTAACATAAGAGTCATAAAATATCTCCATGACTCCGTCACTCATCATCATCTTCTACGTACTTTGGTTTTTCTTTTTCTCCAGTATATTCATATATACGTCTTCTATCTCTTATATTTGAAATTGCTCACTGCGATAAAACTGGGGATTCAAATTGCTCACCTTCTTTGGTTTATCACCATCATTAGCTTCTCTTAATTTCTCATCCAGCACTGCTTCAAGTATTCCTCAATTGTTTCCCCATGTTCATATTCCGTTGGACAATGTTCAATGAACGAATTGAAACACAGAAGCAGAAAATTGCATTTCAAACAAGGAGCCAAGTTGATGTACATAAAACCAACATTCACCAAGAACCACAACAGGGATTTTGGGGACGGCAACATAGAGATAGATGCCTTTGCCGACATCATCGACATCGTGAAGAGCCTCCGACCACCACTCGTAACTAGGAATACCAAGTCGGGAAATCGAAGGGGCCGAATTGACGAGTTGGGAGATCTTCTCGTCCAGAGTGAGGCTCGTCTCATGAACTCTTTGGTTGATAGAGAGGGTGGTGATTAGAAAAAGGGTACGACTTAGTTGATGGTTTGGAGGAGTCGCATGAATATGGAGTCTAAGTTGACTCATTGAGATCAACGAGAAACATCAGGGTGGAGAAGAAGATAAGAGGGATGAGAGAAAATATTAAAGTATAAGAGTTTTATAATTATTAAATCTCTTTTTCTATAAGTTAACCATAGAGTTAGCCATAGTTATAGATTATCACACATGACAGCTTTTTATTAACTGATCGTATCACCACCTAGGGGATATCTAAGGGATAGTGGTGAGCAAATTTGAATCCGACTTGTTGCATTGGGATAAATTACCTTGTCTCAGGGAGAATCATTTGTTTCATTAGCTTAGACTTTTCCTCAATGATTTCAGCCTTTATTTCTCGGGTCATCTTAATTAAAGATTAGAATGTTGGCCGATAGAGATATATCGGAATTTTAATAAAGAGAGAGATATCAAAAGTATATCCGAAATTTTCTGAAAAATGAAATTGTAGTGAAAGATTCAATTTATTAGATGAAATAGGGGAAAATAAGATATTTTCTTGTATAATATATCGATAACTCAAAAAAAAAATATGTCGGCGTATCAGATATTTCAAACGTTAATCTTAATTACTTTAGTTAAAGTGCCTTCACAGTATCAGGTATATGAAAATTTATATGCAAAGTCGACAATGGTTAGGCTTAAATCTTTGATCATGCATATCCGGAAAACTTGAAATGAGAATTAAAGATTAAGGGAAAACGGAAAAAAGAAAAAGCATAACAGTATTTGTTTCTTACACATTTACATTGAGAAACATAGTTGAAACAGACAGTTAGCAGTAACAAAACGTCATATAAGATAATAAGAAGCACAAGAGAGGCCTTTTTGTTCTAGGCACTAACTATATGACAGTGGGATTTAGAGAAGCATATGCAAGCAGCTCCTCATTTTTTTCAAATATGGCCATGTCTTCTTCTTTCAAGGTCAAGCGCGCTTCAATGCCACGTCCATCACTCGTATCCATCAGTGTAATTAAATTCTTGATTTCTTCAATTGCCGGACTACTCATCAATGGCTTTCCCCATCCAAAATTAGTTTCAAAAAAAGGCAACCTGCACCAACTGGTGGAGCAATAACACTCTATGTCATCCCTTTGCAACACCTCACCGTACTCTTTCATGAGTTTACTTACATCGTCCACACCAACACCATTAGCACCATACTTCACCTTAAGTTCTTTATACCCCTTCCTCATTGCAGCAACCAAGCCTTGAATATCACCCTCACCTTCGCCTTTCATAGATATTGCTGCAAAGAACCCCAAAAGGTTCCCCATCAAGTTCTCCGCAGAGGGTTGCCCCAATATTTTCCGCATGTTCACAGTTTGCAACCATGTTGATGATGGTGGTCTTGCAGAATCCGAGTTTGCAGTTGATGCTTTCATCGCACATTTCCAAATCAGTGCTGACACGACTTCGACTCGCGAAGGATTTTGCACGGCAGCACCGGCAGCTTCTGCCTTCAGAGATTCAATCTTCGAGGATTCAAACAAGAACCTCCTTGTTGTACACCTCTCTATAGCAATCTTCACAAACGGTGGCGGTGGCTTGAACAAATCCACTGGTGGGAAACGAGAAGCTGCAGCAACGTATTGATGTGGAGGAAGTTGCAGACCACGGGAAGTTGCAGACCAACTATTGAGGAATGTACTAAGTGTGAAGGCATCGATGATCTTATGTGAAACGTTGAATCCGATTGCGATTCCACCACATTCAAAGAAGTTTGCCTGGACTAGTAGAAGATCATGGCCGGTGTCTCCTTCAGTAGATTGTAAACTAGGAACCAACTCTTTAACAAAACCAAGATCGGGTTGGTCCAAAGCCCTTGATATGGGACAGTTGACCTGAGCTTCAAGAAGCATTGCTCCCTTGTCATTGCAACAGACTGATGCATGATCATGGATTCTTCCTGCAAAGGGGTAGAAGCGACTTAGGGTTTCGGATAGTGATCTTTTCAGAAGCTTGGTTCTTTCAACATCCGAACATTGGGGATCAACATTATTGACCTCAGGAATATCACTATTGTTGGGATAGAAGAGGATTAGAGGGAAATAAATTGCAGGAGAAAACTGATCAAAAGTTGAGAGGCTGAAAATCCTAAGGTGGTGAGGAGTTGGAGAGGATGGTGTAATTCTTTCTTTGTGAAAAACTTCAATCTTCACCGCTAATCCCATCTCTTAGCTCTACCACCTCTGTTTCATAACAAAGAACAAGCCATATAAAGACAGTGCAAACGATAATTATTGCCAATGATGGCCAGGACCCTCCGAATCGTTACAGATAGGCTGTAGATTTAACAAACGCAAAGTTATGGGTTATGATTAAGAAAGGAAAATTTTTAGATTTGTTTAAATGGCCCCCGGCCTAATTTTATAGCATGAAGTCAAAAGCAATGGAGGCACCAGAGGCCAATAGGAGGAGTTCAGCTTCTCACCAGCTCCAGGCCGGCGAAACTTTTTTGTCACCAGCTCTGTCCAACTGACATTACTTTTTATTAGTTAGTCCAACCTAACTAATTCATGTTACTTTATTAGGTGGCCTGTGGGATGATGACAGTTTTGCGAGGTTACAATAACACCACTCAAATTAGTCTAAAGTTATGCTACTCTGTCCAACTGATCAGAAACGTTTTGTCATTAATTTATTTATTTAATTTTTTTTTTGACAGAAATAACAAACAACATTAAAAAAACAAAATCTCTACAAACGCTTCATCCTAGTTGATCCAAATGGAATGTTAGGGACACAGAAATGGATAAACAGAAAAACCAAACCGAATTATTCTGAGGATTATGCCCTAAAAAAGTCAAACGATCTACTATAAAGTTTGTTTCTCTATAAATATGCCGAAAAAAATTGAATCAAACTGCCGTGCGAGCTGCCTGATATCATTTACCAACATCTTGATCGTCCATGGTATTTGACATCTTCCTTGAACACAGTCCATAAGATCTTTTGAATCTCGTTCCACAATGATATTTGAGTACTGATGCAAAAGTGCAGTATGAAGTCCATCACGCAAAGTCGTTGCTTCTGCCACAATAACATTTGCATTCCCTAATCTTCTATTAGGTGCAAATAAAGGATTCCCATCTGCATTACAAATAACAATACCAATGGTAGCAAAACCATTTCTAATTGAACCATCAAAGTTCAATTTAACTTGATTAACATTAAGATGTTGCCATTTTATATGAAAATACTTTGAAACTTTCGGAAAAGAGGCTTTAGGATTAGCCGTAAGAAAATTGGACTTAAACATAAAAGCTTGAAAAACAGTAGTATAAGGATGAGGAACAAATTGCTGGAAAATTAGTTTATTTCTGCTGTTCCAAATAGACCAAGTAATGAAGAAAATTGAAGTAAGATGCTCTGAAGAAGAAGAAGGTGAGTTACTAATATGTTCGATCCATGATATAAAAGAACTATTCCGTTGTAGAGGCTTAGGAAATTGAGTTAAGGACCAAACCTGTCTAGCAAAATTACAATGTATAAAAAGATGATCAACATATTCTATATCAGTAGAACAAAATAGACAAAGTGGAGAAATGTTATGATTATAATGCACAATTTTATCTCTAGTCTTTAAACAATTTCTAAGTAAAGGCCAAGCAAAAATTTTAATCTTTTTGGGGGAATATTTAACTTCCACATCTTATTCAGAAGAGAAGCTCTGGCTCTAGAATGGGTAGGAATATTTTGTGATTGAATGCAAGTAGCACTCGTAACTGTAAAATGGCATGTTGGTGAAGGTCCCCAAACAAAACTATCGGAAGTCGGAGACGGTGAGTTGTGTGTGTTAGATTTAGTGTTCATTATTACATGCATAATTGTCCTTCTATAGAGCATAAATTCTTAATCCTTTCAGCTTTTGGGGGCCCTAAGATAGGACATTCAACAACCTTCACCGGACCTTCACCAACCTCTTCTTCCAAAAACCACGTGACGTAAAACAAACAAACAAAAACAAATAAATTAAGCACTAGACATCGATAGTAATTAATGTTGGTCACACCGTTGAAAATAGTGACAACGGGTTGGTCAATACGTTGATTGGTTCTGGACAAAACACCAACTAATGGCACCGACTTACTCTTTTGTGATGTTATTTTATCCAAAATATGTATGAAAATAATTGGATTTAATCCATCCTCAGAAAAACCTAAAATATCAAGTCACTAAACTTTTATATGTTTGACACTTTGGTCACTTATTTTTTAAATGTATCATTTTAGTAACTTAATTTTAGCTTTATTATTCACTTTAGTCACTTACTTTTTAAATGTATCATTTTGGTAACTTAATTTTAGCTTTATTATTCATTTTAGTCACTTCGTTAATTTTTTCATTGAAAAAAGAAAAATTATTTACCATAATATCAAAGATATTTTCGTTAAACCAATCGTGGAAAATTGAGAAATTTGAATTGGAATGATTGAGAGTGAAGTGAGACAAAATGCTTATTCACTGGCTAAAGTAATTGACAGAGTAATAGACTAATAGTTGAGTGACCAAAGTAATATATTTGAAAATTGAGTGCCAAAATGTCGAATGAGTCATAGTTGAGTGACTATTTGTAAAATTCTCTCTATAATTTATTTCACCATTTTATATAATATAAGCATTTAAAAACATACAACTATTAACAATAATGATTATTATCGAGTAGAATTTGTTGGGTTGATATGACCGGCTATAGTTGGCTGAAAGACTTATTTAAACTGTTGATTGAAATGAATGTCTCATCTCCAAAAGAGATGCGACATTGTCATTACAAATTAGGGATGGACTGTCACTGTAATGTATCAATTTCTTTCTTTACTTTGGATTCCAAAGAATTTCATGATTTCTAAATCACCATCTAACTTCTTGAAAAATGTTTTATTATTACTGGTCAAAGTTCAATGACCATTTTGTGACATTCTCCATCTTTTTTATTTGAAAATATTTCCAACGAAATGAAAATATTCTGGAGATACGTATTTCATTCGTTTATCACATAGAACAAGTGAATGTAATTATTTTCTTAGATGGTATGCAAAAAGTCAGACCAAAATATCTACCAATTAGATAATTTAGATGAGCGAATGATAACTTGAGGAACACTGTTGTAGGTAGCTCATCGATACATATATATTATGGTTGAATGAATTATGATTGGCTTAGCTAGCTTAATTTTATGGTTGAATGAATTATGATTGGCTTAGCTAGCTTAATTAGTTAATTATAAGGATATCTTCACAAATGATGTATGAACTTTAGGTCATTCTACACTTTGGTGTACCAACTTTCATAACTATCAGAATGGTGTATTAAGTTTGCTCTAATTTTTCATTTTGGTGTACACCGTTAAATTTTCAGTTATCTTTACCAAAAAAAAAAATTATGTTATCTTTCATTTAGCTTTGTCAGTTTTTTTTTTTTTGTAAAGATAACGGAAAATTTAACGGCGTACACCAAAATGAAAGATTGGAGCAAACTTGATACACAATTCTAATAATTATGAAAGTTTGTACACCAAAGTGTAGAATGACCTAAAGTTCATATATTATTTGTGATGTTTTCCTTTAATAATATATTAAGGATGTGACCTAGCCAGTACGGAGCAGTAGTGGGGCATATAGGCATGCAAATAGAGATGAGCTTAATTATACATTAAGGATGTGATCTAGCTAGTATAGAGCAGTACTGAGGCATATAGGCATGCAAATAGAGATGAGATGGGCCATCTGGCATACAATGTACGGCATGTCACTCCATCCAATACTTGATCTCAATGTATGCCAAGCAGATCGATCCCATCCACATGATTAAGCTAGCTCCAAATTGGATATATTGTACGTCTGCAGGGTAATAGGGTTAACAAGGTCTGCGTACGTGTCTTGTAATTAGGTTTAGCTAGGTTTCTTGTAGCGGAAGATACCACGGCGCTATATATATGACAAGAAACAAAGCACGCACGCGTCGTATCCTTACGTACAAAAAAATCCATGGCAGTTCACGATGATCCTGACGCAGAACAACTACTTGTTCATTATCTTCGTCCCAAACTCGATGGAGAAGGCTTTGCCCAAGGGCTTGTTCCTTTCTGCGATCTCTATGGAGATCAAGAACCATGGCAGATATGGGAAGCTTTCAAAGAATCATCAGTGAAAGACCAAGAAAGGGAAGACCTCTACTTCATTACCCAACACAAGAAGTCTCCAAAAAACTCGCGCAAAAGCAGAACAATCAGCAGTGGCACCTGGAAAGGTGACGACGGCGCCAAGAAAGTACTTGCGGCTTCTCGAAAGGTTATTGGCAAGAGAAAAGATTTCATTACGAGAACGAGGGCTCGATGCAAAAACGGTCGCTGGCTTATGCACGAGTTTGAACTTGATGCATCTTTACTGCAAAACAAACGTAAAGGGAGGGACTATGTTCTTTGTATTCTTAGAGAAAACAATAGATCAGAGAAAAATAACTTGGAAGGACAAGAGGATCAAGAAAAAGATAAGATGAGTTGCGACGATGGTGATGATCAACAAGATGGAGAGCTTCATGATCATGAACCTGAGTTCGTTGAAGAAGAGACCAGTACAACTCAAAAACCAGGCGAACTTCGAAAATGTGTGATGGACTACAGGCTATGAAAAGAATGATCATAAAGATTCACAGAAAATGAACTAGAAGAGATAGAGAGCCACCTGATGATAGATAACTGGAGCTGATAGCCGATAACTATAGGAGTATTATTATCTTCTTTCTGCTGAAATTTATATGAAGCATTATTAAGTTTTTTTTCTTTTTCTTTTTGTTAAGACATATAGATGTGAGCATGATTTGATGAAGAATATTATGATTGTACAATTAATTCTTAGTTATATTATATATTATTAGAACCACAATGTCATGTTCACCATTCACTAATACAAAAGCTTTTTTCATGTTATAGAACTTCTTTTTAGTTCTGGTGTGTTTTTGTATATATAACTTTTTTTTTCCTTTCCTTTTAAGAATAAGTTGTTCATTATCATTGATAAACCAAAAATTGAAAATGTGCATACATCAGTGTTTACGAGAGTGGTAGATTTCAACCTATTTCTGTGGCCATCTTAATTAATTGCTTTAGTCAGTGCCTTGACAATATGGTTTGTGTCTATAGATATAGGGTTTAGGTCATTTTAAATCAGCGGCGGAACTAGAATGCCAGAATTGGAGAGGCATTGATATAGTTTACATGATTTAGAAGGGCCAATCATCAATTTTTGTGACAATTTATATATAAAAAATGAAAATTTTTAGTCAATTACATACATCCATGCGGAAACTTGGCCATCTCAAGCAACAATGAAGCTCCGTCATTGTTTTAAATGATAACTTGTGAGACTAACTTTTGAATTATATATCAGCAAATTGATCATAATTAGATTTTCTTTTTCATCAATGACCATAATTAGATTCGAGTTTTTATCATAAACAGTCTTCAAAGTTTGGGTCATTTGACACTTTGGTTCCTAACATTATAAAACTATCACATTAATCTCTGACACTTTTAGTACCCTCCGTTAATAACACCATTACCTTCTCATTTTTGCTAAAGATATTTTCGTCTTTCCCTATCTCATGTTAGTTAATTATCCTAATTACTTCTCATTTTGCATATATATACTATTTTTTGAAGTAGCATATATATTATATTACAATTGGTTGGCTCCAAAACCAGTCTGGCGTGCAAATAGTATCTTTTGCTGCTGTGATTGCGCGGTGCCAACACCGTGGGGTGTAGTCATCGAGGGAGTCCCTTAACCTGATGTCTTCTTAAGTGTTGTGGACGAGGATAGCACCAACCTCGTTACAAGGCTCTTTTCTCTGCCTTTCGGAAAAGGACTTCTTGCCTTACGGGTAAGGGCTTTGGTTGTGTCTCTTGCGTTCACCGAATCGATACTTAGTGTTGTAGACTAAGCAGAGCAATCACTAGCAAGTTGGAAGAAAGCACGGGTTTTGCAAAAGCTTGACTTTAGCTTCTCTGGGTAGTGAGGGCGTTACCTTTGCTTCGCTGGGTTTCAACTAGGTTGAAGATAGGTTTGCTCCGGAGAGGCTTTGATAATCGTTATTTAAGAGTTATGTCTTGTTTGTCCTTGAAACCTGGTATTTATACCTTAGGGTTTCGACTGCTCCTTTCCATAGAAGGATTATTAATTATAGATTCTTGTTCTGTCTTTGCTACTTGACTCCCACAATGGCTCGTTTTCCTCACGGATCTTGGAATAGGTGAAGCTGTAATCTAAACCCAAGTAGACTTAATTTTGGGCCGCAAGTATCAGCCCGCCAAGCTGAATCCTGTAACAGGATCTTGCCAAAAATACTTTTGGGCTCAAAGATTGACCTCCAGGCCTCGAGATCAGGCCCGCGAAGATGTAACTAATTGAAGAGGTCATAAGCGACATGTCTTTTTGCTAGAAACAAGGCCATAAATGTGGGATTGTGTCTCTTTATTGCTAAACGTCCTTTCGTCGCATCGTTTCCCTCACAAAATCGTCTATTTAAATCTTGTCGCCATTTCCGTCCTGTCATATAAGAAACTCCTTAAGTCTCTTAAACCCAGAGAATATCCATGTCCTCAACTTCCCCTCCTTCAACATAAACCTGGAAATGGCTCCATTCCAGAGGACGCAGTCGCCTTTTACGGCATTCCCATTCGCCAACCCATTCCAGTCCTCTGACGAACCCCTGAAGATTTCAGCAGTTGGGGTTCTCATCAACTCGGAGCCAAAATAGGCTTCTAGCCCTCGATAAGCGCTGCGGAGCTCTCCTGGTATCGCAGAGTCCGGGCAAGGGATCTAGCGTGCTGGGATGCAGTGGGCATCACCCATACCATCGACTTATGCTTTCAACTTCCCAACGGCGGCAATCGCTTACCCCTGGCCGCCATTCTTTGCTTCTGGAACACCGCCACCAACACCGTACCTTCGATTTCAGGTTCGGTCATATGAGTATAACATTATTGGACATTCTAACTATCACAAGGCTCCCTATTGATGACGAACCCTACATGCACGTTCAATTTGACGATGTTCGATTTCTTGTCCATATGGATCAAACCAGACGCGGCCACCACAGTCGCTCTTATCTTCAATGGCGAAACCACTACAGCAGAGGACACAATGCGACTGAGAGCATTGCCTTTTTGGAATTCTGGCTCTACAAATTCATTTTCTGCACTTCTTCCAACAAGCCGACTGGACCCTAGTCCTTTCTAGCCACAGCCCTTTACAATGGCCTCCGTGTTGGCCTCGGACAACCTGTGCTAGGCGCGCTATACTATACCCTCTACCAGGCCACCATGCATCCTTTCAAGGTTAACATTTCTGGCCCTTTCTGGATATTAGACTTCTGGGTACAAATCTACTTCCCTGACTTCTACCGGCCCTCTGCTTCCACCGGCTGACGCGCTTTTAGATCAGTGGCTCTGCCGCGAAGCGAAGTACGATTCCCCACCATACTTTGAAAGTTTCTCTTACCTGTACCTGCTAGATGAAATGCCATACTTAGAACTGGTGGTCAGTAGAAGATTCCCACCTCCCTTTCAATAAGGGTTCCTTCCCAGGGCTCCTGAGTATAGTTATCGCGTGCGCTTGGCCTTCCGACGCGCCATTTCTTGTTCTGACATTAGACTCGCGGCCGACGAATTCAGCTACGAGATCCACGCTCCCAACCACTTTGCTCGCCAACTCGGGTTAGCCCAATTAGTTCATTTCCCTCTGTATGATGCATGGAACTATAACACTTCCTGGTGAAGAATTCGCCCCGCAAGAGGTCCTCCTCCAACCCAAAGTATGGTCTCCCTAATCAATCTTCTAACCTGGGATGACAAACTTGTTCCAGTCGATGGGACCACCGAAGATTATGACGACTAGTGGTCTCAAGTTTCAATTAACTGCTGGGAGTAACGAGACGACAAGCTCTTCGAGATAATCTTCCGTGACTTAAGGTATCCATACGAGATTAATTCTGAACTGCTTGCCAGTTTCCCTGAGGATGGGCCACCTCATCCCCAACCTGTGCCGGAATTGTCATCTGCGAAGCACTCAAGAGGTAAGTCCCTTTCATATCAAGCAAGTTCGTCTATCTTATTTCTATTGTGTTAATTGATATATTATTTCAGCGAAGAGACCTCAGATTGTTGACATCTGGCTGCCAAACATCTAGTGTACCTCCAGTCACAGGCCAAGCCATAAAACAAAAGGCTATAGTAGTGGAGCCTGAATCCACTGATTCCTTTGATGTTGAAGATTCATAAGTGGTAGGCAACTCTTCTTAATGAGACTTGTGGGTTTGCTATAACATTTTGTCTCATCTTCTTCCTCCTATCAGGTTGCTGCTGCTGTAGCACTCAAACGCAGCTGTTTTGACCCCCGGAGCGATCCCTGGGAGGATGATGAACCACTCACTGACCGACTGGTACGCCATGACTTAATTCAAATCATGAGATTATTGTCCTATTTCGATTTTCAACCTACAATGCTCCTCATTTACAGGTTCGTCATAGGACTATGGGTCCCTCTAGGAAGAGTGGGGAAAGCCCATCGGTCGTTGGGGGTGAAGCACCCTCTTCGTAGGCCCAAGCAATTGCAGACCCAGTCATTCCCCTGCTGCTGACCAACACTGCAGGGGATCCACCATTTCCTCAGGCACCAATTCAGATATCTGATGAAAGCTCGCCTGAGGTTGAGAAGAGGGTGCCTCCTCCAAATAATACTCGCAAGGAGCTGACAACCATACACCCTACCTTAGAACAGGCGGTGCCGGAGTCAACTCCCAATGCTGGTATGGCTTCTCAGGAACCAATGATAGCGGACGCACTAATCCTCTCAACCATAACTCAGGATGCTCCAGTTACTTCTCACGAGCACCTACTGAGGAGGTAAGTTATCCTCGAACTAAATCTTGCTCCAAATTATACAGCTTCCTCTTCTTGATGTTTAAATTATTCCTTATTATCAGAGTGACACTCAAATAGAGCAAGTAGTAGTAATCACGGAGGAAACTCTCGGCGAGAAACTTGCTGAAATAGTCATTACGGCTGAAGTTAGTTCCAAGCCTGCCCCCTTTGCCCCCAAGTTCTTGAGGCAATAGAAGAAGTGATCCCTCAGCCTGCACCAGAGAAGACTCTTGTCGCGGAATTTGCTGAAGTCCCAATTCCTGCTGCTCCCGGTCAACCACCAGCACCTCCTTCCAGGCTGGAGCGATTAGCCTGCATACTTGAAGTAACCCCTCATGAAGGTGTGGATGAGGCTAGGGAAGGGCTTCACCAACTCATGGGCCCTGACCTACTACTACCTGGCGCACCTGTACGAGCCCTGGAGTATCTCAGAGTGCTTCTTCTCGAAAAGGTCATCACCAAGGCTCAGTTCCAGGAAATTGATAAATTACTGGACGACCTTCCAAAATTTTGTAATGATAGAGCGGCCGCGACAACTCAAGCCAGACAAGCCCAAGCGCAGTATCAGGCTCTTGCTAGGCAGATAGACACTTTGCGAGACTCCTTGGGGGAACTGGCCTTCATTCTCAGAGATTTGGAGCGTGAGGAACAGCACCTTGAGTCTATGATCCGAGATCTCCAGGCTCGGTTAGCCACTGTAAGGGCTAGGATTCCCTTCGCTGAGGCCCAATTAGAGCAACCCTTAGCCACCTCTGAAGCTCTCACTTAAAATCTGGCCCAAGCCCGCCAAATAGCCCAACAAGCTGATCAAGTTGCTACCGATGCCAGCTTTCGTCTACATGACTGTTTTCTCCGTTTGTCATATGCGAGCCGGAGGCTTTAGGCCCCTAAGATTAGGCCCATTAGTTTTTTGTAACATGAACAGCTTAATAATATTATTTGATCATTTAGTCCACTTATTGGCCCAAATGCTTCCTCGTACTTTCAACCATTTACTCTTGATAGTTAATGTTGAGTCGTACTTATGCCTGCCTTGGTCAAGAATTAAAACGTTGAGAATAGATAATCTTGAAAATGAACAATTACCTCCTTGAAGACCGTCCAATCTGCCACGCGTCTTTAATTTCTTTCAATTTTGAGATCACAGCATTTAATCTCATTGATAGCATTGCAGATTTTCAACCGTCCATCAAGGGCTAAGACCACTCAGTTTGGCCCTATATATCCATGGCTTCTCCAGAGATAGCCCTGCAAGCCTTGCTTCTCTTCCTTCTTTTCCAGAAATCCTCCCCTTATAAACACCTTTCTAGCCCTTAACTCTTAAGCTTTATGGCGAAATCTCAAGCCTGAGATAGGCCTTATGGCTTAATCTCAGGCAACGTCGTGCCTTCGACCCTTGACAGCCTGGATGGAATATCCACATACCTGGATGGACGCCATATTTTAAAGTAATACCGATAGCCAACTGAGTGAGCTCATTGGTAGCAAAGTTCCGCTCGCGAGGAATATGTTCGAGGTCCACGTCATTAAATTGGAGCAGAAGTTCCAAGGCGTGGTACAGGTAGGGTGCGAGCAAGTAACTTGTGCATTTGAATTTTTCGCGCAACTGATTGATAACGAGAAAGGAGTCACCGCGGACTTGGATGTCCTTCACCCCTAACTTGAGTAATACCTCTAGGCCGATAATAAAGGCCTCATACTCAGCTTGGTTGTTAGTACACCGGAACTCTAACTGAAAAGAATAAGAAAAACGGTCACCGGTTGGGTTTTCCAGAACTACTCCTTCCCCTGCTAGCATGTCCGTTCGTGAGCCGTCAAAATATAGCACCCAACGCTGGAGGGAGCTAGGCTGTAGCTTGGTACAAAGCGGCTTACTCAAGCAAACACGCTAAGATAGGCCGGTCTATTTTCCCAGCAGCAACTTCTAAATCTGGCACGCTGGGACGTCCAAGATAGGATGATGAGCCAAGAAGTCTGCAATGGCTTGCCCTTTGAATGCTTTCTGTGGGACGTATTGCAGAGAAAATTCTGATAAGGCGAGCACCCACTTGCCAATACGACCCCTCAAGATAGGTCGCGAAAGCATATATTTGACCAGATCGGTCTGGGTTATGATGCAAGTAGTGAATGATAGCATGTAATGTCGCAACTTGCACGCAGAAAATACAAGGTTAGACATAATTTTTCCATTGGAGTGTACCTCATTTCACAATTTGTGAGTGTCCTGCTGAGGTAAAAGATAGCATGCTCGACCCCGTCTTCATCGTCTTGGGCAAGTAGGCTCCCAATCAAAGCCTCCACTACTGAGATATACAGCTTCAATGGGAACCCGGTCTTCAGAATTAGAGATAACCGCAACATGAAATTGATCTTGCCCAATGACCTCTATAATTCCTTCTTTGTTCGAGGAGGAGATGCATTAATTATAGCATTGGCTTTATCCTCCGGGACCTGGATGCCCCTCTGGTGAATAATAAAACCCAAGAAATCTCCGGCTTGAACTCCGAAGACACATTTGGCTGGGTTCATCTTCAGTTTATGTAGCCGTATTCTCTCAAAGACCTTTCTAAGGTCTGCGATGTGGTCCCCTCACTTCTTAGATTTTACTACCATGTCATCTATGTAAACCTTTAGAATCTTCCCAAGTATGTCATGGAAGATCAGGTTCATAGCTCGCTGATAGGTGGGCCCAGCATTCTTTAGGTCAAAGGGCATAACCATATATTCAAAAACTCTTGCGAAACCTGGGCACCGGAATGCAGTCTTGTGCATGTCCTCTTCCGCTATTGGAATTTGGTGATATACAGCAGTGCCATCCATGAAGGACAATAGCTCACGCCCTGCCATTGCGTCTACCAACATATCTGCTACTGGCATGGGATAGACATCTTTAGGGGTAGCCAGATTAAGGTCTCTATATCCACGTAGACCCTCATCTTGCCATTTTTCTTGCGAACAAGCACTATATTGGATAGCCACTGGGTGTACTTGGCCACCCTGATGATACCTAACTTGTGCATCTTTTCTACTTCTTTTTTGACTAGAACTTGGGTCTCTGAGTTCATCCTTCGCGATTCTTGCTTCACAAGCCTCTTATCAGGCAACGTTGGTAGCTAGTGGCAAACCAAATATGGTGATAGGTCTGGCATATCTTCGTATTTCTCTGCGAAACAGTCCTTATATTCGAACAATAAATCAATAAGCCTCTTTTTCTCGCTAGGCTCTAAGTAGGTGTTGATAGCTACCTCCATAGGCTCCTCAGCTGTGCCTAAGTTAACTTTCTCAAGAGGATCTTTGACCTTTGGAGCTGTGTCATCCAGCGCCACTGGGGCCAGTTTAATTTTTTCCTCTTCCTCCTCGTGGTCAAAGAAGTCTTCATTAACGTATTCCAATGTCGCGACCTGGCCGTAGGCCTTATTCTCCACCAAGTACGACGACAGCCTGTCGTACAAAGAGTGGAAGGCCTATATCCCTTCCTCTGGAAGGGTGTAATCCATTAAATAACTTGAGAGTGGGGCACAGCGTGACCATGCCTTTCTAGGTCCTCTTTCGCAAGCGTAAGCCCTCACTGTGCCAATTCAGAGGCCATCACCCTTGTGGGGCGGCCCTTATTGTCTATGCCACTGACCTACAATAGAGTATTAGGCTCCAAGTAGTACCTGGAATCTACATAATTTGCGAAAACAGTGAAGGGGAGAGGATCAGCCTTGATCACCTCTGCTTTATCTGTAACCCTATCCTACATAATCAGTTCTTAATGTAGGGTGGATGGAACACAGTAGCTCCGGTGAATCTAGTCTCGGCCTAAGATGGAGCTATAGGCCGCGTAGTAGTCTGTGAAAAAGAAAGCATAGACGCCTTCTGCAGGACCAACTTTGATGCATAAGAATAGTAAGCCCAATGTCCTTGTGACAATTCCTGCAAAGTTCTTCAGTGTCAGCGAAGTGGACTGGATCTTCTCTTTCTTGATCCCCAACAGTTGCATGGTTCTTGTGGCCTAGTGTCGACCTTGATCTTGGGAACCTTGGTGCCGTCCATCTCCGTTGTGATATATAACGGTCTCATGTGTTGTACTATAGCAGGAGTTGGTCTTGTGAAACTCATAAAGAAACTTTTACTGTTGGCATCTTCAGTTTCAAGGAATACCGCTTCTTTCATAGGGGTTGTTGCTGCTGAGGTGATCTGTAGCGGTTGCTTACCACTTTCGACCTCTGCACACTCTTGTGCTGCGACTGGAAGAGCGTATTTGGCAGGTAATACATATACCATTCTACACGTGGTGTCTGGCACCTCAGTATCCTCCATGTCTTCATCAAGGTTGATTCTAGGCTCATCAACTGGGATCTCCGAGTTGAATTGCTTAGAGATCAAAGCAACTAGCGACTCTTCTGTGGGGACCACCGTCTCTTCCCACTTCTCTCCCTGTACCACAGGTGCCGACTTTGGTGGCTCTGGTTGTTGTTCTGCAGCTGAAACCTCTATTGTGGCCACGATCACTACAACTTGAACCTTCTTGGGCCTCCACTGCAGGGTTTCCTCAATTTGTCTTTGCCCCTAGCCTCTCAAACACTGAAGGTTAAACCTCAGGCTCATCGTGAAACAACTTGCATCGAGCACTTGGTCGCTCGGTGGGTGAGCTCTCCTTCCTAGCTGGCGGTGGTGTCCTTTCTCTAGTAATTCTGCAGAAAAAGCTAGGTCGTCCCTAGTGCTGAACTAGATTGTTTCTGAAAGTTACGGGGAGCCACTAATGGCTTAGCAGCCAATGCCTCGATTTCCCTTTGATATTGTTCAGAAGACTTTACCAATTGCGAAGGTTTAATCAGGCCTTGATCCAAAGCCTCTAGTGTTCGCTTGGCCTCTCCAAACCTACGCTGAAACTTCCTTTTCTTAGAGGGACTGATCTCTACTGCTTTTCCTTTTTCCCTGGTGTACCATTTGCCTTCCTTGATGGCAGATGATGAAGCTGGAGGAATGTATGGCTTGGTCAAGATGTCTTTCTACTGGCCTCCGTTCTTCCCTTCTCACTTCTTTTCATCTGTAGCAACCCTCAATTTGGTTAACAAATTGGAGTCTTTTGGAGTTGGTGGCGACTCTGTGCTGTTTTTCGCTTTCGGGCTGGAAGACTGGTAATTTCGTGAAGGATAAGCCCATTTGATGGGTGGGAATGAGCCAAATCGGAATGTCTGCTCGACTTCTTCATGTGACATTTGTATTCCACATTCCTCTTTGCATTGCGAACAGAGGACCACTGGTGAGGCTTCGCTGATGGGCTTCGACTTCTTCTTCGCGGGAGATTCCTCTTCCTCACCCTTTTCCTCCTGACCCTTGATAGTTAGATCAAGAGTTGGTTTCCTCTGGCCTTTCTGGTCCAAGCCACATCAACCATGTTCACCCCGGTATCGGGAAAAGTGTTCAGGTCCACTAGCACCGCCGCAGTCGTTGGAGACTCAACCTGCAAACTTCCATTATTGAGCCATACCTGAATTTGATCCTTCAGCTTCACACACTCAGCTGTGTTATGATTCCACAGGTTGTGGAACTTGCAATACTTCTTCCCTTTCAGCTGGTCTGGCCTAGGAAATGGTCAGAAGTTTATCTTCACTATATTCGCGGCTATCATCTCATCTAAAATCTCGTGCGCCTTGTTGGCGTCATATGTATATATTGCGAACTCAGGTTTGGTGAAGGCTACAGATTTAAGCTTAACTGGCTCTTTAGTAATTTTCAACAACTTTAGGGCTGAGCTTTTCCTGCCAGTTAGTTCAAAGCAGAGACATCAGTCTCCTCTTCTTCTTTCTCTTCTTGGAAAGCTTCTTCACCTTGGTAGTAAGGATCATAAGTGGCTGGTTGGTAGCTGAATGCAGCCTCTGTACCGTGCTTTTTGGGGATGTACGTGCCTTTAGACGCATTCTTCCTAGTGTCTGTCTCTTTGAAGAGATGTTTAAAACTACCAACCTCTGTGATCAATTCTCCCATAGACTTGATCATACTGCCATGTTGTTTCTTTCACTGATGTGGCTCTAAGCCATTGATGGCCAATTTGACTAGTTCTTTTTTCTGGTAAGAACACGTTCAGCTTAGACTTTTGAATCTGGAATCGTTGGAGATAAGTCACAGCAGATTCGACAGGTTGCTGAGCCATCTGGGTGAGGGAAGCCAAATCGACTTCCGGTTCTATGGCTCCGAAGATTTCTTGAAACAGCTTCTCCATTACAGGCCAATCGGCGACTGATCCTGGTCGGAGCCTGGAGAAACACCTAAAGGCTGCTCCAGACAGTGAAGTGCCAAAGATCTTGTACTTGAGGCTGTCATGATTCTGGTACTGGCCGCATTACACCTTGAACCTGGCTAAGTGAGTTACCGCATTCTCTGTATCCTCTCCTGAAAAGGTAGAGAAGATAATATTTTTGTAGCTTCTAGGGAAAGGCGCGAGCATTATATGCGGTGGGAAAGGCCCCTCATAACCCTCGTCGAGGTGGGCCCTAGGATTGGCTAGCCTGATCATCTCATCCACCTCATCACGTCTCACATAATCTGGCCCCGGCGGAGGGGGTCTCACTACAGCCTGGCGAGTTGCTTGTACTGTGGGGGTAGGTTGACCCGCGGGCACTGTTCCCCCTCCTAGATGAACCACCTACGAGGGACCAGCAACTCCTGAATAGTCAAATTTGGTGTGGCCTCAGCCTTTTTCAAGGCTATTATTTTGATAGGGTTTTCTGCCTGGTCAATCCCATAATAGTCCCTTGGGAACTCTAGATACACATTCTCTGTCCCATCGCTGTCATATTGGGTAAACCCGGCAGAGGCAGGAGGAACTTCTTTGACTGTCGCTGACACCTTGGTCTTTTGTGCGCCTGGAATCTTGTCTTTACTTCCAATCACCTTAGCCTTTTCCTTAGTTTTAGTTGATGTGTCAGTTGTAGGAGCAGAGGGCACCGCGGTGCTACTACTAACCTTATCATTCGCGTATGGCGGCACGTACTTGCAAGACCCTGTAGGCTGGCCGAGAGAACCAAGGATTGAATTGGGGTCCCCCAGTGCCTTATTCAGAACTTCTCTAGTCTGCTCCATCTCAGCTCTTTGCATGGCAACTTGAGTCGCAAAATTGGAACCGTCATTGCGAATAGCTGCAACCTCCTTCGCGATTTGTTTGCACTGGGCAGTCATTGCATTCATGACTTGCTTATTATCAGCTTGGTTCTGCAGGGCTGCTTTTTCTAGCTTTTGATCCAGCATTTGGACCAACTTCTTTTGTTCGTCTGTGAGCTCCCTGCTCATATGCACATGAAACATGTCATTGTTCGTCTAGATCATGGCCAGTTTCTCTTCTAGGCTCGCATCCTATGGGATAAGAGTGGGTACAAAGTCATCTGCTCTCACCTCGTCTTCAACCGCTTTGGTGGTATTAGATGGCCCTCCAGCCTCATTAGGCTGGGCAGTGGGAGCTTTCTCACCCTCAGTAGTGGGCTGTAGATTTCCTCCTTGCTCAGTTGACATCTCGGTTGATGGCGGATTGAGAGAAAATCTTTGGATTACTTGTTCTTCAGAAAGACCACGACAGTCTGCACGTGAATGCGGTCTGTAACTGAAGGTCTTGTGTTTTGGACAGTTAACGTAAACCTTTTGGTAAGGGTTTGCACTTGACTTCCCAATGGTGGTGGTCGCGAAGAAAAGCTATGCAGGTCCCACTGGGCGTGCCAAAATGTTTGGCTCCAAAACTAGTCTGGCATGTAAACAGTCTCTTTTGCTGCTATGATTGCGCGGGTGTGCCAACACCGTGGGGTGTAGTTGTCAGGAGAGTCCCTTGATCTGACTTCTTCTTAAGCGTTGTGGACAAAGAGAGCACCAACCTCATCACAAGGCTCTTTTCTTTGCCTTTCGAAAAAGGATTTCTTGCCTTACGGGTAAGGGTTTTGGTCGTGATCTCTTGCGTTCACTGAATTGATACTTAGTGTTGCAGACTAAGCAGAGTAATAATTGGGAAGTTGGGAGAAAGGACAGGTTATGCTAAGACGTGACTTTAGCTTCACTGGGTTGTGAGGGTGTTACCCTTACTTCGCTGGGTTTCAACTAGGTTGAAGATAGGTTTGCTTCGGAGAGGCTTTAATAATCGTTGAGAGTGATTTGAGAGTTGTGACTTGTTTGTCCTTGAAACCTGGTATTTATACCTTAGGTTTTCAACTGCTCCTTGCCATAGAAGCATTATTAATTGTAGATTCCTATTCGGTCTCTACTACCTGACTCCCACAAGGGCTTGTTTTTCCTCACGGATCTTGGAATGGGTGAAGCTGTAACCTAAACTCAAGTAAACTTAATTTTGGATCGCAGGTAACGGCCCGCCAAGCTGAATCCTCTAACAAGATCTTGCCAAAAATACTTTTGGGCTCAAACAACTATATTATGTTTTTTTTTTGTTCTTATCTTTAGTTAGTGATCGGTGACTAATTATCTCGTTCAAGACGGTCATTGATTTATTGGCAGGAAGAGAGAGAGAGAGAGAGAGAGAGAGAGGGCAAGACAAAAAAAAAACCCTTGATAAAATGGAGGAGTTAATGATGTTATTAAAGGAGGGTACTAATTAAAAGTATGTCGGAATTAATTTTGAGATACTGATGTGATAGTTTTATAATATTGGAAACCAAAGTCGACTGACCCAAACTTCGGCGACTGTTTGTAACATTTACTGATTAGATTTTTAGGTTCATATGAGTAGATCACTTCTGAAAATTTATAGCCGAATTGAAAATCGTGAAAAGATTCATAATTGTGATTTATTATTATGAACGTGAACAATTTAGGTTGGACATATTTGGTTCGTTTATTATTTTAATCTAGTTTGGTACCTTTACAAGTATTAATCTGTCTAAAAAGTTGCACAAGTAATATGCTCATGCAGACTTAAACATTGAACAGTCATGAATCTAGTATGTGATCGAAATGTGAATCTCACACCCGATCCTTAAAATGGCCAAATATATATATATATATATATAAATTAACAACTTGAATCTTTGACCATATCCAGAGAACTTGAAATGAGAAAAATGAATTTAGGAAAATCGAAAGAAAGAAAAGCATGGCAGTGTTTATATATTAAAGTTTTCTGACATTGAGAAACAGAGTTGAAATAGAGACTGCTAATAATAGCAAAACATCATCTAAGAAGCACATGAGGAGGCCTTTTGTTTTCGGCACCAAGTGACGATGGGATTTAGAGAAGCATATGCGAGTAGCTCCTAATATGGCCATATCTTCTTCTTTCAAAGTCAAGCACTCTTCTAAGCCACCTCCATCTCACTCGTGTCCATCAACGTAATCAAATTCTTGAGTTCTTCAGTAGCAGTAATACTCATCAATGGCTTTCCCCATTCAAATTGGCTTCATTTAAAGTAAACTTGCACCAACTAGTGGAACAATAGCACTCAATATCATCCTTTTGCATTTGCTTCCCATACTCTTTCAGGAGTTTACTTACATCATCCTGCTAACACCTTTAATTATTACCATATTTCACCTTGAATTCCTGAGACCCATTCCTCATTACAGCCACTAAGCCTTGAAGATCATCATCACTTTCACCTCCTCCCATCAATTTTGCTGCAAAGAACCCCAAAAGGTTTCCCATCAAGTTCTTGGTAGATGATTGTGCCAATATATTCCGCATATTCACAATTTGCAATGATGTAGATGATGGTCTTGCACTCTTGTTGATGCCAATTTCAGCATCAATGAATCAACAAGACTTTCTTTGAAATCCAAGTGTAAAGTGTTGGGGTTGTTTTCTTCAAGTAGGCTTATCTTTTCCTTCGTTTAGTTTGGGAACATAAGTAGCCTTGCTCGTCTACCTCATGTGACTAAAGGTATGGCCTCGGTGGTATTGTGCCTAGTATTGGTCATCCACCTCTTGTGACTGAACTACTGAATATACGGCTTCGGTGGTCTTGTGCCTGGTCTTGGGCTTCCAAGCTCCTTTGTTAGGTGAAAGTGATAGTTTGGCATTGGGCTCCTTTCGCCTAATGTTAGGCCACCACGCTCCTTTGTTGGGTGAAATTGATAGTTTGGCTTTGGGGTCCCTTCGCCTGATGTTGGGCCTCCACACTCCTTTGTTAGGTGAAACTGATAGTCTTTCCTCGGAGCTCCTTCATCTAATGTTAGGTGCCCAAACTCCTTTGTTGGGTGAACCTGATAGCCTTTCCTTGGGCTTGCTTCACCTGATATTGGGCATCCAAGCTCCTTTGTTGGGTGAAACATAATAGTCTTGCCCCAGACTTCCTTCACGTGATGTTGGGCCTCCAAGCTGCCTTGTTAGGTGAAACTGACAATCTCACCCCGGACTTCCTTCACGTGATATTGGGCCTCCAAGCTGCCTTATTGGGTGAAACTGATAGTCTCGCCTCAGACTTCTTTCACCTGATGTTGGGCCTCCACACTCCTTTGTTAGGTGAAACTGATAGCCTCGCCTCGGGCTTGTTGGGCCTCCACGCTCCTTTGTTGGATGAAACTGATAGTCTCGCCCATAACTTCCTTCACCTGATGTTGGGCCTCCAAGCTGCCTTGTTGGGTGAAACTGATAGTCTTGCCCCAGATGTTGGGTGTTTGTGCAATGTTTATTTGATTGGCATTTCCTAAGCGCAACAACCAAGAGTCATGTATTCATGTAATACCTTTCCACTCTTGGATCCTTAGAAGAATGGAATGCTTCAGGTTTCATGCACAACTCTTATCAATTAAGTATGTCTTGCATACATGTATATGCTCGTCAAATGTTTAGGACTGAACTTGTCTTTAAATCCTATCGTAGGATGCGAACATCTTTTCAATCCTATTGTGCTAATTGTGCGATTCTTCATAAGGTTTTATTCAAAGATTTCAAACTTTTTTAAATTGGTTTTTGGGCTTTTCTTTTTAAACGTTTGATTTTAATCTATGGATATAAACTTGTTTTAAGAAGCCTTTTAGCAGCAGAAATCCTAGCATACCCTAGTTCATTCATCTCTTATATATATATATATATATATTTACACACACACACAAGTGTTTTTTACGTTGTGAGTGTGGACACACTAGAACAGAGAACATATTACTGTTGCGTTTATAAAAAGCGTTCTGATCTTTCATCCTCAGAAAGTATTGTGCCAAAATCGTTGTTAAAAATTCTTCATGAGCTGTTCTTTGTTTAGCTTTTGAAGAACTATCAAATCTTAAACTTTTTATATCAAAAAATTTTCTGGTTTTATGCTTCATGTGTGTTGGTAATTCATGCATGATTTGTTCTTTGAGGTGATTGACAACCAAGGTGAGAGTTGTGTCATCTCAAGATTGACAAAGGAGAATAAGGTCGCTGATTTGGAAATAGCAAAGACAAGAAGACACTGTTGCCCACTAATTGGTTTTAGCATATGAGTTGTGTAAGATTTTTATGTACTTTCATATTCATAGAGTGGATCGTTCACCGGCATAGTGCCCGCAGTTGTTTACCTTTGTGAAGGGTTTTACTGCAGCAACAGATCTTGTGTTATGTGTGATGATTTTACTTTGAATAATTTGGCAAATTGAGTAAATCATAACATCATCAAATATATTGAGATCTGCAATTCCGATTAGGATTCAAGTTATATTGTAATCCTCTATTAAGATGCGAACGAGCCTACACTCCTAAAACTAATTCCTAAAGTTGTTGGCACATTGATCAAATTAGTTGGGAAATATATATACATTCTGTAATTACAATTGGACCTCCACCGCCTCCAGTTGGATGAGCTTCATGTTTTGGCATAGTGTTGGGAGAGAAGAGAAAGCTGCAATCCTTATTTCTGCATGTGAAGGATTGGTATTTATAGGAGAAAAAGTAGTTGAGGTGGAAAGAAAAGGTATGGGCTCTTCCCTAAAATTGGGATATCAACCCCTACTTTCCACTTACTGACAGTCCAAGGGATGGGTTGACAGAGTTGGTTACAGGTGACGCCACTATGGTCTCTAGAAGCGAGTTAGGGTCTCACATAGTAATCTTTTCAGAAGCTTGGTTCTGTCGACAACCAAACGTTGGGGATCAATATTATTGACCTCATGAGGTTCAGTATTGCTGGGGTAGAAGAAAAGTAGTGGGAAATGAATTACAGGAGCAAACTGATCAAAAATAGTCTGAAAAATCTGTGAGGAGTTGGAGTGGTTGTTCTAGGCTGCGTTTCGTACAGCTTTTAACCTCCTGTGCTTATAAGCAAAGTCCCATTTGGTGTTTGGTAAAGTCCTTGTTAGCAGCTTCTCTACGAAGCACCAGCTTTTTAGAGGTAAAAGTAGAAGTCGCTCTAGGCCTGCTTTTAGAAGTCAGAAGCAGTGGCTACTGTAGCGATGGTTTAATGAATTTTTTGAAAATACCATTGGATACCCTCATGAACTCTAAGGAATTACACGACCAACCTCTTCTCTTCCTCAGAAAGAGTTTTCTGTCTTCTCCCTCAACTCTCTCTCTCTCTCTCTCTCTCTCTCAGTGCTAGGATGACATCGTGCACCATCGGCGTCTCCACCTTTGCTCTCCCTGGTGGCCACCTTGAGTTCGGTAAGAGTTTTGTTTGTGATTTCGATTTCTTGGGGTTTGATTCCATTTCTTTCTGTCCTGAAAACATGAAATCAAATAGTATCTTGATTTGGGTTCGATAAAATTTTGGGCTTTCTGACTGTAACGTGATCTGGGTTGTTCTGGGTTGCTGTTAAGAGTGAGGTATGTGAATATAGTTTGATATCTTGATATGGGTTCATGATTAGTTTTGGGTAATGAGGTATGGGTATTATGCCTTATCTGGAGTGTATGGTGAGATTAGGTTCTGAGGTACTAGGTATGGAAATATAAGAGAGAGTTGATTGCTTTTCGAATGTCATGGTTTGGGAAAACTAGATAGCAATGTTCCGGTGGCTTGGGAATGATATCGTATGCATTAAAAATTTAAAAGTGTACTCACACATACACATAATAGAGATATACAAGTGTACTCATATGCATTAAAATTTATATGGAACTGTCAAGGTGGTTCATTCAGCTGGAAAACAATGTTATGAAATTGGATGCCTTTTAAAACTCTTACTGGAGTCATGAAGTTAATCTGAAAAACAATGTTCTTTTAATAAATCTGAAGCAATGCGATTATACGAGGATGTAATTGTTCTGCTTACTGGTATGAATTTCTCATTTTGGGTGTGTTTGGGTCTGATTCTGAATGAAAATGCTATTCTTCACTTGTTGATGTTTCAATCTTGTCAAGACTGGCTGGAATCTGACAATTAAGTTACAGAGCATTGTTCTGGTGATCATGAAAAGAGGTCGCTAATGAGGTTCTAGAGAGGTGGACCTTCAGCATTGAGACTGATAGTGAGGTCGTCGAGAAGGGGTAATTCAGCTGAATTCAGTTCATTGCGAAATTGTTACAATTTTTATCATTTCCTTATGCATTTCATTGTTTTGTTTGGCATAAAGTGTTCGAGGGAAAAGAGTGAGAAGAAGAATATGAGGGAGATGTATTTACATCATTGGTTATCATGCAATTACCACCTTTTTATATAGCTGCGGAGAATAAAGTTTTCAATCCATAGAAGCATTGAAGTTTCTTAAATCTTGGATCAGAGCATCCCATTTAGTATGTAAAATCTTTTTTGTCAAATCGTGTACTGTAAATGAGTGTTACTTTAATTATCCTTCTTTACTTAATTTTCTTGTTATCACATATCCTATTGATTATTCTCTCTCTATATATATAATATATAATATCAGTTAATGTGACTTCGTCTTTCATTACTCATATGACATATATGATAGACCAATATAGACAAGTTCCTTATGACAGATTATTTTAGGTAATAGTTTTAAATATTTTGTGTTTTATTTAGCTGATCAATCAGTTCTGATGGACTCTGTTGTTTACCTTTTACTACTTTACATTTCTGAAGTACATGATTCTCTTGTAGAGACGTTTAAATTAGTTTTCAAGAGCATAGAGCATGCATTCTGTTCTGCTAGCTTATCTTTTATCTCTTTGATTCTAGATCTGCAAAGGGGAAGGAAGGAGACATCAACTGGTCTTGAAGAAAATGATGTTCGATCAGCTTTACAAGAGATTGGTATTTATCTGGCTTTTGATTTGTTTGTGTTTGTTAAATTCTTGTATGGATTGTAATTTTCCTGTTCTGTTTGTTAGGCTTGAACTTTCTAGGAGATTGTAATGGTCCTTTAGATTTGAAGTATATATGCTCTGTGTAATGATTCTCTTAGGTTTTGTTGTAGCTCTATCGATAATTTTGATTCGTTTATGGAACTGTTTAGATTAGAAGTGGAAAGGGATTTGCTGATGATGGATTCATTTGTTTGTTGGCCCTTATGCAGATTGACAAAGTTAACACTTTGATATCCTACAAGAACGACGAATGGGATGAGGAGTAGGATATGATCCACTTGCTGATTCCTAATTTGTTGGCTTTATGTAGATTCACACCACAATACTTTTGGTGTTGTGAATCTTTCTGTTTACATTTTGTTAGTAGTTGGAAAGTTGACGATTGATGTGCTAGTACTATTTGCAAGGAGTCATCAGTACCATTAATATGTGTAATTTGTGTGGAATGTGAGTGATGCTTTTGCATTCTTCTCATGCACACAGTTCTCAATATCTTGCAGATCTTTACAAGAATATAAGGATAAAAGATTGTTCATGCTTTTCAACCTCCTAAATAAGCTATTTTTAAAATTGTCCAATATTAATCATATGATCACCATAATTTATAAAAATTGAAAGTTAACAAAAATTAATAAGGACATAATGAAGATTAAAAATAATGGCAAGAGCATTTGAATAACATCAAGACAAAATAATCTCTCATGTCTAATTTAGTCATTTCATAAACAAAAAGCACAAGCCAGTTTGAGTTTACCAAACACTTTGTCACTGCTTTTGTCACTGACAGCACTTATAAAAAGCCAGTTTACCAAACACTCAGCTGCTTTGCTTTCAGCCACTTATTCTGAAAAATAAGCAGAAACTAGCTTTTCTAAAAAGTACAGTCATACCAAACATAACCCTAGTTGTTTCTTTGTGACCTTCACCTCTAAGCCCATTATGCTAACTCCACCACCTGAGTTTCATAACAGAAACTCCATATAAAAGATCGGCGCAGTGCAAACAATATGTCGCATGCAGTGCGGATAATGGCCCGGGCTGTCAGCAATCTCTACAGAGAGACTTTATATTAATTATATGCCAAAGTTATTGGTTAGGATGGAGTGGGAGTATATTAATTTAGTTTTCGTTATTATATATGTACAATCCTGATCTAGATAATTTAGTTTTTCGTTATTATATACAATCCTGCTCTTTGAACTGTTCCTGTAGTGTCACCAACCTCTTCTCCCAAAAAGGAGTAATTAACTATTCTAGATCCAAAAAAAAAAGAACTACACACCAACATTAGTAATCGACGTCACATCAACCGAAAATTGGTGAAAAGAGTTTGTTAGTTGACTCGATTCAGTGGCTGGTTCCGAACAAGACACCAAACTGATGGTACCGATCCAATTACTCTTATATATATTATATATATTGTGTGTAACTTTATATAAAATATGTATGAAAGTGATTGGATTTAATCGAGATTATCTAATTAAATTAATCTTTGAATCATGAGTTTTTTCATTGTAGATAAAATAAGCAATAAGCATACAATTATTAACCATAATACTTATTATCAAGTAGAATTTGTTGGGTTGCTATGGCCGCCTATAGTTGGCTTAAAGGCTTATGTAAACTATTGATTGAAAATTGAAATAAGAGTCTCATCTTGAGTCCCATCAAGAGTGGGAATGGGATGGGATTTTTTTTCTTTAAAGAAAAAAAAAAGTCTCCCTCATGGTTTCCAAAGCATAGCTGAATTCATGGTTTCTAAATCACCATTTAACTTCTTGAGGAAAAAAAAAAAAAAAACTTCATGAGAAAGGGATTGCCATTACCTGTTCTACGTCTTTTTTGTTTGAAAAATATTTTCAATTGTTTGGAAATATTTAAGAGCAACATGTTCAATTCGTTTATCACATAGAAGAAGTGATTATAATTATTTTCTTACATCGTCTGCAATAAGATCAGACCAAAAATATCTACAATTAGAGAATCCAAATGAGCAACTCGATGATGACTTGAGGAAACGTAGTGGTGCACACAGTCTTGTTCCCCTGATCAGCAGCTGACCAGAGATGATTTGGTCAATGACCGTCCGATTGAGATCGGACGGTTGACAGCTCTCCTCTCAGATTTCATCACTTAGCTGTCAACCGTTCGATCTCAATCGGACGGTCATTGACCAAATCATCCTTGGTCAGCTGTTGACCAGGGGAACGGGATCGGTGGTGCACATACGCAACATAGAGAAATGAGCATGTGGCATTTGATGTACGGCATGCCACTCCACTAATTGATCTCAATGTATGTCAAGCAGATCGATCACATCCACATGATTAAGCTAGCTCCAGAATGGATCCTACGAGTTAATTCGCAAGGAAATTAATAGGGTTAACTAGGTTACTACGTACTTGTCTTGTAATATTTAGATTTAGCTAGGTTACTTGTAGCTGAAGATTCCGTACTGCTATAAATATGAACGAGTTCTGTTAAGTGCCCTCTATCACTTCACCATCCTCTGCGCAGCAGAAATTAGAAACCATTCATTATTCAAGAAGGCAAGACACCATCACTTTAATCATGATGTTCGCCATTGTAGTACGTGTTTTAGGAATTTCTTTTGATTTGTGGTAGGGGTGGGCGGCGGCGTGGGTCGGGTCGGACCGGTTTTGGGCTAAAACCGCATCCGACCCATATTCTTCAGTGGGCTGAATATCAGGACCAGAAGCTGAATGTTAATGGACTGGGCCGAAAATTCAGGTGACCCGAATTTTCAAGTCAGGCAGGTTCGGTTTCGGTTGATCGGCGTCGTCGCTCATCGTCGTTGGTCGTCAGTCATCGTCGTCGGTAGGCGGCATTGTGTAGAGCTGCAGATCGATTGAAGGGTCGGGCTCGGCGTTGTGCAGATCAAAGGCATAGGCAGGTGGCGTCGGTAGGCTGAGATCGAGCTCAGCGTTGTGCAGATCAAAGGTGTTGGTATGGAGCGTTGGTCGGCGACGTGGTAGTTGTTGGCCTGCGGCTGTGAGAGACTGAGAGAGTGGTTGGTCGAGAGAGATAAGAGGAGAAATGAGAGGCTGAGTTAGAGTCGGGGAGAGAAATCAAGTAAGGTCAACTTCACATGAAACCAATCAGAAGCTGATCAGAAGTTGACACCTATTAAAAATAATGAAAATTAATATTTTATATAAATTCAGCCTTTTCGGTTTTATTCCAGTCGGTTCAGAGTGAGAACCCCGTTCCGACCAAGTTCGATCTGGTCCGGTTTTTGTTTGATGTATTTTTCTTCACTGTTTTTTTCCGGTTCGGTAACCAAAACCCTTTTTCCGACCCGATTCGACCGGTTTTCTCCTCCCGATTCGGTTTCTTTCTGCCCACCCCTAATTTGTGGCGTCTTCTGTGATCTGAAATAATTCAGAGTTAATCCTAGACAAATATGCATATTTCTGGACAATGAAAATATTTTCTACCCACAAACCGAAACGACTTCATATATATGGATTATTTTCCTAACATATATACAAACAGAAATCAAATTCTTCCTCCAATAATCAACAAATATGAAAGATCAGCCTACACATCTGCTATAAATTCTCCAAATCTTACGTAGAAGCTGATCTCTTTTCACTGCAGAATATAAAAGCCAGATCTCTCACACATGATTCACAAACCTAAAACCAAAGTACCTATTTCGGTATGTGTTCATACATGAAAATTGATATGTGCCTGGACATGCAAACCGAATTCTCAAGTTCTTAATTCAGCCACAAGTAGGATGGTATGAGCTATCCTTTTACAACAATCTTGTCACAATTTTATCTTCTATCTCTTCGAATCTGCATCACCTAGCTTCAACTTTTAACGGCTCAGACAATCCCTCATTATTTTTTTCAGGGTCGTCTGGCTTCTCAAGTATCTTTTCTGTGTCTTCAGGTTCAACCTTATTCACTGAATCCTCAGTGTCCTCTGGAATGTTACTTAGAGCACTTGCAAGCGGCTGAGTCAAATGCTCATCTGACTTGAACGAATCATTAACAGGGGGATGAGGTATGTCCCTGGAGACAACTGGTATCATTTCAACTATTGGGGAGGGAGGAGTATCATCATCGTCAGAAGTCTCGGAATCTGCTATAATTTCTCTTTCACAAGAATCTGTCTGTGACTTTCTAGAACCTTTACGTGAAAGTGCATGCTTTACCGATTTTTCAGCATGTTTAAAGAAACTCTTTGCCATGCCTTTCACCTTGCCCTTTCCTGGGCTACCTGAGCTACTCTCTCCCGAACTTGAAGCCCCTTCTTTGGAAACTTTACCAGAAATTTCATCTTCCACAACATATTTTACTGCAATATCCTTTTCACTAATTGCCCTTAGATTGACACGTGGAGTAACTGGGCTCTGGACAGACTCTGTAAAAGTGCATGAATTATCCTCCTTTTTGGGATTCTTCTGGAATACTGAACCAAGTTTACGTAGACCCCGGCGAACTGATTGCATTGGACGTTTATCATCCTGAGTTTCATCAGTGCCGCTGCTCCCATTAGGCTCCCCTTGAATTTGGGTACTAAGACGTCGACCCTTTCCTTTTCTAGCCTCCCAAGTTTGTGAAACTTCATTTCCTGGATGATGGACCCATATACCAGTTTCTTTTTGCCCTTCAACATCAATGGGCTCATAATTATCTGCCACCCTAGGAGATTTCTCAGATGATACAGATGAGAAGGAACTTTTATTAGCAGTTTCACTGGAAAAGGAATTTCTTTTGTATTCCATATTTGGCATTTCAGACTCCCGAACATCTGGAGGATCACTACCCTGCATATGTATGAGATCAAGTCAAAAACTTGGAACGCACAATTGAGTATTTTATGCAACGCTGGAATTCTAGTTTCTCCAAAAGCTAGATAGAGTTATCAATCTCTTTGCTTCCATTTCCTAATTGAACCAATCAATAGAACAGTTTCGAAGAAGTAAAAGGTACCTCCCCATTGTCTTCAAGTACAGTTACTGCAAGATGCAGCCTCCCTGCTGTTTTGATGTTTTGAAGAGGCAACCACATGTCATGTCTCACACCATCCCTAAGTTCACCGATGTTAATGGAACAGTTTCTGGATATAGAAGAAGAGTCGGTTAAGCCTACAAATAATACAGCACTTAAGAAAATCAAATCAGAAAAGAAGAAAAACAAAATTCGAAATAAGTGAAACTAAGATGGACACTAATATCATTGGTTGGCAAGATAATTTCGGCTCCAGTAAACTATCATGTAAAGTTTTGTAACCACAGCACGTAAAATCTAAAACCTGCACTATGATCAGGTCTTTGAAAATTAAACCAATATAATGAGAAAGAGTGATTGGTAGAGGTGGAAGAGGGGCATCACTGTTTAGTAATCAACTAATCTCTTGATCAGTATTCCTCTACAGCATCATAGCAGTATTGTAACTTATTTGAACACTATAAAGCATAATGCAATAAGGAGGTTCAGAAACAAACCCAAGGGTATCATCAACAAAAATGTCTTTGTCATGAACTTCAATAGCTAGCACATTAGGTGACTCCCATGTAATAATTGGGATCTTAAATTCCTCAAACCATTTTGGGGTCAGCGTTTTCTTTTGTATCTTAGTTTTGAACTGGTAAACACCGAATTGACCCTTCACATAAGGGTCAGAAAATCCTGAAAAAAAATAAAAGTTGTGTTTAGTGTTAGCAACCTTGCTGTACTTTTCTTTTCTTTTTGGTCTGAAACCTTGCTGTACTTGGAAAAAATAAAAAATAAAAAAATTTGACCATTTAAATCGGAGGCTTTCATTTCGGATGCTTCAATAACTTCTACTTTGAGATGCGCAACAGGCTTCTTCTCATCCACAGAGAACCAATTTTCTGTCATACACAGGAACACATTATTAGTTGAAACTTGAAACATTTGGCAGCAAAAGAGAGAATGATGAGTACTGCGTTAAGAAAAGCATGGATGATTACTGAGTAGCTCTTATCGGAGAGTAAATGCAACTGAATCTTTCAATAATCTCATCCACACAACATGGAGGAAACAAAAATGAAAAACTATATTTAATGCTAAGTCCTTCATGGCTACCTTTGTTGGGCAAGAAGAAATTAATTGCATTTCCTAAATGAAGAACTAAGCCCACATAAAAATACGGAATATATCTCTCTCTGATCCTTACCCTGTTCCGGTGAAGTGAATTTCTCCATGTCAACAACCAGCATATTAGGCTGCAAAAATATTAATAATTAGAATTTAAAAACTTGTGTATACCTCTTAGGAACATATGCAACTATATTGACCAAAAGCTGGATGTTCGAGCAATATGAATCAGCCTAGCAATGAAGAAGCTTATATTCAGTATAGTAAGTCACATGAAATTGTACCGAGCTCCTCAATAATAGGAAGTTATCCAACACCTATGGAGGGAATTTTCTGTTCTTTTTTCTTTTTCTTTTTTGTTGAAAGAGAAACAAGGTTTTATTTAAATAAGAAAACTATATACAGGGTGGATAAGGAATATTTCAACCATATGCCAATGTCTCTTTGGCCTGATGACAAAGACCGCCTGTGCAAACTGCAAGAGGTGTCACAAGTGGTGCACTCAAAGCCAGGGAAGATGTAAGGGCTTTGTAGAGCACAGCCCTTGATATCAAAGAATTACATTTGCAGTGGCAAAGTTCAAAACTTTACCTGAATAAGTGTCTTCTTCAAGGCAATGTAGACAAGCTTACCAAATACCTATGGATGGAGAATTTTTATTTTTTATTTTTTATTTTTGAAGAGAAATGGGATTTTAGTCATTTTACTAAGATATGAAAACATACAAAGGGTAGATAAAAATATTTTTACCTACCGAAGGAGAAATAAGAATATTTTACCAATGTTGAAATCTGACAGATAAAGAAGAAATCTGACAGATACAGATGAAATCTTAGGCCATTGGCTCTTAGGCTTAATCACAAAGGCCTCCTTTGCCAAATGCAAGGAGGTTTATCAAATGTGCATTCAAAACTAGGCAATATGTAAAGGGCATTGTAAAGCATAGCCACTGAATATCAAAGAATAACATATTTGAGTGCCAAAAGTACAAAATTTTACCTGAACAAGTGTCTGCTCAAAGGCAACTGAGAGAAGTTTATCCTGGAAGACAGAAAAAACAAATGAGCAAGTCAGAAATGAAAAGACACAAAGAAGCACAGAGTGGGAGTTGAGGGAACATTCCAGAATTTATCTGCTTAAAATATGAAAACACTTACCAGCCATCCATCAATCCCTGGGACTTCTGTAACATCAAGTCCACGAGTAAAAATTGGCTTGACAGTCATTTGAAAATATGGAGGCTCGACAAAGCATAACCGCACACGGCCAAGGAAAGGCCACTTGCGAAGGAACTTCACCCCAATCATGACCTACAAAAGAAAAAGGAAATCAGCTTCATCAGAACATGAAATCTGCTTGTGCACGTCCTTGTGGACATCTTATTCCTGAAAACAAGGTTATTCATTCTGCCATCCATGGGAGAGACCAAGCCTTTTGAAAATAAGACATTAAAACATAAGTCATATTTTTCCCTTCAAACATATTATAGATTCGGGGGGTGGGGGCGGGGGGCGGGCAGGTGTGGGGGGTTGTAGAGGAATAAAACCAATCGTTTTGAAAAATTCTCAACAAGGGGCAAATACATTTACCATCAAAATGGCTACTTGGTTAACTACAGAAAATAAGGATTGCATCATAGAAACCCCTACATGCATAATGATAATTAATGGGATTTGGCTGGAAAGATGATATATAAAGTTATAAGCTACTAATACGGTATTTAAGAACAATGCATTACAACACCTGATGACAAAATACTTCTGCAATTTAGAAAAGGGTAATACGGTGATTGGATGTACCACAGACAAATAAAGAAGGATATACAAACCTTAATATAGGCAAAGAAACAAGGCATACGTGTCAGTGTTTTAGCACGAACAAGAGCGCAACCCAAAAACAAAATGATGAAGAATACAAGCAGAATATTTTAAGTCAAGATTTGGAAAGTAGTTCAAATATATGTAGGCTTTTATTATTGGGATTCTTATAATTATTAGGATTATTTTTTAGGATTCTTCAAGGATATCCCTAGTTATTCTAGAGTTATCTTAGCCTCCCTATATATAGAGGCCTTTGTAGTCTTTTATTGGCAGATTTGAGTTAGTAAAAATTGAAAGCTGTTGCTTCTCTCCAGGTTTGTGTGATGCAACCTAACATTAGGTGTGATGCCTAAGTTCTCTGGGTGTGATGCCTAGAAACCCTACTAGTGTGATGCTAGTAGTTTTATCCCTTTTCTTCTTAAGTTTCTTATTCTAAAACCGTTTTCTTTTTAACAATCGAGACTGCTAGAAATAAACCCTAGTATTGCAGTTCTTTTGCTACTTGTCCTGCATCATTTTGGCGCCATCTGTGGGAAAACCAGTTTGCTCCAATGGCTACATGATCAGGGAAAAACTTCAGGGGTCGTCTGACTGACTATCAGCGAGATGTTTTGTTACTAAAGATTGTTGAGCAACTTGAATCGATGGATACTCGGATCAGAAAGTTAGAAGATCATGGGAAAACTTCCGCAACTAAGAAGGCAGATAAAGAAGAAGATACTATAGACCAGGACACCAACAGTGGCGACAAAGACGAGATGGAGCACCAAACGGAAGGTGGGGATGACAGTACCTTCGACTACGGAACTTATGATCCCTCTGATCTAGATGAAGACTTAGATACTTCATTCTGTTCTGTTGTTAGACACAATCTAGCACCTCCTACAACTCAAGCTTCAAGTGCACCTGCTGTCTCAAGTTCTGCCGTTGAGCGCCTCAACCTTCACGTGCAGCCACATTCGCAACCATACAAGGCAGCGCATATCCTCCTTGGAAGACCTTGGTTATCTGCTCGAGATGTGCACCATCATGGAAAGGCATATATATATTCTTTTCTCTTTCACAAGAAAAAGGTTGTCTTGAAGCCTATAAGGCCAGTTGACAGGGACATGTACAGGAGGAGGACGCATAAGAAACCTGATGCGACCAAGGGGAAAGTTCTTCACATTCTTGTGTCGAAATGGTTTCAGATAGAACCTGGTGGTTTGGGAAGGGGAATCTACACCTTTAACTCGCCGGAGTCCGAGTCTTTCAACAGGGGGAGAATGATGAAGAATACAAGCAGAATATTTTAAGTCAAGATTTGGAAAGTAGTTCAAATATATGTAGGCTTTTATTATTAGGATTCTTATAATTATTAGGATTATTTCTTTAGGATTCTTCAAGGATATCCCTAGTTATTCTAGAGTTATCTTAGCCTCCCTATATATAGAGGCCTTTGTAGTCTTTTATTGGCAGATTTGAGTTAATAAAAATTGAAAGCTGTTGCTTCTCTCCAGGTTTGTGTGATGCAACCTAACTTAGGTGTGATGCCTAAGTTCTCTGGGTGTGAAGCCTAGAAACCCTAGTTTTATCCCTTTTCTTCTTAAGTTTCTTATTCTAAAACCATTTTCTTTCTAACAATCGAGACTGCTGCAAATAAACCCTAGTATTGCAGTTCTTTTGCTACTTGTCCTGCATCACAAAATTTTTGTTTGGTGTTTAAATGCTCAGGATTCACCAAAAATACATTACACATATAACTTGGCTATGCTTACAAGTAGTTACTCAAGTAATCAGCACTCAGGAGAACAAAACATCACTGCAAATTTTAGGCCACATAAAAAATATTCTGTGTTGCTTTCTCTATACAAATTTACTCCTATAATCTTTTGTCCGACCGATGACTAAAGATCACATTATCAATTTCATGTTAGTCAAATTCATACCTTCCCTTCAACATGCATGCCGGTAATATGCAACTTTGCCCAAATTCCAAACCCCAGCCTTTTCTTTAGCTTGACAGCAAGTATTCCAAGCATATCATCAGCTGTCAGAAAATTCATTCCCAACTCCAGAACCTGCATTCAGTAGACTGTAATACTTAAGCTTGGCTGCGTTCTAACTTTTAACACTGCAACCACAAAGAGCACATGAAAACAATTGGCCAGCACACTGGAGAAGGTAAGGCATACCAAATGGTCATCACCAGTAGACTGGCGGAGAACTCTCATCTCTGTGAACATGGGTGGGTTCCTTCCCAAATAAAGGTGCTGAACTACACCTTTACTCTGGAAACATAGAATAAGTATCATTAAAAAATAAAAAAATGAAACAGTTTATCAAAACATAAGCACCATGTTAAAGTAATTTACAGGTATCACCAGATAAAGATATATAGGTTGTTTAAACACATATAAGCAACTTAAGTGAACCACAACAAAATTCAGCTCAGAATTCAAGATTAGTTTACAATCCCCTTTAATCAATATAGTAATTACTAATGCAAACCTAATATAAGTGGTACCAAAATTCTGAATGCTTCTGTGAGATGCTGATGCAACATAGAACAAAAAGTTTTTGCCAGTAACTTAACGTGGACGCTTACTGTAGCAATTAAATTCATCCTGAGTAGCTCTAGCTATTGACATCCCAAAAATCTAAATAAAAATCTCTAAATTTCACAACAAAATTTGATGAACAGTAATTTCAAAAATGAGTAGCTCTAGATATTCATATGCCAAAGATTAAAAAGTAAAAGCATTCTAAAGATCAAGCATCTAAAACTTGCACTTGCACCCATAGAGGAAAGACTAAAGTACATCAATTTGTATGAAAATACTATAAGAAATCCAAGATTCCTGTAAACAGAGCATTTTGGACCAAAAGACCAACCCAAGATCAATGGGGCAACAACACCACAGTAATGTAAATCAGAAGGTAAAGTCATACAACAGTCCATGGTTTGTACTTCTCCAAAAACCAAGGTATGATGGGGAGGAGAACTCTCTGGGATGCAATCTCTTCCATACATATAGGCCATATCTTTTCAACTGCATGGTTCAACCAACGCACCGTTTCAGAATCAGAAAGTACCTGAAGAATTGGAAAGGAAAAAAAAGAAACAATGTAATAAGAATATTGCACTGCCATGATAACTCAAGAATACATTCAAAAAGCCCAACTGATTCTTCAGATAAGTGACAAGGAAAATTTACCAACAAAAAGTGCAAACAATAGATGCCCAAAGATTTTAATCTGACATTATATCCAAGAACCTTTCTTTCTGTGGCCTTCTTTCTTTGTATCCCTTTATTTAGAACAATTCTCTCTAAGGCTAAAAAGATCAACAGAGACTCTTCTAATCGACGGACTGATTAGTGAAACAGTGCCAAAGCAATCAATGCAGAAGGGAGAAATAGACATTACCCTTCTCTGATTCCCCTGCTTTCTTTCCTCAAATTGTAGTTTTTTCCGCAGTCGCATAACACACCGCTCATGAACCTTTCAAAAGCACAAGCAAAAGAGTCCCTTTTAGCATCTTTTCCAATTTATCAAATTACATTGCACATCCTTGAAAGAAAGAAGCAACTTTGCAATAGGGGACCATCCCAACCAAAAAACAAAATCCACAATCTTCAATAAAAATGCTGCAAACTATACTGTAACTGATTCTAATTCCTAGCATAAAGAAAATTCCTTTCTTTCTCTACTTGCTTTAATCACTTGGAACAAAACTGATCCTTTACTAAAGAACAATGAAAGATAACAAAACCCAAATCAACAGTGAGGGAAGAGCAGTGATCCTTACCGCAAAGAGATAAATCAGAGAGAAAAAGTATGCCAATGCGTGGCAGCAATTGTAGTGAGAGAGCAACCAAAGCACAGCTAACACAAGGCCCACATGGTGTATCAGTGAGACCTCTGTAATATCCATCCCTCCTCCTTCTTCTTCTTCAACCCCAAAAGCACCACTTTATAGTTCACACAACTTTCCTCTCTTTTCTTCTGCCCCAAACTTCAACTCACCCACAAACCCAACTCCAGATATCTCACAAAATCACAAATTCAGCAAAGGAAAAAAACCAAAGCTCCAAGCTTTAAAACTCAAAGCTAAAGAAAATCCCAAAAACTCTTGAAACCCAGAAAATAAGCAAAACCCAGAAGAGAAATTCACCAATTCTCAATGCAAGATTGAATTTTTTACAGCTTCCCAGAACAGCATTGACCACCTTCAGCAGCACCCAATAGGAAGACAGGACTGAGATAGAAAATAAACGAAGCCAAAGTAGAGGAAGAAATCTGGGGAGGAATGTTTTGGTATTTTTCAGGCAAAACGGAACCGTAAGGATGAAGTAACCGGCGGAGAGGAAGGAGCAGAGAGACAAGAGACAAAAGAGAGAAGTAAAGCAGAGTAATATAGGAAGGTGGGAATGACAGAATGAATGAATAAGAGAGAGAGGTTTTGGGGAGCCACGTATATAAAAACACGTCAAATACGTGTGTCGCCAGTGTCGGTATTATGGATTTAAAGTTGTAAACTACAGAACTAGATATGGTAGATCATCTTTCTTCGATTTTCAGTAAACCAATTCTACGATGTTGGAGATTAAATGAGGGAGTTAGAGATATTAAGGAGGCTAATCACCACATGCCTCGTGGTTAAGTGGGGTACATATCTCAATCTCACATGCCTCCATTTGGACGCGGCGCCATTCTGGCAGCCTATTCAATATTCATGATTCTGGCCTTCCACCAAGAGCAGTAGTTTAATTCGCTTTTTCTTTTGGGAGAAAAATAGTTTAATGCATTGATTTGTTTCTACCACTTGAGTCTCTCCCTCTCTCCTTTTTTCTTTTTCTTTTTTCATTGGTTTTTTCTCTTTTGGCTTGAAGATTGGTCATAAAACTTATAATAATGGGGAAGTGAAGTTGTTGGAAAGCTTAAATGATAAAAACAACTGGATTAACTGTTAAAAAAAACAACTGGATTAAGGCATAGCCACGTGCAATGCATAGTGGGGCTATGCTGTTAAAAACATATTCATAAGATAGACCCTAGCAAAGAGATATTTAAACCCCTTTGTCAAAAACTGGTTTTTAGGATAAACTGGTTTTTAGGCGTAGAGCATAACTCTAACCGACGTGTGAAATACATACCGGTTATACAGACAATTATTGTTGAAGTTTTCCACCAAATTATCAAAAACAACTGACTATACTTTCTGAAGAATAATTTTTTTTGAGGGTCTGTTTTTTAACTCATCGGATAGAAATGATATGGACATCCCAAAATTTTAGTGTTATGTGTGTTTAATTAGTTTTTGACCGGAGATGCATTTAGGACACCAACTAAAGTTAGGGACATCCATCCAATGATCTTGTATATTTCACAGAACAGTTGGTGAGACTTGCCGTTGAGAAACATTTTGTAATTGAGTTGCATTTTAGGATGACTGATCGAAGTGAGAACACCCTTCTTTTCTTCTTCTTTTTGACAAGAGAACAGATTTTATACATTCAACAAAGAAAGCTGTCGATCATCCTTACAAATATAATGCATAACCGCACATAGCTAACTTACATCGGACTTAATGACTTGTCTATGGAGTTCGTTAATTATGGTTGGTGGGTTCGTTGGAAGAAGATGGATCAGAAAGGATCAGCAAGGATCAGCATTGAAGAACTGAGCAAACTGGCTCCAATGTACTCCTGCACCATTGATTCACATGGTCCCCTCCCTTAACTTGAAGGGATCGACTTTCTTTGCCTATCTGCTGCCTTATTTAATCCGCAGATGGAGCGAACGATACATCGAGATCTATGAACTAGGGTTTTGGTCCTTTATGAAATTGCCAGTTGCCAGAATCAAGAGCTTATGGTACCTTCATTATTGTCGAAAATGATAATGCATCTACTTTCCAAAAGTGGCTATGGGGTTGTTCAGATCGATCAAAACTTCGAGCAAGGTCATCATGAAGTAGGTCGCTTGCTTCTGCAAATATTGTGTTTTGGCATTTATAAGTGCATGTGTGAATTCTGCAAGCACTGTTTTCACCAACTAGCTCAGTTAAACCAATTTAATGAAAAATTGTAAAAATATAGTACGTAAAAATATAGTACTTTTGGGTTTTGGCTTTACTAAAGTGGTGTATAAGTGTAAATACCTATTATCATGATTCATGAGTGGTCATCCTAAAATTTATATCACATCATTTCGTGTTGGCATCAAATACTTGTTGGCACTAAGCAAACTTGTTATGATGTGTTTTATCATGTTTAAGGTGAGCCATATGTTCAACACAAAAGTGCCTTTCTAGCATGAAGTTGTTTGGTATCAAATTATTAATTTTATCGAGATTTAATTTTTATTTCACCAATATATTTTTCTTGAACGTTTAAAAAACTGTATCTAAAAACAATAATTAAAAAAAATCTAGTCGGCCAGCGAATATAAGGTGAATGTGACAAACATCAGGGTCAAGATTGACCAAATATGCTTGTCAAATAATGATGGACGTCATTATCTCGTTGGTTATATTTCTTAATCTTTAGGGTTTGTTAAGATGAGACGTATGATTTTTAAGACTTAGAGAGGAAGTTCAAAATCACCATCGAGTGGCGCCCATGGCCTAATGGATAAGGCGTCTGACTTCTAATCAGGCGATTGTGGGTTCGAGTCCCACTGGACGTGTCCATGTTTAATTGGTGTAATGGTATTTCATTTTTATATTGTTTGACTTGAAAAGTTCAACAGCCTAATATAGGGGTCATCATGGGCAGGATTAGGGCCAGTCCTACCCTAAATTTTAGGGCTTAGGGTCGGGCCGGGCCGGGCCTAGTCAAAGTCAATAAAATTTAGGGTCGGGTAGGGTCAGGTCGGGACTTAAATATGCTAACCCTTACCCGTCCAAAAAGCCCGATCTGTTAGGGCTGAGTCGGGCCGGCCCTCAAATAGGGCCAAATAGACCCGAAAAAGGCCTTATTTTGTTTAACAAAAAAAAAAACATTATTTTTTTCTTCTCAAAATATGGCTTAATGGTATATATTGGTGATAAAAGACTCATTGTTTTTTATTGAACATATTTTATATTCATATAAAACTTGTAACTTATAACATTTATTAATATTACTTAAGGTGGTTATATTCAATTAACTATCTATATAAATCTCCCAATATTAATTGTTGTGTAACAAATAAAATAGAAATTAAAGAAAACAAAATTTATGAAATCAATTACAAAGAAAGAGATAAATTGCATATTATAGAAAAAAAAGAAACGTAATTAAAAAATAGAAAAAATAAAAAAAAATTATAGCTTATTCGGGCGGGCCAAAAATTTCAAAATGGAAATTGATCGATCTGACAATGCTCATGAAGGGTAACAAGCCTAATAAACTAGTTATACTACATTACAAGACATATAAGGATTATGTGTGATCCAAAAATTTTGAAATGAAAATCGACCAATCTGAAAATTCTCATATGTTTATACAACATTGATAGGTATTGTATAAAGAAATTAGGCGGATCTGCCGTGAATAAGGCGTCCAACGTAGCGGTCAACGCTTTGCACAAGCAAACTTCCTTAAGGGGAGCGGCACCATGCGCGGACAAACGTTGCGGAATTTTGACATCCGTAAGTAGACCCCTTACCCATGAGAGTGTGGGAGCTGAAAGATCGAAAAAAGTAATTTGCCAAGGACCGGTTAAGAGCTTATTTGTTTTATGTTCTATTTAGGGTATTGAGTTGACCGGGTAGATCGAGGTCCAACCGAATGCCGAAATTGCTGAAATTTCTACTACTAACATATATTCATATGAAAACAACATCCAGCGGTTCATTTTAAAAAATTCCATTTCGTCTCCCATTTTGCTCATGGAGGGTAACAAGCCTAATAAACTAGTTATACTACATTACAAGACATATAAGGATTATGTGCGATCCAAAAATTTTGAAATGAAAATCGACCAATCTGAAAATTCTCATATGTTTATACAACATTGATAGGTATTATGTAAAGAAATTAGGCTGATCTGCCGTGAATAAGGTGTCCAACGTAGCGGTCAACGCTTTGCACAAGCAAACTTCCCTAAGGGGAGCGGCACCATGCGCGGACAAACGTTGCGGAATTTTGACATCCGTAAGTAGACTCCCTACCCATGAGAGTGTGGGAGCTGAAAGATCGAAAAAAGTGAATTGCCAAGGACCGGTTGAGAGCATATTTGTTTTATGTTCTATTTAGGGTATTGAGTTGACCGGGTAGATCGAGGTCCAACCGAAGGCGGAAATTGCTAAAATTTCTACCACTAACATATATTCATATGAAAACAACATCCAGCGGTTCATTTTAAAAAATTCCATTTCGTCCCCCATTTTGCTCATGGAGGGTAACCTCAATCATTTAAATGCAATGTATAAGTTATACAACTTTAGGAGGCAAATTGGTATAGACCAACATATTTGTAATTAAATTTGAAATTTTTATCTTATATCTACGCACATCCATTGATGAAATATTTAAAAATGTGATGTAAAAAAATTAGCACGTTTTGCGGTTGTCACGCCATCGGTCAACCAAAAAAACATACAAGTGAATATGATTGATCAATCCGATCGGGTTCGAAACTATGGTAAAATTGACTAAATTTTTAACCACACGCATAATTTATTGTAATAATCACATCCAACGGTTGATTTTCTCATTTTCTTTGAATTGATAGAGATTGCTCTTTAGAGTGTATGATATATAAATATAGATTTATAAAAAAATTAGTGTCCATTCTTTTTGGAGTGTATGATATAAAAATTAGATTTACATAAATTAATTGGGTTCAAATGTTCAATCTAATACCCATTCTCTAAAATAACATATTTCTTATTTCTTTTTATGTAAATATGTAATATAGAAAAATAATAAAAATAATATATAAATTTTAGGGTCGGGTCGGGCTTGGCCCTTTCGGGCTCAATCAGGCCGGGCCGTAGGGTAGGGCCGGGTTTCATTTGCATGACCCTTACCCTACCCTATTTGAGAAAGGGTCGGGCCGGTCCGCCCTAATGAAAGGGCTGGGCCGGGCGGGCTTAGGGCCCAAGGGCCATATGATGAGGCCTAGCGTAATACAAACTTGTCCTAGTCGAACGCGTGGGGGCTACTCACCAAAGGAGTGAAAACACTCTCTTACTCATTTTGATTTTTCCAAAATAGGCATAAAGTCCTTTCTTTGCAATTTTGTCTTCATCAAACTGTTATTCTTGCTACTGAACCGAGGAAGCCCAATCGAACAGGCCCAAATCTTACGATTGCGGTAGGAGTTCACCGAACTATTTAAGATAAACTATTATCCAATCGGTTGTAATCAACTGTAGCATTCCGTGGGAAGCCTTAAAATTTCAATAAATCGTGGCAGTTCGGCGGGTTATAATGTTGTGATTTCTCTCATGATGTCCCCTGAAATGTTGGCCTTATCAAAGCCAGCGGTGTCGAAGTCAAAAATTCAAGTGTGGGAGTGCGAATTTCCTCTTCATTAACAACAATTAACTCATGAATTCCCATTTTGTTATAGTAGCATAGCACGACATTTTTTTAGCAAAATCCAATTGAAACAAAATGAAAGCATTAACGAAAATAAGCTTGGGTGTCCAAATCAAACAGATATTCAGTAGACCGAACAAACTATTTGTCTGCATACTTTGGTACCATGTTGCCTCCGGCCCTCCGCCCATGCTAGCAATTAGTGGCGTCTTTGGAGTTAATCACCGGAGTTAGGTGGTGTGGATGTTGAACGAAGGTGAAATGTAAAGACAAGGAAAGATATGTGTAAATGGCGGATCGCTCTCAATTCATCTCATATCAGCTTCACTAGCAATGATAGACTTATTTATTCAGGTATGAATTGCTCTACATTTTGTGCTTCTATGGTTTTGTCTATGTCAGCCTTCTCTAGCAAATTAGTCTGTTCATGGCTTCATGCAGGACTTTCATCCTATCCATACCATGAAATTCAAATTAAATTGCCGGGTAATTCATATACTATGAAAAATGAGTAAATGAACATAACCCTCCTTTCTCTTTTCAATCAGCTAGATCTTTTCTTGATAATTTATCCAGACAAATAGTCGTAGTCACAAGTCATTATTAGGTTGGGCATTAGGCAAAGACAGATAAGACTAGGAGTATGATACAAGAAAACGAAAGAAGGAAGATAGGTGAATAAACATGGGACCTAATTTAAATCACTCCTCAAAAAATAAAACAATAAGAAAAATCTGATGAAGAGGATGAAAAAGCAAAAAGTAATAAAAGAAATTACCCCATTGATCTCTTCTACCCTTTATTTTCATTGTTTGCATCAAGCGGTGGAGAAATTAGTCTTTTAAAAGATTTTTGTATCTTGATCATAAACAATTTTCTTCGATTTTCATTCAATGTATATAAGATAAATAGTTAAATGTCGGTGAAAAGTATATAATGGCAATTCTGGCCTAAGAAATGAAAGTTGAGATGATTTTCAAAAAAAAAAAATATGAGATAAGTAGTTATATCCAAATGAACAATCAAACACTATATACCCTCTCGAGAAACCCTAAAGCCGGCAGCGGACCTATCCTATTGGGAGATCGATCTCGTCCAGCAATGCCTAGACGTCAGGACAGGCCTATGGCCACACCGATGTTTGCGGTTTGCTGTCGGACGGGTATTAGATGATATTGCTCGGGGAGTTTTGTGAGGAGTTGTTTGGGTTGGAGTGGTGGCAAAAAAGTGTTGGGGGCAGGTTCTAGTCGGTTGTCTTTGAAGCGCAGTGGTTGTGGTGTATGGCGACGGTTCGTGGTGTTGCTAATTCGTCGTAGTGGCGTTTTCGTGGTGATGTAGATTGGTGCTGGCTAGAGGTGGAACTATTAAGGGTGCGTTTGCGGGGGGGGGGGGGGGGGGGCGCTTTTTTGCTCCGCTGCTTATAAGCACCTGACCTGTGTGCGTTTGGTAAATCGACTTTTGCCCCACTTTTGCCACTGCTTCTTTTGGTTGAAAAGCAGAAGCCAGCAACCCCTTGCTTTTATAAGCAGGCAAGGGCTTTTGTCATTGTAGCGGGAGTTACTGTAGTTTAATGAACTTTTCAAAATACCGGGATGTGCCCTCTTTTCCTTTCAGAAATAACACCATAATGCCATCAAACCCTTTTCTTCCGTCAAAAGTCTCCAGCGCCGCAGTGAACGCGCACAAGACTCGCCGACTGCCTCCTCTCATTCATGTTCGAAGCCTCAATCCAATCCCCAAATTTTCGTACCGGGCTCTGAAAGTCGAAAGCTTTCCAAGTATTAATAACTCGTCCCTTTTCCATTTCAGTTCCTATTTCATCTTTCATTTCTCAATCTATGATTCCCTATCTGGGTTCTTCTTTGATTCACTTAATGCTTATCTGGGTCATGCTTCTATATTCAAATCCTTGTTTGCAATTGTTATTGAGTAAGCTTGATGGTTTATAAGTTCACAGTTTCAACCAAGAAGCTGATTACTAGAATCTTGTTTGTCAAGAGGTGCTCGCCTCTTGTTTCCTTTGTTTGTCTTTTCAATTACCAATTATCTAGCTGCTATTTTTATTCTGTATTGCTATATGACATTGGGTTTCTGGGCTTAGAAGAAGTGCATGTTTGATCTGGGATTTCGGTTGTTTTATTTTATTTTTTCAAATTTTGCTACCTACAGATTGCTTGGTTTTCTAATGTTGGAAGAAATGGGTTTTTTCTTTGAGAAGCATACAACAGTAAAGCTTTGAATTGCTTTAGGAGAGTTGTTTCTGGAATTTGAACTCATTAGTGAGCTGCTGAAAATGTAATTGATCTTTACCTAGAAATAAAACTTTAACTGATCTTACGTGATTCATACCCACAGTACAATGAGCAATAGAACAGAAAGAACGTGAGAGTGAGGGAGATAGAGAGAACGGCTGCAGTAGAATAGAAAGAAAGGAATAAACAGAAAGGAAACAAAAGCTATTTCAATTGTTATTCTTGTTCTTACGTTTAGCTTAGTTCCTGTCTAAGCTGGCTTAATAAGTTTCTACACAGTTAGTAACCTTAATGATTTTCAAACAGAATGTAAGCATAGAAACAAATCAAGATGATTAGAGAACTGGTTCCATAAGAATGGGTGTCCAGAGTAACTCTTAGGTTGCTGTTTGGGTTAGAATTCCTTTTGTCTTAACAACAAGAGGTTAGAGTGATCAAATAACCTATATGCATCAGTTTAACAACCTTAGACTGAGCAGTAATCTCAAACACTAGTTTGTAGGCATTGGAGAAAGCTAGAACAAGTTTTTGCATTTTAATCATTAGTTAACTTTGAGCAACCATATCCTTTGATCTAGACCTTCATTTTAGAAACTATTTGCATGTGTTGAAAGCTTATACTTCAAGCTTAATATATGTACAGTTTCATACAATTTCATGTAAGTTTCATTTACTTATTTGACAGGAAATATTATTTGGTAGATTCGGGATACCCTCAAATGAGTGGGTTTTTGGGACCTTACAAAGGTTCAAGACAACATTTTCAAGAATATCGTAGGCAAGAACCCAAAAATGAAAAAGATGTATTTAACCAAGCACACTTTTCTCTTAGAAGCGTTATAGAACACACATTTGGAGTTTGGAAAAAAAAGTGGAAGATTTTAAAGGACATGCAAGGTTTTTCATTTGAAAAGCAAGTGAAGATTTTCATTGCTACCATGACGCTTCATAATTATATACAGAGACATGCACATCGTGATAAGCATTTTGTTCATGGTGAAGAAAGAGAAGGTGATGGGTCAAGTCGTGGGATAGAGATGGATGATGATGTAGAAGAAGAATATCATGGTCATGGTGCACAAGAAATGAAAATAATAAGAAATTGCATTACTCAAAGTTTGATGAGTGCGCGTAATAATGTGAACATTTGAATATGTTATGATATTTTTTGTGGTTATTTGATGCGAACCAGAAACCAATTGTTATTAATGTCACTAATATATTTGTATAAGTTATTTTTAAAATTGTCTAATATTAATCATATGCTCACTATAATTTATAAAAATTAAAAGTTGACAAAAATGAATAAGGACATAATAAAGATTAAAAATAATAACAAAAGTATTTAATCAACATTGTATTACCAAACAATTAAGGCAAAATAATCTCTCATGTCCAATTTGGTCATTCCACAAACAAAAAGCACAAGCCAGTTTGAGTTTACCAAACACTTTGTTATTGCCTTTGCCACTGACAATACTTAAAAAAGGTCAGTTTATCAAACACTCAGCTGCTTTGCTTTTCAGCTACTTTTTCTAAAAAATAAGTAGAAGTCAGCTTTTCTGAAAAGCACAGCCATACCAAAAATAGCCTAAGAGGCCTGAGGAAGCTTCTCCCACCCGCCCCCCCCCCCCCCCCCCCCCCCCCCCCACCAAAAGAACAATAAATAATAATAATTCTTAACACTTTGTGTGGTACAATATATTTAACCTATTAATAATTTTTTTTGGAAAACTAAAAACAAGACATGAATAATGCTATGAAAGCATACATTGGTATGTAGCTCAAACCATTAAAGCTTTCTTTACAAATGTTAAATATATTTTACATTAAATTGACTTCTATAAAAGATTTTTTTTGTTAAGCATATTTCATAATCCCCCCCCCCTAGTGTTCCGCCTCTGGTGCCGGTATGGTTCGTGGTGGTGAGCAGTGCTGGACCATGGAAGCACGAAACTGAGGCAGTGCAGATTGTGGCGAGGCGAGCGGCGGTGACCCCGAGACAGTGTTGGCTTGGACAACGCAGGTCGTGAGCAAAGTGGATTAGTTCGCCGCATGTCGTGCCGGAGTGGGACAATGCGACCTCGGCTTGAGCGTGCGATTAGTGGGTGAACAGATGGACATTAGGCCTAGGCCTGATTTGTTTTGCTGGACTTGGACCTTGGACATCTTCTCTTGGAGCTCTTTGGGCTTCTAATTAGTTAGTTTTTTTCTTTCTAAATAATTTCCTGTTTTGTTAGGGAGCTATGCTTCTAGGTTTTTAGTGAGCGTCATCGAATTTAATCACTCTGCCTATTTACTATGTAGTAGTTAATAGTCAATAGGCTCCCTATATAAGTATAAAACTGTCAAATTATTAGACATAATTTATGTATCACTGTGCTACTACCACAAACTTTTTATATATTCTATGACGGTAGAAGAATGATATGTAATGACCATTTCTAGAAAAATAATATGTAATGACCATTTCTAGCTTGAATTATTAATATATCGGTATGATATTCATTCAGAAATTTGAACAATCAGACTAATTTTTTGATTCAACGAAAACTGAAAAAATAAGGTGAATTGAATTTCAATTTAAATAAGATATATTTTTCTTTTCATCTTAATCGATTTAACTCGAGATCTGGAGGTATAAGTTAAATTCATTCGAATTAAATGAAATTATCAATCAATGTTAACGTACAATAGAAAGAATCTCATTCTCTTCAAAATCGTAAATGTCTTGTCACTTTACAGATATCTTGAATACGCGATCGTCAACAACAATACCACCCAACAAAACTTGCAAAGTTATTTGAGAAGATTTAAGCTACTTTGTAGATATAGAAAAGCATTGACTTGTTGACTCATCCGACAGTCCCAATCTGAATCTCTCCCAAGTCTCAACTCTCAACTCCCAAGCCAAAACCCAAATCAATCACTCAACAGAAGTAGAAACCTTTCACAGAAAGAAAACTAGACATGGGAGGGGGCGAAGACGACAAGAAGAGAGGTATATCCACCAGTGGTCATCCTCCTCCTTCGGCTCCCGAGTATGGAACCTTCCAAGGCGTCGCCAACTATCCTCCTCCACCGCCGCCCGGCGGCTATCCTCAGCCAGTTCCTCCGCCGGGAGCCACCGACCCACCACCTCCGTACTACCCTCCCGGCTATCAGACCGTTCCCGGTATATCTCTCATTTTGTATTAGCACAACCACTTTCATGCGTTTGTGAGTCTGTCTTGTAATCAGATCAAAGATTGGATTTTTAAGTATTGTTAAACTGGAATTGACTCTAAATGGATCAGAGAACCTGTTTGTGTTGATTGGGTTGTGATTGATTTGACTCATTAGTCACTGCAACAACGTTAATACAATGGTTTTGTGTTCAACCAACCTCAATTGTTGGTTATGCAACTGACAAGTATGCTCTTTTTTATTAGATACTCAAAAATGGTACTAAGAGCATGTCATTGTGTGACTAGATCAGTTATGTAGTGGTTTGGTTGGATCGGTTGGGTAGTGGTTGTAAAGATCCATATTTCTTTAGTGCAAAGTTTGTTAGTGGGTTGACTTGATTTATATTTGGTTGTTGTTTGTATCCATTTTGTATTTGGTATGATGATTGGATCTTCATTTGTCATTATGTTTTCTTATTGATAAAGTGAATGTCTTTCTTGTTGTTTTAGGTTATGCAGTTGCTGAGGGAAGACCTGTAAGACAGCGTCGCCTGCCTTGCTGTGGTTTGGGTCTCGGCTGGTGCCTGTAAGTTATTCTGCTAGAAGTTCAAATAGATTTGCACCAGATGATAGAATTGACATAGCGCTGTATTTCTTTCCTGTGTTTGGCTCTTATTATCTTGAATGTATAATTTCTGAATAAACTGGACAACACAGGGGAGGTTCTATGGTTGGATGTGGGTTAAGGGTTCAGTTCTGATCCTTATCTGATATTTTGAACTAGTTTAGTAGTGTTCTTAGGTACTAGAAATCTTTAATCGAATAATGGTAAAGATTGATGAAAGTTTCATAATGCTCTAAAGTTACAAAACATAAAAGCTGACATGAAATCGACTACATCAATGAATAGATTATTAATAATAGTGATAAAAATCTTTTCTGTGGAAATGTTCAACTGACACATATGGAACTTCAATAGTATCTTGATGATGATCGGTGATGATAATATAACTATCAGTATTGTTGCGAGTCATGACAATTTTAACTATCATTACGTTGTCATCACTGATCATGATATGTTGCCTTGGGACCCTTTCCTCACCTTCACACTATTGATTCTGAGCATCTATTCTTTTCACTGCTAGAAATAACAGAAATCAGTTGCTAGCTAGGATGTGGTTAGGTTGTTAATTGTAAACAAACTCTGCTTCTTTTGCAGGTTTATCATTGGTTTTTTCCTTGCTGCTATTCCGTGGTATGTTGGGGCGATTATTCTAGTTTGTTCCAGGAATAGGATGGACTACCGAGAGAAACCAGGATATATCGCTTGCGCAGTTGCCGTGAGTAACTTCATTACCTTTATAATTTGTTACCTATCCTTCATCTAAATCTGATCTTTGAGTATGGGCATAGTATTTACTTCATTGCCGTGCTAATTGTGTCTTGTTCCTACACACTTTTTTCTGATACTGGTATATGCGCAGGCTATTCTTGCTACAATTGCTATTGTTCTTGGTGCCACAAAGGGAAGTGATGACTGGTAGTCTCACGGAGAAGAGTTGTATAGCTATTGATGCATATTAAGATTCCTTGAAAGACTATGAGGGGTGTCAATTAGCCTATATATACCTAGTGCTTAAACTTGTGGAACTCACTGTAATCTCGAGGATTCATGTTGGTATTGTAATATGTAGCTCAAACTATGAATGGTGCAATGAAAATGTTAAAAGATGATTATGTTGATATATTGATACTGTTCTTTAATAAATCAGAAAATACAAATGATCACAACTTCGGTTGTGTGCCTGAGTTCCAGCAGCCTTAGATAGGATACTTTTGGTAACAGAGCATCAGATTCCTGAAACACTAATTTCATAAATTGTAGTCCTTTTCCTTCCGCTATGGTTCTTACTCTGCAGTCTGCACAATAAGGAAATGTTGCAAGGATTTGCTTAAATCAATCTTTCCCCATGTTATCAAATATAGTTGTGATACACAGTCAAATAGTGTTGGGAATTCCATTATTCTTTTGTTCAACATCGCCGAACATATTTGACCTTTCGAGGGTCATATAGTAGTCACTTTCCCCAGGAGTATGAGCAGTCAATGAGTCATGGCAACGGACCAGATAATGCCTCCTTCATAAAGACATATGGTCACCACACCACTTCAAACTAGACACCGGTTGGGCGACGATGCCGACCCAAGGACAAGAAGGTTAGGAGCTAGCAAACAACAATGGTGCTGTTACAACTTAGAGAACTAAAACCAAAAACTGGACTGTTCAAAGTAAAATGACTTTGAGACTTGTGTTGGTTCTCAGTAAATTTATTTTTGGGCCCAAACAACCTGAAGTTGCAGAAAATTGAACAGTTATCTTCTCTCTTTGGTACTTTTAGCCAGAGTATTGAAGGGGCAAAATAACACAATTATCCGAGTAATCAATGCTTTGCCACTTTTATCACCTGCTTCCATGGTTTCACCTCCAGAGTATTAACATCTCTAGAGTCTTGAGGCTCTGTTGAGATACAAATCGGCAATGCCGATGGTCTCTTTAGAAACTCTTTTACGAAAATGCTGTTTTGGAAATCCTGAAAAAAGAGGCCAGGCTTGTTCAAGTTAAAGATCTAAGGCAACCAAGTAAGCCAATGTGTTTGTGCTCTTTTGAGTAGGAGCTTAAGGTATGCATGTCATCATGATCAAATTTCCGATAAAGCTAAACAAGGTTGACAAGAACGACACAATTAAAAACAAAACGACTGCAAATAGATTCGTATATAGTAAGGTCAACATGGCGCTTTTACAACTTCAATAGAGAATTAATCCCTCTGAAAACAAAAACTGGACTATTCAAAGTCATATAAAGTAAGGTCAACTTGGTGCTTTTACAACTTCAATAGAGAATTAATCCCTCTGAAAACAAAAGCTGGACTATTCAAAGTAAAATTACTGTGAGACGTGTTTTAGGCCTCAATGAATTTATAACCTGAAGTTGCAGCTCATATAGACTCAACCTCACAAGTCTCTGAAGCTCTTGGAAACATACCTAAATTCCTCTTCAACGCCTTTGCATCTCCACAATTATTCCTTAATGTAGAGATGGTCATCGTCTTCAAAACTTCACTATTCTTGAACAAGTACTTCATGACTTCCATCTCTTCCGGATGTCCTTGTGCAGATAATCTTCAGCTTTGACATTAAACAAAGAGGCATAGCTTGTAGAGTTTCCAATCGATTCTCCGAGCATTGTTGAGTAGTACAGTCACAGCTGTCAACCTGATGACGATTAATACATAGAATGAACAAAACCAGAATTGTTAAGAGCTGTATATTTATATCATATTGTATAAGTAGGCACGCATGCACCATCTCTGTTCAGCTTTACTATGAATCTATTTGCAATAGTTGTTGTAGTATAAATGTATTATATTATAAATGTCTATATCATGTAAATAAATACTTGAGTGTATAGATAGATACTTGAGTGTATGAAGACTTGTATGACATGTTTTATACCAAGAGGCAACAAGCATGACAGATTTCATCATTGAGATTGTTATGAATTTGGTTTTCTCTTTGAGCATTCACACTACAATGTATTCCTATAAATACCCTCTTGTGTGAGATGAATAAACACACTTGAATCTCCATTCTCTCTGAAACAAAATTCTCTCTCTCTTTGTTATTTTACGTTTGTTCTTAAACACGTTATCAGCACGAAGTTGCTCTAGAATTAGAATCGAAAATCGACAAGAGAAAGGAAGTTCATCATCCAACAGAAGTCATTTTTCCAAACCTACAAAAAAACTCCAAACCCTAGCACATATCAAAGCCCTTGATCCAAGAAGCCCAGAACCGGCCTCAGAACCGCCAGAACTGGCTAGGAAACAGCTTGAACCGGCTGCCAGAAGTTTTGAACCGCTACCGAGAGCAGCCGAGCAGTTGCGCAGCAATTGCTGAGAAGCTGCTGAGAGTTGCCGAGCGGATCTGCCGAGAAGTTGCCGAGAGCTGCCGAGCGGACATGCCGAGAGCTGCCGAGCGGACATGCCGAGAGTTGCCGAGTGGACCTGCCGAGAGCTGCCGAGAGGACCTGCCGACACTTGCTGACAGCACTTGCCGAGAGCTACCGAGGACCTGCCGACACCTACCGAGGACCTGTCGAGCAGCTGCCGACAGATCTGCCGACAGATCTGTAGGGCAAGTTTCCGACGACTTTTCCGGCGACTTTTCTGACATTTTTCCGACGATTTTTCTGGCCAAATTTTCTGGCAACACTATTTCAAGTATGTTTTCGGAAGAATTGGAATGCCTTCTCGATAGTGGCACCACACATACTATATTGCGACATAGGCAATTATTTTTATGGATGACACCTAGTCGATCTTCACTAACTACGATGGCAGGACCATCACAATTGATTCATGGTTGAGGACCAGCTCAATTTTTGTTGCCAAATGGCACAAATATTAATATTGCCGAAGCTCTATATGCTCCAAGGGCTGGAAGAACCCTATTAAGCTTTAAAGACATAAGAGCCAATGATTTTCATGTGGAAACACATTGTTAGAATGGACAAGAGTTCTTTTGCATCACCTCTAATAACTACGAAAACACACGAGTATTAGAGAAACTTATGTGTCGCTCTAGTGGATTGTATGCAACCACTATTAGAGTCATTGAATCCAACCATGTCATGAATGAAAATTTATGGGATCCAGACACATACAGGCTTTAGCACGACCGTTTGGGACATCCAGGTCGTGATATGATGCTCCGTATATTAAAAACTTCACACAGACATCCATTATTCAAAACGAAAAGAAGTACGAACCAGACATTGGTCCAAAGAGTTACTTCTAAAGCATATCATTCGTTTTGCAAAGCTTACTCTTTAGCAGAGGTAGGATGGAGACCATCCTATGCAAAGGACACTAAAGAAAATATATCATTCTTGCAAAGAATACAAGGTGATATTTAGATATTTTATTGTGTTGGTTGATGCATCGACACGTTGGTCATATGTCATGTTCTTATCCATAAGAAATGATGCATTTTCTAAACTTCTAGCACAAATCATTAAGTTAAGGGCTCACTACCCTGATCATCCTATTAAGTCAATTCGTCTTGACAATGCTGGAGAGTTTACATCAATTTTTTTTGATGATTATTGCATGTCCATTTGGATTGAGGTTGAACACCCTGTCCCTCATGTACACACCCAAAATGGTCTCGCAGAAGCTGCCATTAAAAGACTTCAAATGGTTGCTAGGGTATTGGTTATGCGCACCAATCTCCTATTTCTGCTTGGGGCTATCCAATATTGCACGCAGCTATGCTTATTCATCTAAAACCCACTGCCACCCAACCATTTTCTATGTCCCAGATGGTGACTGGGTGTGAGTCTGATGTCTCACACTTCCGCATATTTGGGTGTGCAGTCTATGTGCCAATTGCGCCGCCATAGCGCACCAAAATAGGTCCTCAAAGACGCTTAGGCCTTTATGTTGGATATGACTCTCCAACCATTATCCGCTACATAGAACCCTTGATAGGTGATCTATTTACCGCTAGATTTGTGGATTGTCACTTTGATGAGACAGTCTTCCCGTCATTAGGGAGAGACATGAACACTAATGTTCAACAGAAAAGATAGGAATTGTCGTGATTTGTCTCCACTTTCTCTCATCTTGATCCCTGAACCGCACAGTCTGAAATAGAAGTGCGGAGAATTCTCGATCTTCATAACGTAGCAGAATCGATGCCTGATGCTTTTTCTGATATCGCTAAAGTGACAAGACCACACATACCTACTGCAAACGTACTTGCAAGGATTGATGTCCCTAAAACTAGAGGACATGACATCCCCTATATGGGTGATGTAGTGCCTAGGCCCATGGCTCCTACCAGGAAGCGCGGGAGACCCATAGGTTTTGATGGATGCTCGCCCAAGAAAGAAAGCGAGATTGACACAAAATAATCAATTAATCATCGATACACATAATCCATCTCATGAGAATATTCCGGATTATGGTTATATCCAAGAGACATCATTGGGGGGACGCTCCAATGGCAGAACCAATTCCAGAGAATAGAGAGATCTCCATGAATTACACTAGTATACATGTAATGATGGATAGAAATTCTATGGCTATTGATGATGCATTTGCATATCATATTGCAAAAGGAATTATAGAATACGATGATATCGAACCTCACTCCATTGAAGAATGTCAACGAATAGCAGATTGGCCCAAATGGAAAGATGCGATCCAGACTGAATTGGATTCACTAACAAAGAGATAAGTATTTGGATCTATAACGTTGACACCATCAAATATAAAATCTGTTGGCCATAAATGGGTCTTTGTTAAAAAGCGTAATGAGAAAAATGAGGTTGTAAGATACAAAGCCCGCCTTGTGGCACAAGGTTTCTCACAACGTCCTGGAATAGACTACGAGGAGACATATTCTCCCGTAATAGACATTATAACTTTCCACTACCTCGTCAGTTTGGTAGTTTCCGAAAAACTCGACATGCAGCTCATGGATGTGGCTATAGCATATCTCTATGGGGATCTAGATTCAGAGATATATATGAATGTTCCAGATGGACTTCAATTACCCAAATCAAGTGGCTCTAAACCACAGAGCGTGTTTTCAATAAGATTAAGACGCTCACTATATAGATTGAAACAATCCGGACAGATGTGGTATAACCGTCTAAGTGACTACTTGATTGGGAAGGAATATGTTAACAATGAAATATGCCCTTGCGTGTTCATTAAAAGGACAAGTTCCGGATTTGCAATTGTAGCAGTTTATGTCGATGACATGAACCTAATTGGAACTCTAGATGAGTTAAAAGAAACTGCTAAATATTTGAAATCCGAATTTGAGATGAAAGATTTTGGAAAACACGGTTTTGTCTCGAAATAGAACTCGAGCCACCGTAGTGATGGGATTATGATCCATCAGTCAGCGTTTACTCAAAAGTTACTAAGGCGCTTTAATGAAGATAAAGTAAAGCCTGTGAGTACTCCTATAATCGGCCGTAGTCTTGAGCCTAGGAAAGATCCGTTTCGTCCAAAGGATGAGGACGAAGATTTATTAGAGATGAAATATCATATCTAAGTGCGATATGTGCATTATTATATTTAGCTCAATGCATAAGACTAGATATCTCATTCGCAGTAAACTTGTTAGCTCTACATAGTTCTGCGCCAACACACCCCCATTGGATTGGTATAAAGACAATCTTTCGATGCCTGAAAGGTACGATTGATATGGGCTTGTTTTATCCCTACAGAGAGAAAAGAAAAGACGGAAGCATGGGATCAGACCCCACGAAGCAAAAAGCCACATTCCGTAATGTAAACACCGAGAACACTATCCATGGTGATCGACGTTCTCCTCCTCCCCTCCATCAAAATGATAATGATGTTTTGATGGGCTTTGCTGATGCAGGGTATCTCTCTGACCCTCACAAAGGTCGCTCCCAAACAGGTTATGTCTTTACCATGAGAAGCACCGCGATATCTTGGAGATCTACAAAACAGACCCTTGTTGCTATTTCCTCAAATCATGCAGAGATTATTGCCCTATATGAAGCCATGCATGAGTGCATATGGCTAAGGTCTGTAAATAGACATATTCGAGGAACTTGTGGTTTGAAGTTGTTGGAACATTTTAATATTTTATTTATTATTGAAATTAAATTTGGGTGAATTTATTTTGTGTTTAAAATCTGAATTTATTTGTGTGTTTAAATTCAGAATTTATTTTGAGTTTTATTTGTAACTCATGGTGTTTATTTTGATTTATTTTGGGTTTTAATTCTTGTAACCTATGGCTATTGGTTACTACCCTATTAATTGTAGGGAGTGTCCTAAGAGTCTATAAATAGCACCATTTTTTGCATGCTAAAATATATCCTTGCTAATGCTATTACGAAACACTACTATTCACCCATCAACTTTCTTTCCAAAATTCCCCAAAAGTGTCTTGTGTGTTTTTTGGCCAAAGAAAGGTGTTCTTTTGGTGGAGCTTTGGGTTCCTCCAATTTGTGTAGATTGGTGTGAGCCATACAACTTATTGTTGGGCTATTGTATCCTGGAGGGGACAAGTCAAGAGATTTCTGGTGCACCGGCATTGTTCCGCAGAGGGCTTGAATCTCATTAAAGAGAGCGAGATACCCGCGCCTCAGCCTATTGTCAACGAGTTTCTCATATAGAAATTATAATTTTATTGTAATTTTCACCATCAATTTTAAGGAGATTCATCAATATGGAGCGTACTCAAGAGAAACCATTTGACAATGTGGGAGATCTCAACAAGCCTTTCCGCTTCAAAGGTGCACATTTCAAGAGATGGAAGGGAAAAGTTCTCTGCTACCTTAATCTTCTCAAAGTTGCATATGTGCTAAAGGAGAAGAATCCATCAAAGAAGAGTACCGAAGGCATGAAGGATGATGAACTCTTTGCTCATGAAGAAAAAATTGAAAAATTTCAAAAAGATGAGTATAATTGTCGGTACTATCTCTTGAACTGTCTTGCTGATCATTTTTATGATTATTATGATACAACATACTCTTCTTTGAATTTTTGGCATGCACGTTTATGTCATATAAATAGTAGATATGTGGGAATCATGAGTAGCTTGGGTTTAATTCCTTTAGTGCAAAAAGATTTTGAAAAATGTGAGACTTGCAGTACAGCAAAGATTACTAGAAGGCCTCACAAAAATGTTGAAAGGCATACCGAGCTATTGGAATTAATTCATACAGACTTGTATGAATTTGAGGGAGTTTTAACTCGTGGAGGTAACAAGTATTTTATCACTTTTATTGATGATTGTTCCAAATATGCTTATGTCTATTTGTTGAAAAATAAAAGTGATGCTTTTGGCAAATTTAAAGAGTTCCTCCTTGAGGTTGAAAATCAATTTGGTAGAAAAATTAAAAGGCTCCGAAGTGATAGAGGGAGAGAATATGATTCTTCTGAATTCAATTCTTTTGTTCAATCTTTAGGAGTGATTCATGAAGTTGCTCCACCTTATTCACATGCATCTAATGGTGTGGCAGAAAGAAAAAATAGAACTTTGATTGAGTTAACAAATGCCATGTTGATTGATTCAGGTGCTCCCTCTAATCTTTGGGGTGAAGCAGTTTTAACTGCTTGTTATGTGTTAAATAGAGTGCCACATAAAAATACAAAAATTACACCTTTTGAGGTGTGGAATGGGCATAAACCAAATTTGGGTTATCTTAGAGTTTGGGGTTGTCTAGCCTTTGTGAGATTAACTGACCCTAAAAGACCTAAATTGGGTGCTAGAGGTACTACTTGTGTTTTCGTTGGATATGCTTTAAATAGTACAGCCTATAGATTTCTTGATGTTGAAAATCATGTTGTGATTGAATCTGGTGATGCAATTTTTCATGAAGAAAAATTTCCTTTTAAATCAAAAAATAGTGGGGGTTAAGAATTTAGAGAAAATGTTCTTACCCAACCTAGTTCTTCTTCTTCTAATTTACATATACAAGAAACTTATGAAGCTGAACCTAGGAGAAGAAAGACAGCTAGAGTTGAAAAGATTTTGACCCTGACTATTATGTTTATAATGTTGAGGAAAATCCTTTTTCTTTACATGAAGCTTTATCATCACCAGATGCAATTTTCTGGAAAGAGGCTGTGAATGATGAAATGGAGTCTCTGATTTCTAATAATACTTGGAAATTAGTAGATTTGCCAACAGGTTTTAAAACCATTGGGTGTAAATGGATCCTTAGAAAAAAACTCAAACCGGATGGAAGTATAGACAAATATAAAGCTAGACTTGTTGCTAAAGGCTTTTAAGCAAAAAGCTGATCTAGACTTTTTTGATACTTTTTCTCCTGTTACAAGGATTACATCCATTAGATTATTGATTGCTATTGTTGCAATTCATGATTTGATTATTCATCAAATGGATGTGAAAACAGCATTTCTAAATGGTGATTTAGATGAAGAGATCTATATGGACAAACCAGAAGGTTTTATAGAACCTGGTCAAGAGCACAAGGTATGTAAGTTATCTAAATCCCTTTATGGTTTAAAGCAGGCTCCCAAACAGTGGCATGAAAAATTTGATTCCTTCATGATTGAAAATGGTTATAAATTAAATGAATGTGACAAGTGCATATATTATAAATCTTGGAAAAATTCACATGTTATTATTAGCCTCTATGTGGATGATCTGTTAATTTTTGGCTCAAATTTGCATGTAATTGATGAGACAAAAACTATACTTAAGAGCAATTTTGATATGAAAGATCTTGGTGAGGCTAATGTTATTTTGGGCATGAAAATAACAAAAACATGTGATGGTATTTTTCTTGATCAGTCACATTATATTGAGAAAATTTTGAAGAAATATGATTATGTTGGCCACAAACATGTGTCTACTCCTTTTGATTCTAGTGTTCATTTATTTCCTGTTGAAAGTGAAAATGATGTGATTAATCAAAAGGAATATGCTAGCATGATAGGCAGTTTGCATTATGCAACTGATTGCACTAGACCTGACATTGCATATGCAGTTGGAGTACTTAGCAGGTTCACAAATAAACCAGGTAAAGAACATTGACATGCTATTGAGCGTGTTATGAAATATTTGTTTGGTACTAAAAATTATGGATTATTTTATAAAAAATATCCTGCTGTACTTGAAGGCTTTTGTGATGCCGATTGGAATACTCTGTCAGGTGATTCTCTCTCTACCACTGGTTATATTTTTACATTAGGTGGATGTGCTATTTGTTGGAAATCAAAGAAGCAAACAATAATCTCTAATTCAACCATGGAAGCTGAACTAATTGCTCTAGCTTCAGCAAGTGAAGAAGCAAATTGGTTGAGAGATTTATTGCATGACATTCCCTTGTGGGAAAAACCTATACCACCTATATTGATCCATTGTGATAGCACTGCAGTTATTGGTAGAGTTAATAACCGTTATTATAACGGTAAATCCAGACCTATAAGAAGAAAGCACAGTACTGTGAGTTCATATTTGAGTGATGAAATTATTAATGTGAATTATATTAAATCATGTGATAATCTTACAGACCCTTTAACTAAAGGCTTGGCAAGAGAAAAGGTCTGGAGTACATCGAGGGGGATGGAATTGAAGCCCATATAGTCATGAGCCATATATGAGGACACCCAACCCGGTGATTAGAGATCCTAAAAACTGGGCTCAATGAGAAAAACGAATCATAAGGTGGCCGTAAGAAAAAATGTACTATAGTTTCTTACTCATCCCTATGATGTAAGTGCATTAATCTTGTAACGTATATGTAGGTTGAGTTTATTAAAACTCTTAATAAAATCTGTAGCTCATATGAGTGGGATGTCATAGTTACAAGAGCATCCTTGACGGATTTTACCTATATGAGTGTGAGAGTGGGGCCGCTCTCTATGAGAATTGGGCTTATTCTTGAAATACACTCATGAAAACCGGGATAAGCACAAGGCCGTAACATGCTGGCTAATAAAGCTCATATTAACACCTGAATTATTATGTGTGAGCAGTAGTTCTTATTTTTCCTTAGGCAGTTGTAGTTCAAGTCTGAGACCACTATCAACTCTGGAGTAGGGATTGCTGTTTCACTAAGTGAAGGTTCAATGCAGAGCACACCTTTATGATGCATAATGGTTCGTCTTTGGCTGGTATCTTTTGTTTATATTTGTTTTTAAAATATTAAAATGAGTGGGGGAATGTTGGAACATTTTAATATTTTATTTATTATTGAAATTAAATTTGGGTGAATTTATTTTGTGTTTAAAATCTGAATTTATTTGTGTGTTTAAATTCAAAATTTATTTTGAGTTTATTTGTAACTCATGGTGCTTATTTTGATTTATTTTGGGTTTTAATTCTTGTAACCTATGGCTATTAGTTACTACCCTATTAATTGTAGGGAATGTCCTAAGAGCCTATAAATAGCACCATTTGTTGTATGCTAAAATATATCCTTGCTAATGCTATTACGAAACACTATTATTCACCCATCAACTTTCTTTCCAAAATTTCCCAAAAGTGTCTTGTGTGTTTTTTGGCCAAAGAAATGTGTTCTTTTGGTGGAGCTTTGGGTTCCTCCAATTTGTGCAGATTGGTGTGAGCCATACAATTTATTGTTAGGCTGCTGTATCCTGGAGGGGATAAGTCAAGAGATTTCTGGTGCACCAGCATTGTTCCGCAGAAGGCTTGAATCTCCTTAAAGAGAGCGAGATACCCGCGCCTCAGCCTATTGTCAACGAGTTTCTCATATAGAAATTATAATTTTATTGTAATTTTCACCAATAGAAGTTTACCACAAATTAGGTTTCATCAAGGGCGACAATACCAAGCATATATCGCCGAAATTCTTCTACAGTCAGCAACAACAAACACTTCTGAAGATTGAAGTAAATCAAATCCGATAAGAAGATAATGTAGCGGACTTATTTACTAAGTCATTACCAAAATCCCATTTCGAGAAATATGTAAAGAGTATCGGATTGAGAAGGATATCCGAACTCCCACGATCTTCAAGGGGAATCTAAATTAGGGGGAGTATCCAGAAACATACTCCACACTCAACGCGCGTTGTGCGCTTTTTCTCCTTCGACCAATGTTGTTTTTTCTCACAGGGTTTTATTACTTAGCAAGGTTTTTAACGAGGCAACTTCGAAGCGCACCACCAACACAATACTATTGACATGAAATATCCAAGGGGGAGTGTTGTAGTATAAATGTATTATACTATAAATGTCTATATCATGTAAATAAATACTTGTGTGTATAGATAGGTACTTGAGTGTATAAACATAGGTACTTGAGTGTATGAAGACTTGTGTGACATGCTTTATACCAAGAGGCAACAAGCATGATAGATTTCATCATTGAGATTGTTATCAATTTGGTTTTCTCTTTAAGCATTCACACTACAATGTATTCCTATAAATACCCTCTTGTGTGAGATGAATAAACACACTTGAATCTCCATTCTCTCTGAAACAAAACTCTCTCTCTCTCTCTTTATTATTTTACGTTTGTCCTTAAACAATAGTATATTTTTTATTGTATATTCTCTTATCACCTTGTCAAGCCTTCTTTTTAATTACTTAGATGTCAACATAAGGATTGACCAAGTGAAATGGTGATTGAAAGGATAATTGTGTAGAATACAAAACGTACGTCCTCTGGTAAATCATGGATTCGGTGAGTATTTCAGAACCATATACCATGGTCTAATGCAGCAGAAGGTTTCATAATTCCCTGTATGAAATCAAAAGGATATCCAGTATATAGAGAATTTGGGAATGATAGACATGGATTGAGCAATCTTTAGGTTGTTTATATAGGCAAATTGAGAAAATTCTAGAACAAGTGTTGCTGGAAAGTAGAATGAGTTTCCTTATATGCTTTAAATTGGTTGGTGAAAAACAATGGGGGTTACAAATCAAATCTTTGTGGTCATCGGTTTTGATAAGAATGTAAACTTGGTCGTTATGACCATGAATATTGTGGTTACTCACCCTTGGTGAATAATAACTGGTTAGGTTGTTTATATAGGCAAAATGAGACAATTCGAGAACAAGCGTTTCTGGAAAGTAGAATGGGTTTTCTTATATGCTTTAAATTGGTTGGTGAAAAACAATGGGGTTACAAATCAAGTGTATGGTCATCGTTTTTGATAAGGATGTAAACCTGGTCGCTACTGATCATGAATCTTGTAGTTACTCACCCTTGACGAATAATATATGATTGAGATTAAAACACTTAATAATCCCGATAAAAAAAACTTAATAATCTTTAAGTTGATTATATAGCAAATTGAGACAATACGATAACAAGCGATTTTGGAAAGTACAATGGGTTTTTCTTATATGCTTTAAATTGGTTGGTGAAAAACAACGGGGTTACAAATCAAATATGTGTGGTTATCGGTTTTAATAAGGATGTAAACCTGGTTACCAATGACCATGAATCTTGTGCTTACACACCCTTGGCGAATAATTATGGTTGAGATTGAAAAACTTAATAATCTTGTGGTTACTTTTCATTTTTTATTTTAGTTTGAGGATTGACTTTATTGTTCACTAGCCGCCTCTCATATGCTATGTATCTGGTGAAAATATATGATGACTACATAGAGAATAAAGTGTGAGAAAATTTTTTTTGAAGTCTTTTAAGATTTAAAAGTTGAGATCTATATTTGTGAAAATAGTACGTTATGCTCACCTAAGCGACAGTTTTAAGAAACTATGAAGAACAAATAAATTTAGCCACATGTTTTAAGTTTAGAGTAATGTGAACCACATTTTGGTATACCACCTAGAGCTTACCTTATGTGGTAGCATATCTGACATTGTCATATCATTTATTGAAAGTTTATAATTCATGAATGATTATACCATTTCTGCTGCCACATAAGGTAGGCTTAGGTGGTTCACATAACATTACTCTAAATTTAAAGTAGAAATTATATATAACAACTTAAAACTGTGCATTTATTTTAGCCATTAGATTCACTTTTTTTTATTTAATGCAAATCAATATTTCTCATTAATAGTCTCAAGCTAGAGCAGTACATTACATACATTTTCACTGCCTTAAAAAAACAGAGGGCAAATAAGAAAATGTGGTATATAGAACTAGTACCACTCTTTAACCAACACCCATGCTCACTTATTCAAAGCAGGCCTATAAATTATGGAAGTAATACATAAGAAATAGGCCAAGTTCTGAAAAAACAAAACTCTATATTTTCCCCTTGCCCTTGACACTAGGGCTAGGAGGTTTGGTTAGGAAAGCTAAGCAAACTTCCTGTGCTTCCGCCACCTTCTTCTGTTTGGAGGGGTTCTTGTTCTTTGCACCAAGAGGTCTTCCACGCTTCTTTTTTTGTTTCAGCAGTACCAGCCACCTCAGATTAATACTCCTGGAGCTTCAATCAAACCCTATGATCTAGCATTCAATTTGGAGCTAAACTTCGACATCTTCAGCTTTTTTGTTAGAGCCTCAGCGCTTCCCACTGAAGTGAATAACTCTGGGAGAAGTACCTTGAGCTTCTTTGGGGATTGATAATCGGAAGACTGTCTGTCACACTTGGAAGGAGCCACTGCTTCAACTGGGACCAAAGCCAAAGTGGCAGCCTCCTCTTCTTTATTGGAGGATGATTTGGTGTCCGAACCTCATAAGAGGACATGCTTACGACCACCTTGCTCTTTCGGGTGAAAGAGAGATCTTGCAACTGAGGGTAGGATTGGAGTCTGGATGCCCTGGAATTTGAATAAACCATTTGCAAACTGACTTTGTGCAAAGCTCATAGATGGACCCGTGGTCTCTAGCCTTCTTAGCGTTGGATTCATGTCCATTCTTGGATGAACCTTTCCATCTGTTGTAGGACAAATACCATTTTTCATGGAAAATCAAATCACAATAGTTGCACTTACCAACAAGGTTCTCAAAGAAGAAAGCAATCTCTTCCTCAACTCCCGGGGCCAGCTTCACTTGCTTTTTCAGAAAGAAGGGTTTGGATAGGGCATATGAAACCCTAACCCTAATATTGCCTGTAGTGTCAAAAAGCTTCTCATCCAATTCGATAACCCTAACAGCAATGGCAGCAATGTCTCGTATATATGGTGTCATTGTCTTCAAAGAGAGGTGGTATATTAGTGATATGAACCCAGAAGAACAGAGCATCCAAGGCCACCGAGTGTGGCGATGCAATCCCATCATATTCCTGCATGACAACCGGGGCTTGAGTGAAGCGCCAAGGCCCTACGCGTAACACTTTGTTACGATCAAGTTTGAGATCAAAAGCAAAGACGAACCTGTTTTCCGGCATCTATTGGATTTTAAAATCCTTTTCAATAACCCATTTACCCACACAGGATGAAAGAACCGTCGAAGGTCCTGCAGTGGAACAGGTTTGGTGGTGAGCGGCCGAGCCAGCAGGTATGCCTGCAATCCTCTTCGTGCAATAGAGTTCGCAAATCAGGAGAGATTAACAACTTCGTTCGTGGCAAGGGCAAGGGATGCCACGAAGGAGGCCGTCACATCCTCCATGGTTGGGGTAGCAGAAGCGCGAGTTTGCCTTGCGGCAGTTTTGGTGTGGGTTTTAAGATTTTTAGCGTCCATAGCGGCACTTTAGGGTTTTGGGTTTTGCCATTAGATTCACTTATCCCTCATAGTCTCTAAAAAAACTCTCTCTCAGGTGAACAATACTCTCTTAATAATAGTGTAGAGTTGAAGTTGAGTTTGATATTTTTAGGCACAAAAATGGTGGTCGGGTCGGGTCTATTTCGTTGATATTTTTATTGTAAATTTGGCTAATTTTATCAATCATTTTTAGGGAATGTCATCTCTAGAAGTTACTGTCATTTTACCGTGTTACTGCAACTTTTGATGGCTATAACATTACTTTTGAAAGGAAAATAAGCACGCAAATGAAAAGTATCTCTAACGTGAAATATTATGACTAAAATGAGAAAAAAGTTACTAGTAAATTGTTTTTTTTTTTTTTGAAAGAAAGGCTTATGCGACTACCCTAAGTCTTGATTAATTAAACTGCTGAATACAAGGGTGGGGCGGGGGAGGAGAGGGGGGTGGGGGGGGGGGGGGGGGGGGGGTGGGGGGAGAGCATGAAGCCTAAACCCCTGATACAATAAGCATCTAGAGGACATCCTGAAATAATACCAGAAGTCTCTACAAAATACATGTATTCAAAAGTGCACTAGTGGCTACTACATTTGCTTTGACAGAGCGGTGACATACCGGAAAGCTAACTCAATTGCAATTAAGCATAATTACCAAAATCACAGGTTTCCCACTATGTTGCCTCCGGAAAATAAATCCGACGACACTCAGTTTCATATCATCCTGCCAATAGGAGGCTGCAACTATTTAAAAATGGATGATCGCCTCGCTAGGTCAAACATGGCACTTAGAGTGCATATACAGGCATTTAGCCCGACTAACCCTACAAAATATATGTAGGGGACTTATTTCATACCAACGGCGAGCATGTCAACGGCAAGACAACACTAACCAACTCAAACAAATAAAACTAAAATAGAAATTAAAATTATTAGCCCAATGTGAAAACTTGGACCTAGAGTAAAACCCCAGGCATAGGATAGTCCCACCATCGTACAATGGCCAATAGGGCCCACACCTTGATTCCAGCCCAATATGACTTGGGCATAGTTGGCTCAAGCACCATCGCGTCTCCCAAACTAGAGCGCCGTCGCCTCTTTCGGATCCCGACTGCCATCGACCCACCATTTCAATCAGAGTTCTGGAAAATCCCCTCCTCCACCACCACCACGACCCCAAACCATGAGGGTCTGATAAGAGGAACTGCCATCTCCTGCAAAGACCTAATACCAAGCCTTTCATCGACTCTAACTGCTACAGTATTCGATCGAATTCACCCATAAACCCAAGCTCCAGATCAGATGCTAACACCATCCACACAACCGGTCACCTCATTCTTCCCCGAACCGTCCTTCTGTATATATATGTCTATCATATTTTCTTTAGCAGCGCTTGTTCTCAAGCTAACACTATCACCGCCTCCTCGTGTCCACGATGAATAAGGTGGCCAGCTTCGAATCTCAAGACTTTTAGATCCGATATGATCCTCTTCCCACCATTTGACAGCGGTGTCACAGGTTTTGGCAGCAATGGTGTTGCAGCCGCCGGTCTATAGTTATTGGGTTGGGGCCCAAAATATCTAGGGCTAGGGATTATGGGGCCCATTAGGGGGTCTAGTAATTTTGGGCTCAACAATTTTGAGGTTGGTGAGGAATGTTGGTGAGGATAGGCACTCCAACCCTAAGGGGAATCGAAGGAGACGGTGCTTGCCTAAGGTTTGGTCTTGGTTTAGTCTATCCTAGTTGAAGATCTTCTATGAGTCTTCTTAGAAGTCTTGCTCAATATGTGTACTACAATTGCGTGCTCAGCGCATATTAAGTAACAACCAATATTTTTCTTTGAAGGCGAAGTTTCTTTTGTATACTCCTATGCTTTAATGTTTGTTGGAGTAGTTTATGTACCAAAGTAGGTGTAGGCCTATGTCTTGTATTGGTGTATGTACTATTCCAACCTTGAGGTTGTTTTCATATATCCAATGAACCGTTTTACATACCCTTGAAAAAAAAAGGTATAGATGAGGGAGAGTGAAACATAGGATAAGTAAATTACCAAATGAAATTCTTAGTCACATGTTTTTTTTTTTTTTTTTTTGAAACAAAATATGCTGTTACGACCAGCATTTTGTGTATAAGATGGAAGCAAATATATTAATTAGCTCGTTTTGTGTATGACATTTCTCGATCTCCAACAATAAGTTGGTACAGGTTTAAATTTTGAATCTTTTTGTCCTCCCAAGTAAACAAAAATCCACGACTATATATATATATGTGTGTGCGGGGGCCTTATATATTCTAGCTTCAATGACAGAAAGTACTTTCCTTACATAATTCTGACATCAAGATTGTCTACATTGTTATGTGGAGGATTTCTTTCACATTGAGAGCTGGATTTGCACAAAGCTAAATGTGTAATGTTATTGAGCTTGATCTCTATATTCTTTTTATATTTTTGAAAGAAGGCAAGTACGGTTGTCTTTAAGCGTTGATCATTAATGAAACTGCATAATACATTGGGGAGGGGGGGGGGTATGATATATACGAGGGTTTGTACAAAAAGTATGTATTCTAACATGTACAATTAGCGAAGAGTGCACTTTTCACAACTCTATTCGCTTTACAAAGGTGGTGACATACTGAAAAGTAAATGCTTACTTGAAGCAATAATATACTAATACGATAAGCTTTTCCACTATGTAACCACTAAAAAAATGAATCCATTGACACTTAGTTTCATTCTATCACTAGGAGATTGAAACCATTTGACAAAGTAGGGAATTCACCGCCTAATTAGGGCAACTATATTCGCTTTACAAAGGTGGTGATATACTGAAAAGTAAATGCTTACACGAAGCCATAATATACTAATAAGATAAACTTTTCCACTAAACCGAAAAAAACCAAATCCATTGACACTTAGTTTCATTCTGTCACTGAGAGGTTGCAACCATTTGATAAAGTAAGGAATTCCTAATTAGGGCACACTAGGTGTGTATTCTGCAACAGAGCCCACATTGCGCTACCACAGCTTAGTAGAGGCTTATTGCCGACTTAAAGCCACATCATAAAATAAAAACCAAAATAAATAAAAACAGTAAAAACACTTCAGGCCAATTTCGGCCTAAAGTATGAGTTCAGGTCCACAAACTATCCAACATATTGTTGAGAAAATAACCATTGGGCCAACCCACCCCTTTCGGCAGTACGATTTGATCCCACCTGCCTCAATCTCCCAGCTTGAAACAATCTCTCTAAGCCATTAGTGAAACCCTCAACACCATGAATTGATCCTGAGCATAGCAACAGACCCAGAACACGTACTAGACCAGACCAACGTGGTGCTTCTCTCGTTGCCTCATTAAAAACCTTTACCGAGTAACAAAAACCCAATGGGACAAAAATAACCTCGATCGAAGGGGAAAAAGAATACAACACACCCTTCACGTTTCGAGACCATACATGTAGACATCTCCCCCTGATGTCTGCGCCTCCACCTGATGATTACGATAATAGGAGTTCAGATAGTTTCCGCAAGCCAATTCTTGCCACATATTTCTCGAACGTGGATTTAGGCAATGACTTAGTAAACAAGTCTACCACATTATCCTCAGATCGAACCTGGTTTACTTTGATCTTGAGGAGCTTCTGTTGTTGCTGATTGTAGAAGAATTTGGGCGATATATGCTTGGTGTTGTCACCTTTGATGTAGCCTTGCTACATCTGTTCAATGCAAGTAGCATTATCCTCATAAATGCTTGTTGGCTCATCTGTGGTAGACTTCAAACCACAATTACTTCGAACATGCGTAACTATGGATCGTAACCATATACATTCACGAACTGCCTCGTGAAGAGCAATAATCTCTGCATGATTCGAAGAGGTGGTGACTAAGGTCTGCTTTGTAGACCTCCAAGATATCGCGGTGTTTCCCATGTTGAATACATAACCAGTTTGGGAACGACCTTTGTGTGGGTCAGAGAGATACCCAGCATCAGCAAAACCTTCCAAAACACCTATATCATTTTGAGATGGGGAGAGGGAACGCAATCCACCATGTGTGGTGTTCCAGTTATTTGATGGGTCCAAATCCATCATCTCTCTGTAGGGATAGAATAAGTCTATATCGATCGTACCACTTAGGTATCGAAAGATATCTTTAACACCAGTCCAATGGCGTCGTGTTGGCGCGGAGCTATATCTAGCTAACAAGTTCACAGCGAATGAGATGTCCGGTCTCGTGCATTGTGCTAAGTACAATAATGTGCCTATTGCACTTAGATATGGCACTTCTGCCTCTAACACTTCTTCGTCGTCATCTTTTGGACAGAATTGATCTTTCTTTGGATCAAGACTACGGATGACCATTGGGGTGCTTGAAGGCTTAATCTTATCAGTATTGAAACGCCTAAGCATCTTTTCGATATAAGCTGATTGATGAATCAGAATACCATCTTCACGGTGCTCAAGTTCCAAACCGAGGCAAAACCGTGTTTTCCCAAGATCTTTCATCTCAAACTCGGATTTCAAGTGTTCAGTGGTTTCCCTTAACTCTTTAAGGGTGCCAATTATATTCATGTCATCGACATAGACCGCTACTATTTCAAATGCGGAACTTGTCCTTTTTATGAACACACATAGGCATAGTTCATTATTGACATATCCCTTCCCAATCAAGTAGTCACTCAGACGGTTATATCATATCCGTCCGGATTGTTTCAATCCATATAGTGAGCGTTTTAATCTTATGGCCAACACGCTCCGTGGTTTAGAGCCACTCGATTTGGGTAATTGAATTCCATCTGGAACTTTCATGTATATTTCCGTATCTAGATCCCCATATAGATACGCTGTAACCACGTCCATAAACTGCATGTTCAGTTTTTCAGAAACTACCAAACTGATAAGGTAGCGGAACATAATGACGTCCATTACTGGAGAATAGGTCTCCTCGTAGTCGATTCCAGGGAGTTGTGAAAAGCCTTGGGTCACAAGGCGAGCTTTGTGCCTTACAATCTCGTTTTTCTCATTACGCTTTCTAACGAATACCCATTAATGACCAACTGGTTTGGTGTTAGGCGGTATTGGTACAATTTTGCCAAATACCTTTCTTTTCGTTAGAGAATCAAGTTCTTCCTGGATCGCATCTTTCCATTTTGGCTAATCAGCTCTACGTTGGCATTCATCAACGGAGCGTGGTCCGATGTCATCAGTCTCAATAATCTCACGCGCTACTGAATACGCGAATACATCATCAATGATGATGGAGCTTCTTTCCCACTTCCCGTGTACACTATTGTAATTCACAGTGATCTCTACGCTCTCAGGGATATGTTCTGACATTGAGGCGTCCCCCAATGATGTCTCTTGGACATAACCATAATCTAGAACATTCTCATGGGACGGATTTTGAATATCGATGATCAAAGGATTTGTTTGTGCCTCATTCGCTATCTTTCTAGGGCCAGTATCCTTCGAACCAATTGGTCTACCACGTTTCCTTGCGGGACCTGCGGCCATTGATGCCACATCATTGCCATGTTGGGTAATGGCGCCATCTCCTGGTGTCACAGGAATGGCGTCATGTCCATTATTAGGGACATCAATCCTTGCAGGCACGTTTGCAGCAGGTATGTGTGATCTCGTCACTTTGGCAACATCAGAAAACGTATCAAGCAGAGTGTCTGCTACGTTCTGGAGCTTGATTATTCTTCGCACTTCAAGTTCGGACTGTGCGGTACGGGGATCGAGATGAGACATAGTGGGGACAGACCATGAAAATTCCTGTCGTTCCTGTTGAACATCTGTGTTCTTATCTCCCCCTAATGACGGGAAGACTATCTCATCAAAGTGACAATCCTCAAATCTAGCGGTAAAGAGATCTCCTGTCAAAGGTTCAAGATAGCGGACGATAGTTGGAGATTCATAGCCAACATAAATGCCCATTCGTCGTTGTGGACTCATCTTCGTATGCTGTGGCGGCTTAATAGGCACATAAATAGCACACCCAAAAATGCGTAAGTGTGAGATATCAGGCTCGTACCCAGTCACTAGCTGTAACGCAGAATAAGATTGAGTCGCAGTAGGTCGTAGATGAATGAGCGTCGCTGCGTGCAATATTGCATATTCCCAAGCAGAAACAGGAAGACTGGTGCGCATTACCAATGTCTGAGCTATCATTTGTAGTCGTTTGATAGCAGCTTCTGCGAGACCATTTTGGGTATGAACATGGGGAACTGGATGCTCAACATCAATCCCCAATGACATGTAATAGTCATCGAATGTTTTCGATGTAAACTCCCCAGCATTATCAAGTCGAATTGACTTAATTGGATGGTCAGGGTAGCGAGCCCGGAGACGGATAATCTGAGCAAGGAGTTTAGCATAAGCAGCATTGGGAGTGGATAACAACGCGACATGTCACCAGCGTGTCGATGCATCAACCAATACCATAAAGTATTTAAAAGGTCCGTATGATGATTAAATTGGTCCACAGATATCCCGTTGGATTCTCTGTAAGAACGGAATAAGTATTTTGGGATCCTTTGCGTAGGACGGTCTCGGTCCTAATTTTCCGAATGAATAGGCTTTGCAGAATGAGCGAGGGGCCTTAGAAGCAACCAATGAGGATTTTGGTTGGGCCGGAGCATCTGCAACGCTATTAGAAGCAAAATGTGTAACTACATCTCCTGTGATGGCGTTAGAGCCATGTAAAATGGTGTGTATGGCGTCATTGCCACTAGGAGGAATAACCATGGCGTCATGCTCATGGTTGGTGCCATTTGTGGTGTCATCATAAGGGACAAGAGCGGCCTTGCGGCGGCCCAAGACAGCAGCAGCTCCTGAGGCTGTAGTTTTTGAGGTCTTGCTAAGTCCGGGAATCAATGTTTGATTCTTGCTTCTTCTCATTCTGAAGAACGGATGCTCGTGTGAAGTCTTTAGTATACGGAGCATCATATCACGACCAGGATGTCCTAGTCGGTCATGCCAAAGCCAATATGTGTCTGAATCCAAGAGATCTTCTCTTATGACATTATTGGATTCAATTGGTCGAATTGTAGTGACATAAAGTCCACTAGATTGACACGTAAGCTTCTCTAAGATGCGCTTTCTGCTGCAATCATTAGACGTAATACAAAGGAATTCTATTCCGTTCTCATTATGTGTTTCCGCATGGAATTCGTTGGCTCTTATATCTTTAAAGCTCAATAAGATTCGATTTGCCTTAGGAGCGTAGAGAGCTTCAGTGACTCTAATCAAGGTGCCATTTGGCAAAAGGAATTGGGCCATTCCATGTCCTTGAACTAAACCTGATGGCTTAGCCATCATAGTCACAGAGGAATATGTAGGTAACATCTCTAAAAATAATTGCCTATGTCGTAGAATGGTGTACGTAGTCGCACTATCAGCGAGACATTGTAGTTCATCCATTCTTAAAAGAAAGCTCATAACTAAAAAGGAGTCATAAAGAAAAGAACTAAATTTTTATTGATAAGCCAAATGGAATTACATCATCATTTAATCAAAGAATATCTAATCCAAAAAGAGACTAGCTAACGCAAACAATGGCAGTCATCTAACTTCTTTCGGTAATTTCAATGTAAATGTGACTAGGTGAGTAGAGAGATGTCGGTGGAGCAAAGCTCGCTTAAGTACCACTTATCTCAAAACCTTCCTAGACATCACATTTACAAGGAGTACGCCTACTTTGAAGTAAGATTAAACCATTGGCATCTACTACAAATAATATGGCAATTGCCTACATCTCTTGGAAAATAAAAAGACTTAATCAAAATCGCCAGTTTCTGGGTCTTGATCTTTGTAGTCTTCCACCCTTAGATCGAGATCGCCATCTTGATCTTCTTGTTCCATGTAGTTGGCCTCCCTTGCTTCACGATACATTTTGTATGCGTTTGCAACGTTCTGGGATGCACTACACTTCTTTGCCCAATGTCCACTTGATCCACATCGAAGACAAACATCTTTATGGTCAGGCTCCTTTGATCGAGGTGCATTTGATGCACGAGTTGGACGGCCATTGTTCTTGGTGGTGTCACCACCATGGCCGGAGGCTCCACCTCTCTCTCTCTCTTCACACGTTGACCTCCAAGGTTCTGTGCACGCCTATCTTGGCGATTTCCTTCCTCTTTAGGGCGAGAATATGGACCAAAACGTCCAGAATTATCCCTACTCTTAGAGTTTCTCTCCTTGCGTCCTCCCTTCTGGCGCTTGACTATAATTAGACTCCGGAATAGACTTAGTTCCCATAGGTCTAGCATTATAGTTCTTCACAAGGATATTGTCGTGCTTCTCAACTACGTTCATGGCGCCAATGAGCTCATGAAACCTTGTGATAGGTCTTGCATTCACATCAATCCGATAATTCTTCGAAATCATCAGGGCAGAGACGGGGAAGGTAGAGAGAGTCTTCTCGATCAACATCGTATCAGTTATGGTTTGTCCACAGAACTCCATCAAGGACTTGATACGAAGGGCTTCCGAGTTATAATCAAGTACGGACTTGAAGTCGCAGAAGCGGAGGCTATGCCATCTCACTTCTAAATCAGAAGCAGGGAGTCACGAACGTTGCCAAATCGCTGCTGAAGTTCCACCCATAGTTTTCTGGGGTCTTCCTCATTGAGGTATTCACTTTGGAGAGCATCATTCATGTGCCTTGTCATGAGAATTATGGCCTTGGCTTTATTTGCTTCGAAAGCACGAAGTTGCTCTACAGAAAGCATGTTCTGACTAGGCTCTTGGATGGTTTCCAGAAGTCCATCAGCCTTAAGATGTTGGCGCACATCTCGGACCCACCTATGGTATCCTGCGCTAGTTGTCTCTAGTGGAACAAAGTTAAACTTATTCAGGTAACTCATCCTGAAAAAAAACACAAGATTAGGGTTAGTTTCGGAGCATAAAAGGCTACCACGGAAAACAATAAGAATTTCTGAGCGTAGTCGCTTCCAAGAAATTAGGGATTTCTGAGCGTAGTCGCTCCCAAGAAAATCCGATTCCAAGAAGGGTTTTGGATTAGATCGAAACAATGATGTATGTGGTCGACCGTTTTTCTTCTTAACAAATTCTAAGTTTGGAGGACTCTACAAGCTCCAAGCTTGGAGTGAGCACGAACCCCCACAGTTCGGCTTTAGGTCTCCCCTATGAAGAAGAAAGGGGGTAGAAGAGGGGATGTTGCAAGTCCCTGAGAAAAAGAAAAGAAATTGAAATTACGGAAGCAAAAGAAATTAAATAAAAAAAATACCTCGAATGTAGGCGTGGGCTTCCTCTCTTTTTTGTTCTTCTCTTCTTCTTCTTTTCGGGCCGCCGGTCCTCTTCCTCCTTTTTTTTTTTTTTTTTCTTTTTCGGGTTGCAGGCCCTCTTCCTTTTTTTTTTTTTTTTTTTCTTTCTCTTTCTTCTTTCCGGCCCACCTCTTTCTTTCTTTTTCCTTTTTTTTCTTTCTCTGCAGCTACACGTGGGTAGATGGCGTGACGGCTTCAAGTGGGGCTGGAGGCTTGGCGGCTTGGCTGCTGCACGTGGGCTCGGCAGTGGGCTGCTGCAATTGTCTTCTAGGCCTGGGGCAGCGTCTGACTCTGGGCTGGGCTAGGACAGAGGCAAAGGTTGGAGATGCAGACGGCGGTTCAAGGGTGCAGCGGATTCAGGCAGGCGGTTCGGGCGTTTCTAGGCCGGTTCAAGAGATAATTTTTTTGGTTCCCGAAATCTGGGGACGAGATGCAACTTGTGACAAAAGGTGGCAATGAAGGTTGGACGGGAAGATGGCGAACCGGGCAGAGGATCTTCGGATTCTTCTTGGGAGGCCGATTTGAGCACTTCAGACGACCGGTTCGGGTAATTCCGGCCGGTTTTGGGGGCAACGCGGCCGGTTCTGGGTTCCTGGGGATGAGAGCTTCAAGGTGGGCGGCGGAGGTTTTTGGGATTTGAAGGCTACGAATTTAGGGTTTCATGGTTAGAGCTTCGTGCTGATAACGTGTTTTAGGGAATCAGAAATTGAGAGAAATTCGTTGTGTATTCTCATTGATAATAGGGGCCTCTTTATATAGAAGATTACAATGCATAGAATCTGAACATACAAGGAAAATAATTCTACATTGAATAGGATTTTAAATCCTTTTATAACCCTATTACCACTAGGTCAAGTAACCTAGAGTTTGAGCCAGACACATAATCTAGATTTCCTTGAACAAATCTCTATATTCTATCAGAGGCGGACCAGATTTTTTGAACTACCTAAAGGAGTTTGTACAACTGGGAAAAAAAAAAAAGGAGTTTGTACCAAGCAAAACATTAAAGGCTTTGACTCTGAGGTCAAATTTTATTATCAACCCACATTGCATTTCCTGAGCCTCAAGTTCCTCAATGTCCATATTTATCATCCAGAAAACAACCGATCTGGAGACTTTTCTCATCCATGCTCTTCTAGACCTCAAGATCTGAGACTCTGAGTATCGATGAACAATACGAGAAGACGTGGTGAAATTCAACATCATTGGGCCTGAGCTTAGAATATTTAAAATAAAAAAAATAGGGAAGTGCAGTGGAACTGAAATTGAAATTGAAAGTGAAAGTGAAGGCGAAGAATTGAAGTATATATTAGTTACGTGGTAATGTAAGGAATTGAAAGGTGGAAGACTAGAGATATAAAATGATTAAGGTTAAACTTTTTTTTTTCTAGAAAATAATTTATCATTGATATAAGCAAAATGATGATTTAGAAGGTATTGGTTATAGAATTTACCTCTGATAAATCGTTGATTTGATGAGTACTTTAGAAACATAGTCAGATTCTGTGGTCTTAGCAACATTTTCCTATACCATGCCCCAAAAGATTTGGCAATTCCCTTTATGATATTCAAAACCTATCTAACTGAATAAAGAATTGAGAAGTATATAAGATTTGTGCACAAATGAATCTGACTTGTCTTTAGGTCGTTTTTATAGGCGAATTGAAAGGATTATAGAACCAGTGGTTTTGGAAGTAAAAAGGGTTCGTTATATGCTTTAAATTGGTTGATAAATTAAAAACAGAGGGTGAGATTGGTTTTGACACATTCAAGTATTTATTTTTTTAACAATAAATAGAGATTTCATTATATCAAAAAGCCAGAACAGCACATACATTATATCTCTATGCACTTGTCCTTGGTTTTAACAGATTCATGTATTTAAATCAAATTTAGCATTTGTTAGTATTCGTTAAAAAATCCTTCTTGAGGATCATCTTCTCTTTCTGGTAAGTAGGTTACCTTAATTGTGCTATGGCTGCTGATGCGTTCAGGAAATTGATTCACTATAAATTTTGCCAAAAATTGAAAACATTATGAAACAAACATAAATAAGAAGTAATTTAATGTATTTCCAAAAAAAAATATCATAGTATAGAAAGCAACAATATACAGGGTTGAAAATGATTGTTGACCTTAATTAAAACTTAAGATTTGATTCCTTAATCCTATATGACATGCCGTGTCACATCCACATCATTGTTGTTATCCACGTCATCATGTGCAAAAGTCAATCACATCTATTTTTGATCCAATGAGTATTATTTATTCTACTTGATTATTATAATTATTTTTTTACAAGAAAATTTATCACAATATATATTAGCCATAAAGGCACAACCAAAACAACAATAGAATTAAGCTTTTTTTTTTGGTCAATATACTAAAACACTTCCCACTAAGAAGGCTTCTCTCGCTAGCCGCTATTTTCCTTATAAACCCTAGCCGGCGTTTTTCAATACATTGCTTGTTCGACAGTGGCTAGCAGCTGTATCGATTTTGGTCGAGCTACTGTGGCTACTGTCGGATGTATTTTTTTTAATTTTTTTTAAGAATAAATGATTAGGCAATATTAGCTTCTCAGAGGCAGACTTATTTAATTTATTAATAATAAAGAAAAAATATAAAGTACAAAAGAGGTACAAAGATGTCAATGAAAGAGAAGAGAAAGGAACTTCCCCCTCATGTACAATTCTAAAAGAAAGAAACAGCCACGAAATTGAAAAGCTAGCACCCAAAATATGCCAAATTTTCCCTTGCATTCTTAAAGTTGATCATGTAGCTAACCTTGCGCACAACTTCCTGAAAATAAAAGCCTCTTCACAAGGTGTGAGCAATAACAACAAACCAACATCTTGGTGGAGGGGTGGCTCGTGTGTAACTTTTTCATACGGTGAGGACTGGTTTCGGTTCTAGAGGAGGCGATGGCAAGGCTTCATTGTTTGGACTGCTGGTGGCTTAGTTCCTCCCCAGCTGGTTTCTAGTCTGAACCTCCTAGAAGTGGCGCGGTGGCGCTAGGTTGAGGGGATTGGTTCTGGGTCGGGCAGCAGGTGGGCCTTGGCTGGCTTTCCTTTGGGCCTTTTGGGCTACTATTAGATAGATTTTTCTTTATAAATAAATCTCTACTTTTGGGAGCTGTGCACTGTGGTGTTTTGTTTTTCCTCGCTTTTTTAGTGAGCACTGTTTATTTAATGAGTGGTCTATACCTATGTATTACTGTGGTACCACCACAACTTGTTGTTTGTCTATTAATGCTAGCAGAAAGATATGTAATGCCGATTTTGGCTTGCGATTAATATATGGTCTATGACCTCATTAAAAAAAAGAAAACAACAATAGAACTACTAAGCAAGTTTTATTATGGGAAAACTACAAAAAAAATACCAGAACTTTGGAGGTCATTTCAAATAAATACCTTATCTATAAAATCTTTTACGTAAATACCCGAGCTATTCTTAATCATACATAATCTCAATTCCGTTAAATATTCCGTTAAAACAAGCATTAACTGCCTACGTGATATGTTTGACCATTTCAATTCCTATTTACTGGACCCACCAACGAGGGTATTCACCTGTGGACAATAACTGTTAACACGCCTCTCTCTGCGGAACAGCTAGTGTTCCTCTTGCTAGTACCATTCTGAAAATAGAGCTCAAAGAAGAATACTTCCCTAAATTCATTAGCCACAATAGATTCAAACATGTTTTTCCCTAATCAATATTTTTTTTATGTTCATAATGAATCAATACCCAGTTCATTATCTAAATATCTTTCCAAAATATATAACAAAGGCATCACGATACTAATCCCTCCTTTTCTCATATACAAGGAAAGCAAATCCTTTCTGAGAAATCCGAGTTGCCTATTGGAGAAGAACAAGGAGGCATCCAAATCTAGGGTAAGGCTATGGTAATGATAATATTCCTCATACATCAACTTCTTTTTTCACCACTTTGAAGAGTCATTTTACCAATTTAAAGACTCATTTTACCGCTTGAGAACTCGTGTGGTAACTAAGAAAATTTATCACTTTAAGGACTCATGTTACCACCTTGAGGACTAATATTATTTTGAGGACTCATTCTACCACTTTAAGGCAATTGTATGCATGTCATACGTTAACATATATATTATAGAATTTCCCCCAAATCCAATGGTTTTCAATCGCTTTCCTCAACCACTTCTCCTTTTGTTTTAGTTCTTTCTAGTGAGGAAAGAATCTGATTCTACCTAGAGTGAATTTCAATTCCACCATTATTTTACTTCCCTCTATGCAGGGCCGGTCCTGAGATTCTAACGGCCTGAGGCGAAGAATTATAATGTGGCCTCCCATATATATGAGGAATTTGATTCTACACTCAAATTCACACACCCCTTTTAGAATAAACCCATCCATAAGAGTGTTTTAATATACACCCAAACCAATTAATTAGGTTTATTCAAAAAAAAAACCTATTAAATATGATAAATATTAAAACCCAATGTTGTTAAGAATTACTAAAGCTGCCACTATCAAATTCCCCATTCACCTTTTAAATAGGATTAATAGTCAAAATCATCTAGCAAATATTATGGAGTTTGATTGACGTTATTGTTGGTATTACCTTCACTTTAGGTTTTAATCATTACTTAATTTTAGGTGTTTAAATTAATATCATTATTATGATATAATGATGAATTTTTGGTATGTTTCTGCCTATATATAAAAGCTAGTGAATTCATTCGTCATTTTTTTTCTTTGGGTGGAGACCTTTCACAAAGTTACATATGATTTCAAAGGATGATTTCAAACGACCTATTCATAAGGTTTATTTCATCATTTTCTTATGGGTTAGAGACTATCTTTCAAATAGGTACATATATCGTATTCGTAATTCAAATTACCTATGCATCAGATTTATTTAGTATAATATCTTTGTTAATCTCTTGATTTTGTGTAAAGCTTGAATTGGATGGACTTTTACTAATTAGAAATTTCAATTATGAATTTGGTACAGAACTTGGTTTCATTCCTTCAAAATAGAATCGTTATTTCTAATTACCTGATACTTAGATTGCTTTAATATGTAATACCTATGATTTAGATGTTTGTTTTTGTAGTTTTAAATTATTCGTGTGACTCTATATCATAGGTTGTTTATTCCATAACCTATAGTATTGACAATTAATATACCTATAATTTAGATAATATATTTTGGATATATGTATGTAAATCCTAGTAGTGTTTTACCTTTAAAATAGATCTATGAAGGTAATTTGCAATTGTATAAGGAATCACAACATGCATGGCACTAGCAGTTAGGAGATTTTTGAAGACTACATTGCAAAGTGCTAATCGAGATGATGGATGAAGTGTTATAATGTTCTTTATATTAGGTTCTAAAATGTAAAGTTTATATTTCAATTGTAAAAACAAATTTAAAATTGTTTATTTCAATACTGGATGAACATCATTTATGGTTGTACTCATTGTCCTTATTTCAATAAAGTTTTTGGTTTATTCCTTCAAAAAGAATGTGTATTTAAATTACCTTGATATTAGAAATAATTTTTTTAATATTGTAGAGTTCATTTTCAATTGTAAAACAATGAATGATAATAATGAGTTTGCTAAATTATAGTGCAAAAACTCTTGCACATTCAAAATTATTCAATGTGCCAAAAACAAGGGATAATTATATATTAAACAAACGCTACAGTTACACGTAACTATTATATGGTCCTCGATCACCCCATAGAATTAGGCATCTGTGTAGAAAAATGTAGGGGCGAAAAAACAAATATCTTAAAGCAATCAATGTACATCAAGTACATTTTACATGGGCTAATTACATTAACTCGACTATTTTAGAAAATTAATGAATATGGAATGATTGTATAACTACACCTATTAGAATGGCTAAGAAAATAACATACCTCAATGAGAGGATGTTTAATCATTTCGAGAAAGAGAAATATTTATAATAGGAATATAACAAAATCTGATGATACACAAACATATTTATTAAAAAATTGCAAATATATAGATCTCGGAAAGGAAGAAATATAGGATAATTAAGGTAATTAATCGTTTTAAATAAGAGAAAAATCAAGGATTAAATTGATTATATTAAATTCTAAATATTTAAATTCAGAAAATAGTCAACAGCTATATTTGAGGAATATTTTATTTATTCAATCAGAAGGGCAAAAAAGTCAAACTAAAAAAAGTGAAAAATCTTAATTATAGATTTAAAACCTATAAGGAAGGTTCAATATGTGAATTGGGTGTAGATTAAAAGAAAATATAGGGAAGGTTCAATATTTGAAGCTAGCAATAGTTCCTTTTGGGTGGATAATACTCCAGATTGCATTCTGGATGTATTACATTTTGATTGTAACCAACTCATTTGAGTTCACTCTATAAAAGTTCTTTCTTCGATTCAAAAACAGGAGCTTTGTTTTTTGGGTTTTTATCTAATTTTCTCATATATATATGTATATATTTTTTTTCTTTTCCCCGCCAAGTAACAGTACAAAATCATGTATTTTGAATTAAAGTAAAGATGAATTGATGAAATTAATATGCAAAAAGGAAAAGAAAAGTTGATATAGCAAGTTTCGATCTAGCCCTCTGAATTAAGTGATTGAAAGGATTAAAAAAAGAGAAGTGAAGCAGGAATGGGATTCAAACCATGGTGGAAGGAATGCATAATGACTTCGTTTTCGCTGGAGCAACTCGCCATTCGTATTTATTGAGGTAAACATTATATATATATATATATATATATATATGATATCTATAACATACATATAGAAACTCTTGAAGCCCTCGGGAGCCCGTGGCCTGAGGCGGCAGCCCTCAAGGCCGGCCCTACCTCTGTGTTTTCACTTCGTTCTTATAAAAAACTTCCCATTATCACTCCGGGAAGGAAAACGCTTTCGGAGATAGATATTTTTTTTTTAATCGAAAACGAGGATGGGGGGTAGGCCGGAAGAAAGAAGTCGGGAAGCGACATTACGTTGAAGGATCTCGAAGGCAAAATCATACTCTCTTGTCGTCTTCCAAAACGCAAATTTGAAAGGAGTGAGAAACATATAAGGTAACCCTACTTTTGGATTCAGTTTCACACTCAATCCTATAAACCCTTCTCATCTTCTTCTTCCTCTCAACAACTTAAAGTCTTAAACACACTGGTTTTGAAAATGGGTAGAGCAACGAGGTGGCTTAAGGGCTTCATTGGCATTAAGAGAGACAAAGATAGAGAGCAGCACCTAAAACCCAATTCATATTCAGCTTTCGTTTCTTGTTTTGAATGAAAGAAAGCTTCAAGCTTTGGGATGGAGGCGAGTCTTCTGGCCACTCTGCTGTGTCATAATCCAGCCACAATCCCGCCAAACCTTTCACTTGAATACCTTTGTTGGTGGGTCCAGTCAATAGGAATTGAAATTGTCAAACATGCCACGTAAGCAGTTAACAGTTGTTTTAACGGAAAGTCTAATGGAATTGACATTTTGTATGATTAAGAATAGCTCGGGTATTTATTTGAAATATTTTATAGATTGGGTATTTAGTTGAAATGACCTCCAAAGTTCAAGTATTTTGTTGTAGTTTTCCCTTTTATTATTATTATTATTTTTTTTTGCTCTCTCTTTGGGAATGAGAATTTGAGTGGAATACATCGACATCCACTACAAATCATCTATCGCATAGATCAACTTGAATTATATAACACACACATACATAGATGGTTTGAGTACTTAAAAAAAAAATTGCATAGATCTCAATGCTTAAGGATACTAGAATTTTTTATGTTTTATTTTTCAATGACATTAGATTATCAAAATTGAGATCAAAGGATTAACACGGGGTTAATTACATATATGTGCATATTTGAAAATTTTTTTACCCATAAGGTCACCAATTAGTTTTTTCCCTTTATTAGACCACTAGATTGAAAAATGTGTTATATTTTGGATATTAAAAACCAACATATTTACATAAATGCCATTAGAGTAAAAAGTCAACAATCATTATCTCTCTCCTCTCTGGAAGGTCTCCAGCCAATTCCGGTGGGTCTTCGGTCGACATCCGGCCAACTTCGGCGGGTCCAGCAACCATAAAAGCTATTGTTACTAACATAAAAAACTACTGTTGCCAGCAACAAAAACTACTTTTGTGAGATTTCCGGCAATCTCCAACGAGGTCACAAAAGCTACTGTCGGCAGCAACAAAAGCTACTATTACCAACAAAATCTACTGTCACTAGCAACAAAAGCTACTCCGGTGAGATTTCCCGCGATATCACAAAAGCTACGGTCACCAACAAAAGCTACATTCTCCAAAACTAAAAGTTACTGTCACAAACACCAAAAGCTACGCTCACCAGCAATAAACGCTACCTTCACTAACACCAGAAAGATACACTCATCAGTAAGAAAATCTATTATCGCATCACCAAAACTTACTCTCATCAACACCAAAAGCAATAATCAAATAGAACAAAAACTACTTTCAGAGACTAAAAAGCTATTCTCAGAGACTAAGAAAAATACGACAATGTAAAGGATACAACAAAATAAAATGCTACTGGAATCGAAAAAAGAAAACATATTCAATGTTACAAACGTATGCAGGGTTCAACAATAATGTAACTATATAAAAGCCTACTTCCATACTTGTAAAAAGCCACTACTATAGTTGCGAAAATCTATTACAACATTGACAATAGCTTTATACAACTATTGTAATGCTACTTCATTTTTCAATGGTGATGCTCTAGTTTGCCACCTTCAGCATGAGCCTTCATTTCAAAATATTTTATACACAACTTACCAGACATTAACAAATTCTATCTTCGTTGAGATGGATTTGCACTGCGCTTAGGCATAATGTTGTTGAAGTTGATCTTTCTATTTTATCAGAGGGAGATGAGATTTTTGAGTTGCCCAGCAGACTTTTCACTAGCAAAACACTAAAGGCTTTGACTCTAAGGTCAAATTTTATTATTCACCGTCCTATTGCATTTTGTTTCCCAAGCCTCAAATTTCTCTATGTCCATATTTATCATCCGGACATCGAGTCTATGATGAATCTTTTTTTTGCGGTTCCCTGTACTTGAAGATCTGACTTTGGATGGAACCATAGGAGATGAGGAACTGAAATTGGACATCATTGTTGAGTAGTACAGGCACATCATTTCAACCTGAAGACATTAACAGTAAGTTTGTGCATTGAGCCTGAAGCTGAAAGTGATAGCGAAAGTGAGGATGTAGGCGGTGAAGATGATGGTGGTGAATATGAAAATGAAGATCATAATATCATTGGTGGATGTGGTTTCTATATCAAAGCCCCAAAACTAGAAACCCTAAATCTTAGTGTGGATGTTCTGTCAAATTATGAACTCAAATATGGAATATTACTAGTCACAGCCAATATCGATCTCTATGATCATTCTGCAAGTGAGCACCCTACATTTGCTAACCGTGCGTCAGCCCTTCTCGAATCAGTTTCGGATGTCAAGTATCTGTCTCTTTCAGCTCATTGTTTGGAAGTAAGTATTACTTGACTTAATCCTTAACTTGTTAATTAGTTCTCTTTATTATTCTTTGTTTATCACATTTATGATTTGTAAGAGTGGGAATGTTGAATTTGAGCACGAGTTTCTGTTTGATCATTGCATGTAGGCTACTTGTTTGCCTTAGTTTAATAAATTGAAGGAATTAAAGCTGCTTTTTCGAAATTGCCATCAATTGGAATCGTTGTTACTAGATATTCTCGATAGATCACCGAATCTGGAATGTCGTGTCCTAGATCGTGAGGTAAGATGTATTTCTAGTTAGGGTGTACTACTCAAGAATGCTCGGAGAATCCATTGGTTGAAAGTTGTGCCTGTACTACTCAACAATGATCGGAGAATCCATTGGAAACTCTAGAACCTGTACCTCTTTGTTTAACGTCAAAACTGAAGACTATCTCCATAATCAGATTCAAAGGACATCTGGAAGAGATGGAAGTAATGAAGTACTTATTGAAGAATAGTCTAGCTTTGAAGACAACGACCATCTTTGCGGTAAGGAATAATTGTGGAGATGCAAAGGAGGTGCAGAGGAATTTATGTATGTTTCCAAGAGGTGCGGAGACTTGTGAGGTTGAGTTTATATGAGCTGCAACTTCAGGTTATACCGAGGCCTAAAACAAGTCTCTATTGAAGTTTTTGTTTTCAGGGGATTAATTCTCTATTGAAGTTGTAAAAGCACCATCTTGACTTTACTATATATGAATCTATTTGCAGTCGTTTTGTTTTTAATTGTGTACATTCTCATCAACCTAATTTAGCTTTATCAGAAATTTGATCATGATGACATGCATACCTTAAGCTCCCATACTCAAAGTCACAAACACATTGGCTTACTTGGTTGCCTTAGATCACTAACTTGAACAAGCCTGGCCTGGTTTTTCATGATTGCTGTTTGGAATTTTCATAACAGAGTTTCTAAAGAGACCACATCAGCATTGCCTATTTGTATCTCAACAGAACCTCAAGACTCTAGAGTTGTTAATACTCTGGTTGTGAAACCGTGGAAGCAGGCGATAAAGTGGCAAAATATTGATTGCTCGGATAATTGAGTTATTTTGCCCTTTAAACTCTGGCTAAAAGTACTAAAGAGAGAAGATAATTGTTCAATTTTGTTACTAACACTGCTTGAACTTGTGAAAGCCAGTATGGTCTTGAGGATTGATGTTGGTTACATACTGTGATATATACCTATATAGCTCAAACTGCATGTGAACTAGTGCAGTGAAAATGGTAAAAGATGATTATGTTGATGCTTGGATGGATTGATACTGCTCAGGAATTACATATGTAAACAGCACTAGCCCTACGACATTGCACTCGTAGGTTATATATAGCTAGGTCTCTAGCTATATATATTTGAATAGAGTTGCAATTTCATTCATGGATTAAGGTTAAATGCCTTAAGAAAGACTCAATGTGATATACAATGCATTTGAATTTTGATGGTGGAGCAAGAGAGCAAGAGAAAATTTGAAATCACAGGGTTGGGGCTCTTTCAACATTTCCAGAGATCACAGTAAGCAAGTTGTTGCCAAAAGGATCACTGAGATGCTTAGATAGGTTTTCGACAGGACCTTCTCCGGTCACGTAAGCTTGGATGAAGAAACCGAGCATGGAAAACATGGCCAGTCTACCGTTCTTAATCTCCTTCACCTTTAAAAGTGCTGCCTGGTCGGGATCCTTTGCGAGCCCCAATGGGTCAAATGGACCACCTGGGTGAAGCTTGTCCTCCAAATCCTACCAGGAGAAAACAATAAGATTTGATTGAAGGCCACAGGTAAGTAAACAATAACCAGACCAACTTATTTTCTGATTCTGATATGATTGTCTTGAACACCGAAATAGTTGGACTAACATTCAATAGATGCAACATCCTGTTCTTGGTTGGAACAGAATAATTGATTTAGATAAGGGTAAGTACTAAATGTTTTAGTAACATACCAAACCATTTGTGAGTCTGTAGTATTCTGCTCCTCCAAGAAGAACGACCTCAGCAATAACAGCAACAACCAGGTTAATAGGTATGCTCTTGCCAAAGTAGTTCAATGTGTTCCCATCAAGGAGTAGAGCTCCAGTCTGCATTCATGTCATGTATACAAAAGTCATGATTTAAGTTGGTACGCTATTGATTAATGAGATTGTCATCAAATTGTTTCTAACTTCATCTTAATTAGTCCTAGTACTTGAGTTAAAAACTGAGAATCTCCATGCAGATTTCTAATTCAGAGCCAACCTTGAACCAAACGGCTTCAGGCCCGCAGTTAGCACCGAATTTGTTGAAGGCCTCTGGGATGATGAACCCAGCTGCACCGAGCATAGCCCAACGAGCATGGATCAACTCATATGCTTGGTATCTGCAATCAAATAGAGTAGTCCTCATAAATTAAACTGTTCTTTTTATAGATTACGTATAATAAATTCTTAAGGACAGAAAGACAGACAGAGGATAAGTATAGTATTACATACTTGCTGAAGTTTTCTGGCTTCTTGCTTAGACCAAAAGGATCATAACCATAACTGCATATATCCACAGTTGCACAGACGTTATAGCAACAAGACAATCCAAGATATATATATTACAGATTCTTTCATACACTAAATAGTACATTTATTCAATTTGGTTTTATAGTTTAACTTAACATTGCTTAATTACATATCAAAGCGGCCGGGTTCGTGTTCGGTACATTAGTGTATTTATACATCAAGTAGACTAGTTCGATCCAAAAAAGTAGACCGGCCCCATGCATTCATAGACTAGTTTGGCTAGATCTCGAGCTAGTATACAACTATTGGGAGCTGGTCAATTGCTTCAAGGAGCTAATGATGTAACGGTTCATTCATAGACTAATTGAACAGTACATTTCTTCGATCATAGTTATATGGTTTATACTTCACATAGCCAGCGATACTCAAAAAGAAATCAAGATAACAAATTCACAAAGTAGCAAGTCGAATCTTACTCTCCGGGAACTTCTCCGGTCAAGTACTCCGGGATCTCCGATCGGTCCAAGAGCCCCGAAGGCAAGTAAATTCTTCTTTCAGGACCTGAAGCAAGCAAACCCCCATAGCATTGTCGTCAATTACCGTTACACCAACCAAACCAAAACCATAAAACTGATAATATATGTTTGAAGTGCAGTGTTCATAGAGTACTTACCATACCACTTTGCGAGCTCATCGCTCTCGGGAGCAGCGACTACCTTGGCCTTGGGAGGTGCAGCCTTCTTCTTTCCGAAAAGCGCGACGGTCTTGAAGGTGGCTGGGGTGGTGGCTGTGGGAGCTGACCGGGCTGCGCCGCTGAAGTTGCTCTTGCTCAAGGGAGTTCCAAGCAACTCCGACATACCAACCGGCGATGTTGCAAGAGAAGCCATTTGATGAACTGAGTGGAGTGTCGAAGCTGCAAGTGATAGCAAGGTTGTGGTGGTACGTGACTAACTGTTAGTAGTGGAAACTATGGGGATAAGGAACGTTATGCTATAAGCTTGAGCTGGTGGATGTGGACCTGCCACCTTGGATTTCTTGTCCATGTCCGGTGATTGGTTTCTATGGAACTTACGCAATCCATTCCTGGGATTTCATAAGGTAGATTTGCTGATTTGGCAGATGATGCTGCCGACGTGTGGAATTTATTGGATAACATGTTCTATCCAATGTTTATGGACTATTTTTCTTTGTTAGTCTCAAATAAATGTCTTTCTCATCTGTCATTAGTCTGACCGTGAAAATGTTTGTGATCCCTATACACAGATTGACGAGTAAATCAATCAATAAGACAACTCACAGAAACACACTGACAATTAATTATAATGTAATTTTATTATGGAAACTTTTAAATTGCAGCTTTAGAAGGATTCTGTTTTTGAAGTTTAAAATCATGAGCCTTTAGAGTTAGTTCAAGCAGTGGGGGATTGAGAATTGAATTAGGACTATACTCGATCTATTCTCTCCCGATGTAACCAAAAACAAAAGAAAAAGCCTCATTAAACTACTATTTAAATTTGGTGCTCTATAAGAATTTTTTTTAAATAAAAAAATAGTTGTAAAAGCATGCAACATCCCCATCAAGTTTACTAATAGTTTATTTGAAGTATGTCTGTTCTAAACTGTATATTTTTCTTATTAAACTTTTTTTATGTAAAAGAATGAAAAAAAAAAATCTCACATCAAATAAGTGACGTGATAAGCTACAACATAGAAGTGAAATGCGTACTACTAACTACAATATAGATATGAATTACATACTACCAACTATAACATAGAAGTAAATTACGTACTACTAACTATAACATAAGTAAATTATGTACTACTAATTGCTCCATAACTTCACATCTTATGAAAATGTAGTGTAGATGGGGACAATATTGGTCCAAACTCATCGATCAGAACCAATTAGTAATAAGCATCTATTAACTCTACAAAATTAATCATCCTCCAACTCACAAGCAATCCTTTTATTTAGAAGGCAACATAAGGAATTGAAAGATGGCAGACTGAGAGCCTATACCGATACATTAAAACATATTGACTTGGTTAACTTAAATCAGATCGTAAAAAAAAAAAATAAAAAAAAAAGCGAAGAAAAAGGGAAACTGCCCCACGCGCATAAAATTTAGATCTAGGCTTGTCTTTTTATCGTCGTTCTCTCGTCCGGCTGTGCTGCGGCGTTGAGGCCTTTGGCCTTGCCGGCATGCGTCAAGTATGGCCGGATGGGATGGTGGGGTAGGTGATCGGAGATTGGGGCTTAGGGGGACTCCTTTGCTTTGGTTTCAGTCCGTGGTGGTGGCTGCACGGGACTTGAGAGAGGGGCTGATGGTGGAAGCCAGTCGTGTGACTGGTGCGCATTCGATCTGGAGTCGAGGCTTGGGTTCCGATCCGCGCGGATCTCGTCGTAGGCGGAGCGATGTCGGAGTGTGGATCGGTTTTGTGTCGCACAGCAGGCGGCGGGCTTGCTGGTTGTGTCCTGGTGCTTGTGCGCATGAGATCAGGGGTTGTGGGGGTGGCTTGGGACGATGGTGGATGCGAGTTGCTGTTGTTCGTCTGCCACAAGGCTGTCGGCGACAACGATTCGAAGGAGGGAGGGGTCCGTGTGCGGTGGCGCGATGGGTTTGATGGTGAGAGCATGGTGGCTGAGCTCCTTGTACAGGAACGGTCTTGGGCTGGGGTCAGTGCTTGGGCCTTTTAGGCCTTGATCCGAGTGTGGGCCTGTTCTTGGCCTGGTGGTACTAGGGCCTGGGGCTTCACCCTAGCTCCATTAAGTCTTATTTCCATTATTGTTGCTTTCTGCTTATGTTGTTTAGTTTGTTTTTGTTTTGGAAATAAGTCCCTATAGTAGTATTGTAGGGCTAATTGGGCTTGGTGCCTGTTTGTGCACTCTCTGTGCTTGTCTGCTCTAGATAGGGGCGAGTTCCTTACATCTGCAAATGGTCGCAACCTTCTAGTGGCAGTAACGTGTCTGCCATAGGTAGGCGGCGAGTTCCTTGCTTCGTTAATGGGTCGCTGTGTCCTAGTGACAGGATGAAATTAAGTGTCACTGGATGTATTTTCCAGTGGCAACATGATGAGAAAGCTGTGCGTATGGTAATTATGCTTTGCTGTAATCAAGTTGCATATCAAGTTATCTTTTCGTTGTGTAACCGCTACTTTATTGCAGTTAAAGCAAATAGAGTCGCCAGTAGAGCACTCTTTGCTAGTTGGTGTTTTGTTGAGTACAAGATTTTAGTAAAGACTCAGGATAATATTTCAGGATGTTCTCTAACTACCTATTGTAATAAGGGGTTTAGGCTCAATGTCGCCCCTTTTTATTCGACAGTTTCTTTAATCAATGCTATCAAGGCTTGAGGGCAGCGAACCGCCCTTTATTCAAAAAAAAAACTTAAATCAGATCGTTAACTTCAACAAGCCCGGATCTGGTTTCCGATCATTATTGCTGTTATTGTCAAACTAAACAGTTTGTTAAGAGATCATCAGCATTGCTTATTTAATTCTCAACAAAATTTGGTGTGTACACGTCAGTTCTCCTGTGGTGAAAGGCATGTGATGGAAGTGGCAACGGTTTTACTCTGCAGCTCTGCTAATTCTGTTGTTTTACCCTTTTACAAATACTCTGCTAAACGCAGTACCTCAGGGATCAATTTTTTTCTACCACAGTTTTTTTAACTTGTGATAGCCCATACATACATGTTTGGTGCTATGAGATACTGTTCTGGAAGCAAATTAAAACTGACAGGAAGAAGAAACTTTTGCTTTTTTATTAATGTTGCTTCAAGCAACTAGAGCAGTCGTTACACCACTATCAGCACTAAATACCATCTCACACAAGGAAACAGTTGCATAGAGATGAAAAAAAAAAAAAAAACACCATTATTCTGCTTGTTATTACAAACTTTGCTCACATGATAAGCGAAACACTACACATATTATGGCTACAGCAGCAAAGAGGAGTATATGATGTTCCGATGTTCATTTTCTGTTTGGAAGTTGGTTTGTGCGAAAATCCATACTAATATGATGCCCTCCCTTAAAAGAAACCAAAGATGCTGTTGGAATTGGAAGAACAAAAACATACGGCTCGGTGGAAACATGCTGCTGCAGGAAATCTTTGCTTCACACTTCAACTTAAGCCTGCATTAATTTATAACAAAGACATTGGATTACAATCTCCAATTTTGGCATAACTTTTGCATATATTTGCAATATAAAGACAGATTATTCATTTTATTGTTACTGTTATGGCTATTCTGCAAAGATAAACGTAACTATAAAAGTTAAGGATAAAATTCATTTCTTCCTTCTAGAGCAAGATAAGATTTTAATATCTTATCAAATGGTAATACAACAGAACATTAAACAGGACCGTAGACAGAACCTATGGTTAATGAATCGAGTAAATAAGGCAATCCAAACAGCACAGAAGACCAGCTGGCGGGAAATTCTGATAGAAGGCATGATAACTTGAGTAATTAAGATTACAAAATCAAGGCTGAAAAAAAACAAGACAACCTTTGTTTCTGATCAGCAAGAATCATGATGCTTAGAAGGTTAGGAAAACAACACTATAAGATCAGAAGGGAGTCTTGGTTATTAGTACTTACAGGGATCACCAAAAATCACGATTGTACAGATTAACTATGAAAATTTTATATGACAGAGTATCGCTTGATCCATCACCACAACCAAAATTTCAGCTGCTTCTAAGATCTTTAGGAAGATATGAAACTAAATTCAATAGCAACACAAGGAAGGAAAACGTGAACTATGGATTATGAAGGAACCCTCTAACATAACCTGGCTTATAAAGAGGTCATAACGAGATAATCGACAAATTGCATGCAACCAGCCATGGCTATGTGTTTACACCTGCCTCAGACGGTTATGAAGGTGTCGCCAATGGAGGAAAATCCTCGACCTGGAAAACATGGAACAACACATGCATTGAAAAGACAAATAGCGCAAGTAAATGAATTTATCATTTATGTTCTTTCTTCCTTTAATCACATAAGCATTGCGTAAGAGAAACTGAACATTTATAAAACTTGTCCTGCTTTCCAAAATTAAATGTGTTTTGGCCATCCAGTCGGGCTTCAGGCACTTAAAGATTATAATCTGATCATAAGCCATACTATTATGTTTTAGTTCACTTTATTCAAGAAAAGGATTCAACATAGGCCAAAAATAATAAAGCATGAGTGAAGACATAGGATCAAGAATGGCACATCTTATATGGATTGGTTTTACATCAGTCTCTGGAAAAAGTTTCGATATGGAAAACATCAGTAAGTGCATTGGCCAACTAGCTAGCCTAACATTAGATTTTTTTTTGGAAAAGTATAACAAGGGTTATTAGATGTAAAAACGTTTTCTGAGTTGGTTTTGGAACTATATTTTCTAGTGACATTTCATTGTTGGGGAATATGAATTTGAGCTAAATGCTTTTATAGAGAAGGAGCTGGATATGTACTTTTACATAAGTTAAATACTCAAGACAGCTAACAAGATGAGTGAACTACGTTAACAACAAATGGCAGCACAGAAATTAGCATATCCTAAATCAAGTTTGTTATTTTCAGAAAGTTGTATAGTTACTACTCAAAGGCAAATTTCATTAGAGACCAGGGCTTTAAAAGTCCTTCACATTTTTATAATCTTCTTGTAAGTTTAAAGCAAATTTTGCATGGTGCAGAACTACAGATAATATATAATCTCATCACAAGAGTAACAGTTAAAACAACGGCCACGAGAAGGTATTAACATTCCATTCTCTACTATGTCTCAAAAGTAACATTGTAATACCCGCAATTTTCATTTTAATTTCGAGTAATTGTATTGAACGATTATTGTGCGATTTCACGAATGTTGTTCGATAATATTTCACTTTTTGAATTATCGAAGGTTCGAAACGATTATTTTTAACGAAAAGCTCGAAATGCTCGGTTTGAGAAATCGACTTTTTCTACGTGCAAAATTTGGTGAAACTTCCTTCGTGAAAGTTGTAGAGCTTGTGATACAAGTCTGTGCGTATGCGGAACACATTGTCCTGATTTTTTGTGAATTAGTTATAGAATTTAGAAATTATTTCTATTTTGGTATAAATAGGAAAAAACCCTAGCTATTTTCAGAAGCTTTCCATTTTGGTCCGGCCTCCTTCCATTTTCAGAAGGCACTGTTCATCGTCTCCTTCCTCCGTTCCTCGACCGAAAACGACCGAGGGAGAGAGCAAAGTTCACCATAATCGTTCTCCCTCCACAGACCACCTCCCGACCTCAAACCAAGTCTCAGGCGTTCGTCTCGAGCTGCTCTACCTCCTGGACGCGTCGCTTCCACCGGCAAGGCCTCCAGCTCCAGCGAAACCATCCGAAACAGTCGGACCTGAAAATAAACCAAACCAAGCTCCTTGCGTTTTCGACCTCCAAACCAAGTGAAACTCCTCCCTCTACATCGACTCAGCCTCCTGAAGCTCCCAGAAGTAGCTTTACAAGGCGGCGCGGCCTGTGGCGGTGGCTGGAAGCCAGCCCCGTTCTGATCGAACGAAACTTTCGATCCAAATATCTCGAGTTATACACGATCGTTTCTTGTGATTCTTGGCTTGTTGAGTTCGCAAGGAAGTTCTGAACAAGTTTCCAGAAGGGATCGAGGCGTGAGGTTGCAGTTTTTACGTCGGTTTCAAGCTCGCCGGTTTCTGGAAAATTTCCGGCCGCCGACTGTAATTGGTACTTTTCGATCCCTTCCCGTCATTTTTTGGTCTTGTGCTAGTTATGAAAGTTGCTCAGAATGATAAAACGAAGGGGAGAAGCTCGACCCCGACAACATTGGTGGTGGTCAGAGGCGGCTCTGTCCCTAACTCCGTCGGCCCTTTTCGGCCACCTTCGGAGGTCTAAAATTTGGTTTCTGTCTATTTTATGATTCTATGTTTCAATACGATCATTTCGGCGTATTATACGCATTTTTTGGATATCGTATGAATTAGTTATGAATTTTGTGATTTCGATCGTTAGATTTATGATATGTGAAATTAGGACCGTCCGATGAACTTGTAATTTTGATATGATGATCATATGACTTGTCCCAGAGGCTTTGTGTGGTCATGGGCGAAGATTCGACCGTTGGATCTTCGTATCTATGCAAAACAGTAATTAGGGGAGCGATTCGTGAGAATCCGCTCGTCGGTTTTTATTATAAATTAGAATCTGGCAGTTAAATGGTAGTTGAATTATGTATTGGAATTATTGGCTAAATTCGAATCACATTTGATTAGGTGATTGACGGATTTTATTTAAGTGGGCTATTTCGGCGTTATTTATATTTGTATTGAAGACGCAGCGGGAGTATCGAGGTGAGTAAAACTCATGTGGTTCATATTACGAACAGAGTGTTTTAAATTTATTTATTTTTGGTAATTGTGTGAAAAATATTTGCAGATTAAATATTTGTTTTAAAATTTCATGGACTTGAATCATCACGGTCCATAGGTAAGTAAAATGAATTTTAATTATACAAATGAATTTCACGATTTTCTTGTGTGAACTATAGATGGTATTAGTGGTCACTCCTGAGTGGATGATTACATATATATATATATATATTTATGTGAAAATATATATTGATGAGTGGATTGTTGAGTGATGATATGATTGAGTTGAATTGTTGAATTGATTTTATTTCAATTGTGTAATTTCATAATAATATTGTGTATCTTGGTTGGGTTGATTTTAGTATGTGATATTACATGTTGTGCTCATTTATGGGTTTAGGTCAACGTAGTGACCGGTGTGGGGTAATCGGACGCTCTAATCTTGGGTGATTATGGGATACGATTGGTTGAGTATGTGAAATTATCGGACGTTCTAAATATGTATATAAGTATACATATTGATGAAATATGATAATGATAAATATGTCGGATGCCATAACCTAGGTCAGGTGACGGGCTACGATTCAGTTAGAGCTCTAGTCTGTCATGTACCGTATTTTTATAAATACGATGTTGAGGTTTTGTGAAGAAAGATGTGAGTTGAGGTTTGTCTTGATTTATTGATGTAGTATTTGATTGAGATTGTTAGTATTCCGTGGTTATGGAAATGGTTGAATGTTGACTTGAGTAGAATTGATTATAATTAAATTAAACAACAGTCTTTTCTTTTACTCATACGAGCTTTCATAAGCTTATCGGGTTTTGTGTTGTTGCAATCCCGGTACACTATTCAAATGGTGTAGCGGATATTCCTGCAGGTCAGGATAACCAGGGAGGTGACCGAGCTGCTTAGGTGTTACAGTAGTTTTTGTTATTTCATCTAGTTGTGAGGTGTGTATGCTCATTGAGAGTTTTACAGTTCATTTTGGATTTGAGTTGTAATAATTAACCGAGACTAAATTCGGTTTTGATTTTATTTCGTGTGGTGAGGTTGTTAAGAAAAGAAATTTTCAGGATGATTATTTTGAGTTGTGGTAATTTTCATATTTCGGATTTTGAATTTTTATTCTAAAATTCGGAGCGTGACAAACATGCATGTTTCTGAACTATGATTAAAATGGAGAAGAAAACTTGCTGATCAAGTGTGGGCAAAAAAAAAGGAGAAGTTTGTGTTTTACAGATTTCTCAAGCAATGAATCTTTTGACTGTCAACTTCTGTGGAAAATCGATAGGGTTCAAAAACACTATAACTCATCACACAATTATACGACAATCAGTGGAGCAACTGGTAAGTGGTAACTGTACTTCAAACATAACGGCAAGGGATGTTCACACATTTGATATATGAATATAAACAAAGCCAAAGTTGAAAGGCCTGAAATGAATATATACAAGAATAAGCTATATGGGTAAGCACTAAGCACCAACTTATATACCAAAGTTTAAATGAACAAAAAACATGAACAACTTCAATGGCTCAAGATGGCTTTTTTCTTTCTGTGCACATGCAACTGATTTGAAATTTTTTTCTGTAATGACAATATATATCGATCAGAGATTCAGAATCAACCAAGATTTGAGAAACTTTGTTACTAATCAGAAGAAGGACCCATGAACCAAGATTTAGTTGGGAGCATTTTCCTTTTCAAGTGAAGCATACATAGGGATTAGAACTCGAACTTTTTCATATGAAACGTGGTAATTAATAATAAAACTGTTAAAGGGACTTTATTCATAGTTATCTGAAGATGGTTACCATGCCACTTTGCGTGAGTGAAAGTCTGGAACCGTCATGAGCAGGGAAACTGGACAAAGCACAACCTTCTTCAAAACGTGACACAAATCACAAATGTGATCGAATGAAACAAATACTCTCTCTCCCTCCATAGAATCTTTTCTGTGAAACCTTTCTTTGTTGGTGAACGATGGCTTCTGTTTTTCCATTACACCAAATTTTCTGAAGGGTAGGTTCTATTGGCAACTCCAAGCTCGATACATATACTGATATACCTCTTTTACATAGTTTTCGTTTTAGGGTTTAGGGCTTATACATTTGCAACTCTCCAGTCCGGCCTGCTAACATAGGAAACAATTTTAAGGGAATGTGAGGGGTTACCAAATTTAACAACTTAGAATAAATTCATTTGTTCCTCAGAATCCCTTAAAAATTGGCTCTTAGGTGAGTAGCTTTGTGCAAGTCTATCTTAACTGTTATTTTTGTTTTGGTTTTTGGAACTTCCTATTTTACCCTATTTCTTTTCATACTGCCTTCCCAATTCTAACTTTCTCTCATCTCAATACTACCGCGATAGCTTAGCTTAAATGGTAAGCAACGGTAGCTTTTAGCTTATGAATGTTTCTTTTTATCAATTCCTATAAATATCAGCTTAATGGTGTAACTTTTGAAATACGCTGCTCTATTTAATTTTATCAAACACCTTTTGCTACTTAATTTATAAGTTAAGCAGCTTTTTATGCTTTGCCAAACTGGGCTTGAGTGACCTCCAGAAATTTAATGTAAATTTCTTTCAATAGAATGCAACCAAGAATTATGCAAGATTTTGCTGTCTTCCCAACAAATGTATGACTTTGACAATGCAGATAGGTTTTCTATTAGTACCCACAAAATTCTTCATTCTTGCATCATGTATGGCAAGATTTTGTTAAGACTTTACACATATATCCTTAGGGCCCGTTTGGAAATGGAATTTGGATTTGGATTTTGATTTCAAATCTTATGTATTTCAAATCTGAGTAATTAAAATCCTAAGATTTCAAATTAATTTGTTTGGATACAATTAAATCATGAGGATTTGAATTTAAGAATACAAAACAAATGAAGAAAGCTATAATCTAATGAAGGAAGGTTTTCTTTAGCATTTAATTTCTACGGAGGTAATTATCATGCTTCATAATTCCAAAAGCAATATAAATCAAAAGTGTTTCATCTCATATTCTGAAATAATAATAATAATAATAATAATAATAATAATAATACATGTTTTATCTATATAATTTCATCTCATACCCTCATTTATACAAATCTGAAATGTTTCATCTTATATTCTCAAAAAAATATAACAATAATAATAATAAGTGTTTCATCTCCATAATTTCATCTCATGAAAATCCAAATTGTCACGCTCCACCATCAATTCCTTGGTTGCCCTGAAAACAATCAACAAAGAAAAGGGCTTTTTCAGCATTTAACTGCAAAAGAAAATGTTAAAAGAGAAAAGAACATGACCATTAGTATATCAGTGCCCATATCAAAGAGATGAAGAAACTGTTAACAAGATACCAGAGAAGAAAGAATAAGGATTTCAATGTTTTCTCAGCATGTTTCAAATGCAAAAAATATGGGTTGTGGTCCTAGAAAAAGGGGGCAAAATGTTGTTATATACCTTGTGCAACTACATAGCTTCCCCATTTACATTATACTCCAAGACAAACACCAGTCAAAAGTAGAATATTTACAGATCACAAAGATGAACTTTTGTTCTTTTGGCCAAAAGATTTTTTGGGACAGTTTATATCCCCTTTATATCCAGCATTAACCCAATAAAATTGAGAACTTGTTCCCTCCAATTAATGATTTATAACCAGACTCATACCAAACATAGTGAAACACATACTCATCTTATACTAACCACCTAAAGTTGATTCAATAGTTGAAACATGAGAGAAAGTGGGAACAAGCATACTTTCAGATTGCCATATGAGCATTCTTATCCACTCAGTCTTTTCAACATCATTAAGAGACTTCAGTAGAGAGAATTCTTTGGGGTTACCACTCATCAATATGCGTATAGCTTTGAAAACTTGCAATTTACTGAGGTTTGCTACTTTAGAAACCACTTCATGTGCATCCTATCCTTTGAGTTGTGGGGAGACTTACAATTTACCACTGATCAATAAAAGCCACAATAAATTGTGTATATACAAGCCACAGCCGAACTCATACTAGTTCATTTTTTTTTCCTTTGAAGGGGACCAAGCAAATTAACCATAGCAATTAATACTAACTTCTTTTCTTTCACGTACGTCTTCTCTCTCTGAGCTTAGCTCTCAATTTGTTAAAGTTAATGCATTTCTTGACTGAAAGGAAAACAGGTTTCACTCTTTACTATTGTATCTAGTTGCTTAAAAATTTACTTCAATAAGCTATCAGATATCACCAAGTGAAATGAACAAGAAATATTCCAGAATTCCAACTATTAAAGAAACCAAAGATATAAAAAACTTCTATCATAAATATACAACAATATGCATTAATTTTTTCTTACATAACTTATCTCTATTCCTTTCATGTTCACTTCGAACCATCAAGTCTCTCACATCATTATTCATAATGCTAGAAGCAAACAAAGAATATAAATACATGAGGCACTTACAGTATGTATTAGAACATGTAATCTAAAAGATAAAACTGATCTATTGTATGATCAAGCTAAATATAACTATAACTACAACAATAGACCAGCCAGCATACATTAAAAGTCCAAAGGAATACAAAAAAGGCTAACATACAAGCATATCGTAAACAAAGAATGACTATAAATAGTATAAAGTAGACATACTTCTTCTATTGATCATTGATCCATTGAACCAAGATCAATAATAAAGAATGATTAAGCATTCAAGATGGCGCTTCCTGGAATCAACGTGCTTCCAAAGCATGTACTGACAAGAATGATTACGTAAACAGGAGACTACATGCACCACACGGTCTACCATCAACTCTAGCAAGCTCTGCACGAAGTTTCTCAACTTCACGAGCCATAGAAACTAGGTTATTCTCCACTGCCTGTCTCTGTTCCATAAGCTCAATATTTGCCTTATTTTCATAATCAATTGCACTTCTACAATACAAAAGTGATACCTTCGTCTATTAGAGGTTGATCTAATACAATACTAATAGTTATATGTGCCAAAAAAGTTGCTTAAAAACAAGGAAATAAAGAAAATCAAAGATTTGATAGTAAATGAATTAATTGGTTTGTCAAGATCTTGACCACTCTATCTATGCAAAATTTAATATGTAATAGTTAGCGTGATTGGAATGAAGTACTAGTTTGTTAAAAACAACACTGATAAGCCTAAAACGTTTATAGCCATAGTTTCCCACCACCCCCCTCCCTTCAGAAGTTTCCTTTCGTTTCAGAACTTAATGTTTCAATGTTTGGTTGTTGTAGTGCCACTGGTGTCCCAGAAGTGGTCAACAGTTTTACACATATAAATCATAGTACTTGCTTTGAACCAACCATGCTCACCCGGTCAATCTCAAAGGAAACAAAAGGACACCCATCAAAGAGAGGAGTAATATGAACCCTATGGCAGCTTCGAAACTAATAGAGTAACCAAAAACTAAACCACTCTATTTCTACCTCTGAAAACCCAAGAAAAACAAAAGCACTAGAGATTCCACTATTGAAACATAAGGAACACACAATTAAGCTTCATCACCAATACAGAACACATAGATTTAACGAAGTGAAAACTAAGCCCCATCACCAATACAGAACACATAGATTTAACTACCCATTTACTTTTCTCAGCAATCAAGCAAATTACGAATCAAACTAAAAAACATTCACTATTGAGATCGAGTTGCATATCGTTTAGCCCAACCTTCACTATCACCATGACTGATCAAATTAAGAGATGAACGATCAAATTAAGAGAAGAAAGAAAGACCACCTTCACCAAATCTCACACCGATTGAAGTCCAACCTCTGCGATTTGTAGAGAAGACAAGAGAAGAGAAAGCGAGCTCCTCTATTTTGAAATTGAGCTCCGTTGTTCTGAGAGCGAGAGAGAAGGAGATTTGAAATAACTAGGGTACCCTAGTTATTTAGAATCTCTCCATTTTGTTTAATGAAATCAATGGGTAGATTTCATCAAATCCAAATCTTCAATGCAAAATTTGTACCAAACGAGCTACTTTGTATTTGGGCCTTCCAAATCCAAATCCACACTCTTAAATCCCTATATCCAAACGGGTCCTTAGTGTTCGTCGACCAGAAAAACACGGGAGGTTGGCTCCGTAAGGAAAAAGCGTTAAGAAAGACTAGACGTTTGAAATCCTGCAATTTGGCGCCCAATGTCTGATCAAAGCGCATAAAAATCAACACAAAAATTTCAGTGCAGTTTGGGCATCTTGAAAAATCTGTTTAATGAGTCTTAAGAACCTCATTCTTAAGTTGGATGAAAGTAGGTTGTAGAGGCGTCATGAAATCTCGTTATTTATGCATAGGTGCTATGAAGCTTAAACATTTGAAGTTCGCAAAAGGTCAAGTTCTACAACTTAGGGCCGTAGCGTAACTATTACAAATTTGTGGGCTTAATCTTCACAAGCCCAACCCATCTACAAAACATGTAAAAGGCCTAATAAGGTACGCCTCGTATAAATTCTCAAGAGTTGGAGAGCGCGTTGCAGAGATCGTTTAGGATTCTTTTCTCTGTTTTCGTAGCTTCAAACTCCGACTCACTCTCAGGGCTTCACTACATTTTCCGGGTCTGTCTCGAAATCTCTTCTAGGTAACTGTCTTCACCACTTTTTAACCTCTTTCCTTCTGTTTTGGTTACCAAGAGTAACGATGATGAAGGAATAGAAAGCTCAAGTCTTATTCTTTGGGATGTTTATCTCTGCCGAAAAAAGTAGTCTTTATTTCCGTAGTTCTATGTGTAAGGGCTAATATTCAATCTTTATTGTTTGATTCATGGAGATATTAGAATTTCCTTCTTATATATATGTTAATACAAATGGGTATTCCAGGATACTGCTGATAAATGCCTAGAATAGTTTTACAGTTTTACTGCCCATCTAGAAAATCTTGAATTCAAATATGGTGAAACAAGAAGTTTCGATTTTTATGAGTAAACTATAAGTAAACTAACTTAAGAGTATTCTTCCATGCACAGATAGATAGAGACATCAAGGTTTAGACAATTTCATGCATTTACTTCTGCTCCATTTTCTATGCTGTTGATAAAAGCTTCTTGATGAACCAAAGTTATAACATTCGCTGCCATTATCGCTTTTTCCGAATATGCTAGGTGCCAATGGATTCTCATTCAAAGCTTGAAGAAAGAGTTAGAGATAGGATAAGTGAATTGCCAGATCTTGTTCTTATTCACATAGTTTCGTTTCTTGAAACGAAATATGCTGTGAGGACCAGCATTTTGTCCACAAGATGGAAGGGTATATGGGCCTTTAGTGCCAATCTGGACTTCCGCAATAGATTTACAAAGAACAAAGCTGGTTTTGTGGATTTTGTTGATAGGGTACTTACCTTCCGTGACTCGGATATTCAAAAGTTTCGTCTCGAATGTTCCAATGTTGGGGATTTCTCTCGTATTTATAGCTGGATTCGTACTGCAGTTAGGCATAACGTTGTTGAAGTTGATCTTAATTTTGGATCCAACAGAGACCAGGTTTATGAGTTGCCAGACAGCCTTTTTATGTGCAAATCACTTGAGGTGTTGAAGGTGGTATCAGGATGTATTACTTTTGATCCTCCATCACAGAGGTTTCCCAGTCTCAAGGTCCTCGATGCTTGTCTTTATCATCCTAACAACGACTCAATGGATAAGCTTTTCTCTTGCTGCCCTGCACTGGAAGATTTGTCTATAAGGGCAACTATTGGAGATGTGGTTTTGAATTTCAAATTGTCTGCACCTGAACTGAAGACATTCAAGGTAGATTTGTTCAATGCATATAAAGATGAGGATGAATATCACAGCGAAGATGAAGATGAAGCTCCTGAATGCATTGATGTCTAAAACTTCTTCATTAATGCCCCAAAGCTTGAAACCCTTAATATCCATACCGATATCTTGTCCAATTTTTTCTTCGAAAATGCAGAATCACTAGTGGAAGCCAGTATTAATCTCACTGACCATGATTCAAGTGAACGTCGTACCTTTGCTAATTGTGCAACTGCACCTCTGGCAGCAGTTTCCAATGTTAAGGATTTGTCTCTTTCAGCTCATTGTTTCAAGGTAAGTATATCTTAACTTGCTCCTCTTACAGTATTTGGCGTAGAAGATTATAGGAAGGAAAGACATAGGTGTGTAGGAGGATGGAAAGCAAAGGTGTGCGCTCCCTTCTTCTTCCAGCCAGATAAAGAGTGGAAGGGTGAGGAATGCATGCAGGTCCATCAATTGCAGTTAATTCATAGCTGGATAGATTGTGCGAATGAAATGAATTAAGTCCTATTAAGAGTTTTGTTTGGAAAGGAAATGCTAAAGAAATATAGTTGTAATTCCATAAGAAGGTTCTCTTTTGTATTTTCTTATAATCCAAATCCAAAATCATATGCACGTGGACTGGTTTCTGTTTGATCATTACTTCATCATTCATGTAGGCTTGTTATCTCCCCGCTTTTGATAACTTGAGCAAATTGAAGCTGGTTTTTCAAGATTGTCATCACCTGGAATTGCTGTTACCAGAGTTTCTCATCAGATCACCTAAACTGGAATCTCTCTTCATAGATCATTTTGTAAGCTGTATTTCCAATTTTGCTTCTGATAACCAACATATGCTAATAATATTCGCATTCATCTATTCTCTTATAATTTTCAGGAGTATGCTTGCGGAGAACATACCAACAACCGTCGATGGAGTCAACCAAAGAAGGTGCCTATTTGTTTGCTGTCACAGCTCAAGACTATCACCCTAAAGGGTTTAAGAGGAGTTCCTGATGAAATGAAAATGGCAAAATATTTGTTAATGACGGGTAAAGTTCTGGAAACAGTGACCGTTTCAACTACAACTGACAGGGATCTTCTTTCTGTGTATACAACAGAGAAGGAATTACAGAAGACATTTTGTGCCTTTCAGAAGGGTTCAAAGTCTTGTGTAGTTAAATTCGTCAAAGACAAAGCTCGTAGGTCGCTAGACTATTAAGTTTTTATCAGGTCTAATTTTATCGTTTTAGAAGGATATTGATGTCGAAGAATTTAAAAGCCTCATTATTCTGAATCTTTTTGCAGTAATTTGTTTTTAATTGCAGAAAATGCTTTGTGCCTCATTATTATTCAATTAATCTTAGTTTTCATTTTCAAAAGACAGTAGTCCAGATTTATAACTTGAAAAAGGTTGGATCAGACTTTTCATCACTGGGAATTTCTATCAGATTTTCTTGAAAAAGAGATCATCCGCATTGCCTATTTGTTTCTCAACAAAACCTCGTGACTGGTCATACATAGATACCAGCGGTGAAACTGAATGGGATGGAAGTGTCAGAATATGTACTCTGCTTATGTTGGTATAAAGGTCATGATAAGTCAAGACTCAAGAGATAAAGAGTGTTAATACTGCATTCAGATATTGTTCCGATTAGCAAAACAAATTTTAGTGAATTAGTGATTGCCTTTGTATCTCAAACCCCTAGTTTGGTTTAACAACACAATATTTGATAAACGTTTATAATTCAAAGTTTCCTTCTTAATAAAAAAATAAAAATAAAAAAAAACAGTTAATTGCACGGCGGTGTGGCTTGTGGTGGCTGCTGGAAGCCAACCCCGTTTTGGATCGAACGGAACTTTCGATCCGGATATCTCGAGTTGCAGAGCTTCGTTTCGAGTGATTCTTGAGCTGGGGACCTCGCTTTAATTGGGCAAAGATAGTCATAGATTTTCTGATGGATGGGCTTCAGAGGTATCGAAAAGATCATCCGACAACTCTGTCTGGCTGCCTCCTCCTCATATATGTAAGTACAATGCAAAATTTTATGGTGTATTGGGTGGTAATAGACGGGCCATTGGGCCCGGGTCAAGTAACAAAAGTTCCTAACCGTAAGGCCCATTAGACTCCCACTTCAGAGTTACATCGGAACGACGTCGTTAACCTCCAGTTTATATTAACCTCCTGACCCATTTTACTGAAGCCACGGCCAGCTCTGTTATCTCAGGTACGTTTCCTCTGTAACTTGGTTTTTCACCTTCTTGTTATCTCAGCTACGAACAAAAGTGAGAAACACTGATTCTAACAATACAAATTTGAAATCTTATGCCCTTTTGTTGTTCATTTGTACAGAAAAGATGTAGAATTTGCTTTTGTTTCTAGTTCTAAACCGAAATATCGCTTCTGCAAAAATCTCTCTTCTTTTTCTATTGATCGTAAAAATTGAATTTGTTGCTTGCATATCTGAATTGAGATGGGTATCCATGGATTTTTCAGATTTGACTACTTTCGCTAATTCAATTGGAAATTGTTGGATTCAAGTGTTTGTTTCTTGCATTTTTTACTCTTGAGGTTCTTATTGGATATGATGATTATGAAGAAGGGGATTGGGTTTTGAAGTATGATTAGACTAGTTTTGAAAGATGGAAAACACCAGAGATATTGGATTTGAAACTCATTAAACAATGTAATTTTCTCTAATCACAAGTGTGCAAGTGGTCATTTGAAAGATAAATCAAGCAATTTATTTGAAATGGGGCCCTAAAGAGTTTTCCCTGTGATTATTATTCGTTTGAGATTTTTGATCGAGTTGCACAGTGTCATAGTGTTGATCAAGTGTTTTCTCTGATTCAGATTCTATGTAAACTAGGGCAGCACATTTTATGACATTTTTCTATCGACTTTTTTTTTTTCATATAAGGCTTCGAAGATATGAAAGTTACAATAATGGTGACATGTTGACCAAGTTATTGACAATGCTTCAGGTTGCATATGGATTCGAAGTCTAAGAGTCAAGCAAAAGGTAAAGACAGGATCAGTGAATTGCCCGAAGCAGTTCTCTGTCACATACTTTCGTTCCTTCCCACAAAATACAGTTTCAGGACCAGCATTTTATCCACAAGATGGAAGAACGTATGGGCCTCTGTTCCCAACCTGGACATCTGCGATGAAGCCACGTCTGACAAAACTGGGTTTATGGCATTTGTTGATCGAATACTGTTCTCTCCTCAATCATCTAACATTCGAAAATTCCGTCTTCGTTGTTCCTCTGTTGACGATTTCTCTCGTATTGATAGTTGGGTCTGCTGTGCCATCCAACGTAATGCTGTTGAAGTTGATCTTTGTGTTGAATCATATGGAGAGCATATTTTTGAGTTGCCTAAGCTGCTTTTAATCTCGAAAACACTAGAGGTTTTGAAGTTGGACTCAAATTATGTTATTAATCTTCCTCTATCAGGGAGTTTCCCCAGTCTCAGGTTCCTCCACGTTACACTTGAGTCTCCAGATAGTTATGCAATGGGAACGCTCATTTCCTACTGCCCTGTGCTTGAAAATCTGACTGTAGATGGAACTCTTGGAAATCATGTTCGTAGTGTCACTGTCTCGGCGGCTGAACTAAAGAGTTTAAGAGTTAGATTGAGGAGCACTACAGGTGTTCTTCATGATGCACACAACTTCTCGATTAATGCCCCAAAGCTTGAATACCTTGATATCGAGGAGGATATTTTGTCCAATTATAAGTTGGAGAATGGAAAATCACTGGTGAAAGCCCATGCTCGTGTCATTGACTATTCTACAATTAGAGGTGGTGACTTTCTTAACCGTGCAACTGCGCTTATGTCAACAATTTCCAATGTTAAGTATCTGTCTCTTTCAGCTATGTACTTGGAGGTAAAGTATGTGCTATCATTGTCCTTGCACTATGTATGGTAGAGAATATATAGAACGTGTATGGTAGAGAAGATTGTAGAAAGAAAGAAGGGGTGGTTCGGAATGAGGGAGGAAAGGTATGTGTTGCCTTTTTTGAGGAGAGGAAGAGCTGAAGGGTGACGCAATCATGAGGGCTCATGATTTTAATCTTTTAATAGTTAGACAGGTTTAAGGAATGATAGAAATCTAAATAGAGTTGTGGCTTGGAAGGAATGATAAGAACTTGAGTTTTAGTTAGGCATTTTTTTCACTATTCCATCTCACTATCAAAAGCTAGTGCTTCTTTCATTTTTGATTTTCTAAACTCCATGAAGGAAACACACATTCCTTGCTTTCAAAATAGGGTACCAATGATGTTGTGTTTATCATTCTTACTAACTATTTTTTTCTGTACTCAAATGTATCCCGTTTCAAAGATTTTTTGAAATAGTATATTGTGCATAGGAAACATTTAACTTTTATACGTGTTTCTGTTTAATCTGAACTTTATCTTCACGTAGGATCTTTGTCTGCCAACTTTTGGTAATTTGAGCCACTTGAAGCTGGTTGCCAACTATTGCAATTACTGGGAAGTGCCAGACTTGCTTGCGAGAATTCCTAAATTAGAATATCTTGTCTTAGAATATAAAGTAAGATGTATATCCAGTTTTGCTATGTTATCATATGCAGGTTGAGATTCACTTATCATAGATTCTTTTAAATGATGATCAGGTGATATTTATAGGTGGAGATTCAGAGTATCAAAGGATACCAACAGAGTCTGTGCCTATTTGTTTGACGTCACACCTCAAAAGTATCTCCATAAGGGGATTGAAGGGTGAGTCCAATGATCTGGAAATGTTGAAATACTTGTTAAAGAACGGTGAAGTTTTGGAGAAGATGACTATTTATGCTGGTGGTCTTCTGCGTACAAAAGAGGAGTTAAACAAGGAAGTTTGTATGTTTACAAGGGGTTCAAAGACTTGCAAAGTTGACTACATCTGAGATGCAGCGCATGGTTACAGACTTACAAGCATCTGCTATATTTCTAAGCACCATTGTGGTGTGCTTGGAATAAAGCAGGCATTTTTTTTTTCTGTCTGAGCAGTCTGTTGTTTTTAAAATTGTTTAAGTTTTTTTTTTTAGTTTTTTATTTAGCTCTGGGGAATTTGATTTGGCACAAGACATAAATAATACAAATATTTATTGTGTTTAGGTTCTTTGACTCTGCTTGTTACGGTCCGTGCTCAGGTTCTCTCAATCAATTATATCTCTCCTAATATAAGGTTGCATGACTTGCATCTGTACTTCTTAGCTTTGTTTTTACAATGAGCTGTTTACTTGAACAATATGCGACTCAATATTGCATTTTCCTCATTTCCTGCTGTTTTAGGAAAAATTGGACTTGAGGTATAACAAGACTAGTTCAAAACTATTTTTATCTCATACAAATTTGTTGTTAATTTCCCAATCAAGCAATTTCAATATATACTGCTACCTAAAATCTTTGCATTCGAAATCTCTCTGTCTCAATTAATTTGTCTCTTACCATTTGTTTTAAAACCAGTCACAACATACGCTTGACCAGAATAAAAGGACCCAACAATTCCCCAGAAGAAAAATATATGGAGGCAACAGTTCCCCAAGTGTTCTTCTAACCTTACCAAGGAATGAATGTAGTTGGCAGTAATTAAATGGAGAAGAGATCAAAAGGCATACAAATTCTTTGAATCGAATAAAACGAGGCAACAATTAAATGTGGTCTTCAATCCATTGTTTGCTACACTTTATAAATTTGTTTTTCCCACACCCTTTCTCACAATGAAATACTTAAAGATTCAGTAGCAGCATTATCTGGTTACCAAGTTCGATTTGAAGCTCTTATCAGGTAAGTACTACTTTTCACCTGTTCCAGTATGTGTAAATATCTTGGAATTGTGTTCTTGTTTATTTGTTTTAAAGTTATTGCAATTTAATCATTCTTCTGAATAACCAATCAGACTGCAAATGACTTCCTACCCAAAACTACAAGAGGAATTAGGAAAAGACAGGATCAGCCAAATGCCAGATGATGTTCTCCTTCTTATACTCTCGTTGCTTGATGATACAGTTTTAGCTGTGCAGACCACCATTCTGTCTCAAAGATGGAACAACTTGTGGACTTTCATTTCTAGTCTTCGATTGGAAAGTCATTATCGAGGAATACACCGGGGAAGAACTCGAAGAAATATATCTGATGATCGTTTTATGACACTTGTTGATGGTGTGGTTTCCCGTCATGACTCTACAGACATCTGAAAATTTCGTCTATCTTATCAGAATGAAGGCTTACGGGATGAAATGCTAGCTGATGATTACGTACCCTCGTATTTGTAGATGCATTTGCACTGTCCTTGAGCATAATGTTGTCGAGCTTGATCTTTGTCTTAGAAATTTTGGTAAAAAAAGAATCCCTTTTTGATTTCCTGAAAGTCTTTTTATGTGCAAAACACTTGTTGTTTTGAAGGTGGAGTCCAATATTTTCAGTTTCTCAAATTGCCCTACAGCAGAGTATTTCCCAAGTCTCAAAGTCCTTTGTGTTGAGTTTTTTGAACATAATGATGATTAATTCCCAAAGCTTTTTACTTGTTGCCCTGTACTTGAAGTTCTCACTATTTGCTGTCTGACTCCTGGCCATCAAAAGTTTTTGAATATCAATATCTCTGCTCCTGAATTGAAGACACTGAGACTAAAATTGGAGTTTACTACTTATTTTAATGTTCCTGCATACAATTTTTTCATTAATGCCCCAAAGCTGTAGAAGTTGGATGTCAATGATGACTTGTTTGTGTCAAATTATCTCTTTGAGAATGGAAAATCTATGATCAATGCTGATCAAAATTAGACTTCATACTGAAAGAGGAAGTGATGAATCTCCTCTTGGTGGCGTTGCTGATCGTGCTACTGCTATATTTGCAAAATTATCCAATGTTGAATATCTGTCACTTACTGTCAATGGTCTGGATGTAAGTCCTGCTAACCTTTTACATATTTCACACTTTTTGACCATTAGCAGAGTGAAGTTTCTAATTTTTAATCTCTGTTGTTTTTCTTGTGTTTTGACCATACAGTCATACACATTTCATTTTTGTAACTAGATACCTTTTCTGCCTTTGGCAGTTTAATTTCTCAATGAGTTCTGCTTGTTAATTACTTTATTTTTTGTGTAGGCGTCCTATTTGCCTGAGTTCGTTAATTTGAGTCGATTGGTGCTGCTTATAGAATGTCTCAATAAAAGAAGTCCTGCTCTGAAACATCTGGTCTTTGAATTTCATAATGTAAGATGCATGAATGTATTATTACTTGTTACCAACATGCCGCTATTAACAATTTTTATTTTATCCACTCTTTTAAATAATTTGCAGCATAATGAATGCAATGTTTTCAATCCACCGGAGCTTCCAGCTTGTTTGGTGTCTCACCTCCAGACTGTCTCCATGAAAAGATTCGATGGAGAGCAGGATGAGATGGAATTGGCTCAGTATTTGTTAAAGAATTGTGAAGTTTTGAATACAATGAGTATCGACACTACGAGAGATTGGATGAGTACCCACACTCCAATTCTGTATACAAAGGAGGAGTTATTCAAGAAATTTGTTGACATATGAATGTGGCTCTGAGTCTTGTCTTATCAAGATCTTGGATTGAAATCTCATCTTTTGTTGTCAATGCTAAACAAATAAGCTGCTTGTTTTGAGTTATAAATTTCTCATCAACATTTTGTCTGTTAGCTAGAACAATTATATGTTTCAGTGCTTTGGAGTGTTGAGATGAATCTATTTGCAAACTGCAGTCATTTGGTAAAATTAGGGCTTTTAATTACTAATTTCATTCATAAAATTACGGAATTAGTTCATTTTATCTATTTAGCAATGAAATTTACTTGTGTTAAGTGAGATTATTTTGAATTGTGCAAATAATAATTTCAAGGTCGCCAGACACTGAGCTACAATGTATAGTTGGAGTATTTCACATGTATCAAAGGATTACTCCTTGGACCTAGAAAGCCTTTAGAATACCTTAACACACTGTTAGAGAAAAAACATCATAGCTTGTGACTAACCTGTCCCCATCTTTGGGAAGGAGCATTGGTGCATACTAAATAATCTTCTGTGACTAATAAAAAGTTACGCTTTTGTAGAAAATAAAGAAAATGATCGATAATGGGACGAGTGACATTTTAATTTTTAATTTTTGTTATTATACAATAAACTAGTAGACAGCCACGACAGTCGAACTCAAAACCAAATTCCCATGATGTCATTGGACCAAACTGAAGGTCAATGACTTAGCATGTAGTACCCTATTTTATTTTACCCGTCGGATCAGACTATTAATATTCAACATACGTACAGAGTCGCCAGAGAAGAAAAGCCAAATAGGTTCGCAACTTGGGCGTTGCAGAGATGGCGTAACTACGTCTCGTGGTTCTCATTTGCTTCACTTTTCATTGTAAGCGATCAATATTAGAAGCACTCATCAGGTACTTACTATCCTTTGTGTTGTTGTTTGCCCTTGGTTTCTTATTCACATATTTTGTGCATTCTTGACACTAAATCCATAGAATTTCAACTTAAAATCCTTTTGGAATTCCTATTTCTGCCTTTTCCTGTATAACATTAGAGTTGTTGGATATCTTCTTATATAAGGTTTTATCAGGTTTCATTTCCTTTTCTCGATCTATGTATCTTTCTATTCTCAAAAAGTGTACGTGTTTTACCAAAGTATTGAAACCAGTGAATGATCTCAATTTGACAATAATGTGTTTGAAAAACCATCAGGAGCTCGGGTGCTGATGGCTTCCAAGTTCCAACTCAAACTTACAGTCAAAGGAGTGTTGATAGGATCAGTCAATTGCCTGATGCAGTTCTTTGTAACGTCCTGTCATTCCTTCCTACATTGCATGTTGTGTGCAACACCGTTCTGTCTAAGACATGGAACAACTTGTAGACTTCACTTCCCAATTCAAATGAATCCAATTACTCATGTTTCCTTCCCTCATGTTTTAGGGTTCGTCTACTTGTATCTTTACATCAAGTTGACTATTTCGATTCTGAGGTAGACTGGCTTCATGTATTGGATTGGTAGACTAGTTTTGGACGACTAATTCTATATTGATATTTCTGTGTTGAATTTAGTATACTAGGTATAATCGATTCTTTGATGTACATGTATTTTCACTCCACGACTCAATAGACATCCTAAAGTTCACTCTCTGTAGTTCTGCAATTTTTTCCGGCTTAGAATTTCTATAGTATCCATAGTTGGATTTGCACTGTCATTGACCATGACATCGTTGAAATTGATCTTACTGTTTGGAATTATAACGAAAGAACTCTGTTTCCTCAAAGACTTGACCTGTTTTGAAGCTGGACTGAAATTGTATCACTTGTGATCCACCAATAACAAGGTGTTTCCAAGTCTCAAGCTCCTCTCACTATGCCAAAAAGTTAATCAGACGACAGATCATCTCTGTCGTCTGATTGCATGATTTTCTGTCGTCTGAGGTGCTGCCGTCTCTTGTGCAATCAGACGACGCAGAAACTCTGTCGTCTGATTGCACTCAGACGACATACATGTTTTTGGTCTTCTGTTGTCTGATTGACTCCTCACAGGTACAGGTGTGTGTTATGAGCATTTCAGACGACAAAAATGTGTTACCCCATATATAAACAAACATCAGCAATCTTTATCTTCTATGGTTTAATAGCTATTTCAAAGACAATATTCATGATATTTCTATGGTGTGAATGAACTGAAGTAGTAGGTGCTGAGAACTTATTTGTTGTCTGTAATGGTTATAAACTACAAATAATTGAGGTCTTAAGTATGTTTCAATTACATATAACTACAGTTTGAAAAGATAAGAAACATCAGTTATTTGCTGTTGTAGCTACATTTATGATTCGTTTTTATGTTGTCTGAATGTGTATAAAACAACAAATAATCTAGCTATTCTGTTGTTTGTGTCTATTAAATATAACAGATACTTGTCGTGGTTTTTTAGTTAAGATTACATTTTTCTGTTGTCTTAACCAATATAGAAGGATAGTTATTTGTGGTTCTATATACCTTTGAGTGACAACTATTTGTTGTCTTAACCAATATAAGAGGATACTTATTTGTGGTTCTATGTACATTAGAGCGACAATTTTATGTTGTCTTAATCAATGTCAAAGGATAGTTATTTGTGATTATATTCTATTGTTTCTCAGCTGTTCCAATAACATATTATTTTTCAAGTTTGTATTTCAGATGACACATATAAGTTTGCTCTTGCCATTCTTTGATGTTCTCTTTCATTCTGAAAACTTCAATGTTATTACAACCATTAAAATACATCTACAATAGTAATTAATTGTTCCATGAGACCTAACTATTGAAGCTGACTAGCAAAATAATTTACAATGTAGTCTAGAGCTTGGACATTTGTTTTTTCTTCTCCTCCCGTGGCTTGGCTGTAGAATATATTAAATGCTCCTAACTCCTTCAAGATGCCAATCACTTGCCTTCAGAGTTTGCATAGAATTTTTCACTGCATATGCTGAAACTACAAGGTATAAAGCAAAACCCAAATAATTATCAGGCTAATGATATCATCAAAAGAACAAAATGGGCATGCTTGATATCATTACAGCAACTATTGTTCCATCACAGAGAAATCTAACCAGATATTTACATACGCAAATGATGAACAAATGTTTTGAGCACTAAGACCCAATATCGTCTTTCAGCTCTCAATGTGTTTTCTGTACGTTGAATTTGAGCCATAATCAAGTCTTGAGCTCAAAAGACATGACAATATAGTTACATTTTGCACAGCCTCTGAACAAAAACTTGTCAACTTATGTCAAAGAGAGCAGTCGCATATATACAGAAGTAAATTAACATCATAACCATACTTTGATAGCCTGATGTGCCCAAAATTCATACCAAACCAAGCTCTGTGTAATTTATGTTTTATATTCTAATATGTAGGACTGTAAATACTTGATTTTGGACCAGAAGCTACTCAATACAAATGAAGAAAGAAGCATCAAGTGATTAACAAAATAATCTGAAATTAAATAAGGCATCTCCAATCAATATAATTAGAATTCAAGGTACCAGAAAATTTATATGAAATGAAGAACCCAAAAACAAAATAAAACAAAACTCTTCTATTAGCTCAACTGAAAAACAAAGAAGATTTCAAATCAAGAAAATAAAGACTGATTAATTTCCAATCAAATAAATTGGTTAGTCTATTTGGGGTCCAAGCACCATACCTTCCCTTTCAAATAATGCTGATGCTTTTGGAACCAAACATAGGGAAGCCTTCCACCAAAGCCCCAGTTGGTAATGAGTTTACAAGGGGTTTTTTTTCAAACTAAAATTATTAGTATTCAAGTTAAGCCCAAGACTGCAACAAGCCATATTTGTCAAAATTTGTACTATAACTGCAGCATGACTTCCTACAAATGGAGTGAATGTGTGGCGTGAAAATAAACTCTGTGAGGAGGCATAGAGAAAAAGCCTAACGCAAAGAAAGTACAATAAAGTACCAGCTTTTCACGACTCTTTGAGGATTGCTGAACTAGCTCTCATATAGGATATGGTTTTGGTTTACATATTCTTGTTAACTTTGGGATTAATTTCTCTTTAATTTACCTAAAAAAAATAGGGTTTAAAGCCTACAGAAAGGCCTACTATTTTGGATAACATGAAAGCAATGAAGTATTGACATCCATAAGTACTTTACAAATATACAGTACCTCATACATAATAGATTTGATTATAGTTCGGGAACATATATCTAGAAAAGAACAAAAGCAAAGGCTTGCCTTCTTTCTACTTGCAGCTCGTTCTTCAATTCGTAAGTTGAATGAGGCAGATGAAGAAAGAAGCGAAAGCTGCATTGAAAGGATCTTGTGACATCCAAAATAATATTCAACCAACAAACAATGTCACTATTAGCTTAACTTCCTGTACATAAAATTGTCGAGCAACAGTTCAAGTGCATAGTAGTGAAACATCCTGCTATAGATACATTTAACTATAAGAGTGTAACCCAACATTTTAGTAAGTAGTAATTATAACATGAACATGTTCTGTCACTTACGATTAGGAACAGAATCAATGATGACTTTTGATCCTTGCTGAGATATCTTTCACCTCCTCATCACCCTAATCCTAAAAAGGAAAATACTAAAGACCCCTTAACACCAATGATTGAACTCACTATCTACAAAAAAATGCAGGACATTACGTACTATATGAGAATGGGAGCTTGCTGGGTTGGTGAATGATAAGATGTTGGCCATAGCTTGAATTGTTCTTCCCACTCTTCTTTTGATAATGCAGCATACTTGCAGTTTTACAATCGAGTTGACAGAAATGTGAAACATGGCTCGTTCTTCTAAAGGAAAAGGAAACAAACACAATCATAGCAAGTCTGGAGATACAAGCTCAAGAATAGGCTATTCCAAACCAAAATAATAACAAATAATCTCCAAGTAAAATGTAATAGTCAAACCAGGTAGCAAGTACAATTGAAAGGGATATATAAAAGAAGTTTAACAAGGATGCATGGCATTGAATCTACAACGCAGTGTCTGGGGTAACTTGTGAAAGAAAGTTTAACAACAAGCTCAACAAACTTCTTTTGGTAGGAAACTCGACTAGAGAGAGGGTGTACACTTCATCTGCAGATTACAGGAGGAATCCACCTTCTCCTATCAATCTAATCTAGATGGGACAAGCATCACTCACTTAATTTAAGATAATAGTGAAATGAGTTTCTCAACTTACACGTCTTTAGGTTTATCGAAGTCTGAAATCCCAACTCAGAGGAAGGACATACATTATAGGAGTTGACACACATTCTGGCAATTAAAAAACTATCATTCTTTGAGATTATCTGCAAATAACGAAAGGAATGAGACAAAAATACTCCCCTTGACCCATTTTGAGTTATAATTGCTAATAACAATTGAAATTTTCAATCAAGGAAAACTTAAAAAAAACAAACAAACAGTCAACATTAAAGCAACTGCTAACATTCCTTTCCATCACATTATAACACACAGAAGGTGACACACTTTGAAATAGAAACAGAGACTTCTACTACATGACCTTTTCTGTGGGAAATCAGAAAGAACCAAAAACCATTCATATTTACTGGATATGAAAGTCATAACAAACATTGCGGGTTTCATCAAAGTCCAATTCGGCAACATACATAACAAAAAAGTTGAAAGCACATGATAACAAGTCCATTGAAATAATACCTCAGGGTGGTACTGTAGCCCATATAACCTCCTTTATGGGCTTTCAATGGCGGCCACCACTCCCTGCTAGCTCTGATCTATCACCCGGAACCCTTGGGGAAAGTTAGCCACCTCATCCCCATGGCTCATCCACACCACTGCCTATCCCCCAACCCTCTTGGTCCCGGAAAATCCCCGAATTGCTTTCCACCACAATCTCCATCTTACCGTAGTCTTGCTTCTTCCCAGCCCTAACCACCTCGCCAAGCTTCTGCACAATCAGCTGCAAGCCGTAGCAGATTCCGAGGAGGAAGAAGTCGTGGGCGTCGGCCCACTTAGTGAACCCGGTTGGGAAGCTGGGGGAGTCGTCGGTGTGGATGGAATGGTGACTGCTAGAGAGGATGACAACGCTGGGGTTGAGGTCAGTGATGGCCTTGAAGGGGCTGGTGCAGGAGATGGTGAGGGAGAAGATGGAGAGGGATCAGATGTGGCGAGTGATGAGGTGGGTGTATGGGAGCCGTAGTCGAGGATGAAGACCAAGTCCGATTTGACGGCTTTTGGGTCCATGGCAGAGATGGCCATGGCTACTGCAACTAATCTAGTTTTCTACGATTCTAGGGTTGGACGAACGGGTGATCTAGCGAGTAAAGAGAGAAAAAAATTGTAGTTTGGGCTTTTGGATTCGAGTACCCAAAAGCTACACTAGTTCCTCGTTCATAGATTTGATGAGGGAAAGATAAAGCTAGAGCGGAAGAGTGATGGAGAAAGGGTGAGTGGGTGACCCAAAGAGAAACTCTACTCGAGACTTGAGAGTTTTAGACCAAATGAAAAGAATATCGGGCTTAAGGACACGGGACTTTCAAAGGAATAAGAAAATACCGAAATTAAAAAATTGATCATACAACACAATTTCTTTAAATCTGTTGTTTGAATGTCACTGGTCTTTTGACTCAACTAGGGTTTGACCATTTTGAGAGGGAAATGGTCAAACGAGCATGGAGGGAGAATTCCAAAATTTCAACAATCTATATTCAGACAACAGAATTTTCTTATCACCGTTGTCTGAATATGACTACCTTCTCGGGTTCAAATGAACAAAAATGATAGGTATATTTCTATCTTGAGCTAACAACGTTATTATGTCGTCTGAATGCCACCCTCTTATTCAAAAGGAAAAAACTGTGTTTCAGTGAGTATTCAGACAACAGAGTTACATTTTTATGTCTTCTGAAAAACTGAGACGACAGAAAATTAGGCTTCTGTCGTCTGATGTGTGTCGTATGATTAAATTTTCGACATTGTGTCTGGATTTCGCTTCAACTTATGAATCGTGAAGTTGGTTCATTCCTAAAGCCTTTTAGGCGTTTCCCTAAGATCTGACTATCAAGGGAAGTTCTGGAAGTGAAGTTTTGGATATCAACATCTCTGCTCCTCAATTGACGAGATTGAGTTTAGATTTGGAATTTCATTGGCCTTCTCATGATTATCATCGATATATACTATTTTTTTAATCAATGCCCAAAAGCTTGAGAACTTCCATCTCTTAAATGATAACTTTCAGGGAATTTATCTTCTGGAGAATGGAAAATCTATAGTGAATGAAAAAATTAGACTTGACGCCAGATATCTATTTGATGATTCATCGTACAATTGATTTACTGAGAAATATTTTCAATGTTATCTGTCTCTTGATGCTTCTTTCTTGGAAGTAAGTATGATTGTGCTGTTAGTACTTAGTACACAACAGTTTGATTTCTATTTACTGAAGTTTATCACAGTGTTTGTGGCTTCGAACCTCCCTGATTTTGTTAATTTGAGTGGTTTTGTGCTGGTTCTTTACGGTTACAACTACTGGAAATTTCAGATAGCGTTTCTCAAGAGATCGCCTAATCTGAAACATGTTGTCTTAGACCATAAAGTTAAGCAGCATTTATATTTTCACATATGCTACATGGTGATAGCAACATGCATGCAGCTGTTAACAATTCTGATTCCATCCACTGTCTTAACCAATTTGCAGGGCAACACATGGTACATTAAAATTTACAAGCTTGAATGGAAAACTTCCAATCATCTGGAGGTGCCACTGTTTGTTTGTTGTCACACCTTGAGCCATCTTGCTAAAGGGGTTCAAGGAACTGTTAAAACAGTAATGCTCATTGGAGTGTTCTAAACTATTCCCAAATTAACTAGATTAGTCTAGAAATTAACATCTTGTAATTGAGAAGTACGTCGTAGAAAAGTCTAGAGAGAAGTGGATATTTATGAGCTAAAGTCGGTGGAGAAGGAGATAATCATGTGAATGTCGGTGAACTAGCAAAAATATCGGCTAACCATCTCTATATATGTATCTGCATGTACTCTTCTAATTAAGCAATGAACTAAGCATTATTAATCAAAAGCTTATCTCCTCTGTTTTACATTCATACAACCTCCTCTGTTTCTAACTCTTAACACCTCCTCTACTTCTAGTCCTAGCTCACCTAGCTCCTAAACATCTTTTCCGAAATACATTGGCCTAGCCCACTACTTCTAAAGCTTTAGCACCAAAGTACAACAGTGGTATCAAAGCCACAAATTCTAACAGTGGTATCATAGCTTGCTTCGATCAAATTTGGGCATTGATTTGTGTCTTCCACCATGTCTACCTCCACCTGCAACCAAAACATCTATTCCTCTTCCCATCTTCAAGGGAGAAAACTATGATTTTTGGAGTATCAAGATGAGAACCTTCTTCATGTCTCAAGATCTATGGGACATAGTAGAGAAAGGATTCTTGACTCCAGAAAATCCAACAGTGGAGCAATTACGGTAAGAAAAGGAGAAACTAAGAGATGCTGATGCTCTCTTCGCCATCCAACAAGCGGTGGACGATACAAAATTTTCAAGAATCATGGGAGCTACCACATCAAAAGAAGCTTGGGATCTATTAAAGGAGGAGTTTCAAGGGACGGCAAAGGTACGTTCCGTCTAATTACAAACTATAAGGAGAGAGTAAGAAAATTTGAAAATGAAAGATTCTGAGATCGTAAAAGATTACTATTCCTGGTTAAAGGAAATAGTAAATTAATTAAGAGCCTATGGTGAAAATATTAGTGAGACTAGAGTAGTTGAAAAAAATACTCATTAGCCTCACTGAAAAATATGATCCAATAGTAACTGCCATCGAATCTTTCGATGACATAATTGATAGGCTCTTTAAAAGCTTATGAGAAAAGATTGAGTAGTCGGAATGAAAGTCCTATAGAAAGTGCATTCCGATCTAAACTCAATATACGATCTCAGAAAAATGAAAAAGAAAAAAAGTTTGAAGATTTTCTAGAGGAGGAGATAGACCCAAATATTGGGAAAATAAAAAAGATTTTAAGAAAAGAAGAAACTATCCTCCATGTGGGATTTGCAAAAAAAATAATCATCAAGAAGAAGATTGCTGGTTTCGGGGAAAACCAAAAAGCCGAAACTATAACAAATTTGGTCATACAGAGGAAAACTGTTTCCTCAAGAAAAATCACCGAGCTGATTTTTCAGAAGAAAATGAGCAAGATGAGAATCTCTTCTATGCATGTCACTCGGCGATTGAAGAGAAAAATAAGAAGTGGTACGTGGATAGATGCTGCAGCAATCACATGTCAAGAGACAAAACCATTTTCTCCAAACTTAATACTTCACAAAAGTCTCAAGTGAAACTAGGAAATGGAGAAATGGTGAAGACAGGTACGATTTCCATCCCGACTAATTTAGGAACTAAAAAGATTAATGATGTTCTATTAGTTCCTAGCTTGGAGCATAATCTCCTACGTGTCGGACAAATGATGGAAAATGGTTATGCTATATTATTTCATGGAGATTTCTGCAAAATATTTGACAAGAAAAGAAGGTTGATATTCAAAATAAGGATGAAAAATAAAAAATTTCCAATTCAATGGAAACAAATGGCCATGAAAACAGAAGTCAAGAAGAAAAAATATTGGCCTAAAGAAAAAGCAGTCGAGGACTCTACCACGTCAAGCAAATAAAGGAAGTTCAGATCCTTCGAAGTCAAAAAGATGTGAAGTTGCAATGAAGAAGAAAGCAGGAGAAAGGCCATGGAAGAAGAAAGCCGAAGAAAGGCTAAAGAAAGCAAGAACGAGAATATCTTCACCAAGACACTTCCAAGATCAAGACTTGAATTACTACGAGATTACTCGGAGTATCATCAATGAGCATTAAGAAGGAGTGTTAAAACAGTAATGTTCATTGGAGTGTTCTAAACTATTCCCAAATTAACTAGATTAGTCTAGAAATTAACATCTTGTAATTGAGAAGTTGTAGAAAAGTTAGAAAGAAGTGGAGATTTATGAGCTAAAGTCGGTGGAGAAGGAGATAATCAAATGAAGGTCGGTGAACTAGCAAAAATGTCGGCTAACCATCTCTATATATGTATCTGCATGTACTCTTCTAATTAAGCAATGAACTAAGCATTATTAATCAAAAGCTTCTCTCCTCTGTTTTACATTCATACAACCTCCTCTGTTTCTAACTCTTAACACCTCCTCTACTTCTAGTCCTAGCTCACCTAGCTCCTAAACATCTTTTCCTAAATACATTGTCCTAGCCCACTACTTCTAAAGCTTTAGCACCAAATTACAATAGTGGTATCAAAGCCACAAATTCTAACAGGAACAGCGGGATGAGATGGAAGTGGCAAATTATTTTTCGGAGAATGCTAAGGTTTTGAACTCAATGACAATTTCTACCAAGTTGTCGTGTTCTCGGAGGGTTTAAAGTCTTCTCTTGTCAAGTTTATCTGATCCGCAATGTAATCTCCAGAGAAAATTTGAAGAGTTAAAAGACACTCTTATTGAAGTTGTAAGGTTGTCAACTTTTGTTGGTGTCTCTCATGAGTCTTGTCAACTATTCTGTTCAAAAGCATCAGCTCCAAGTTAAATATGTTTTCTATACTTGTTCTGGAGTGGCTTGATATATTTGAGGTTTTCTTACCGAGGAACATAGTAGAACTATATAGGCCGGTTTGGTACTGTTTTAACTTTCTCAGCAAACTTTTTAAGACATCACAATATCCATGCCCTGCCCCATAAAACTGAACGGAGAGTTATGTCATTATTCAGCCGATGCATCAGTTACGTGATTAGTCTATATTATGCATATGCAATTTTTATTTCTTTTATCTGAATTTTGTTTTTGAAAACATAAATGTGCTAAAATGGCTTAGTGGGACTTTTAATGTGTGTATATAGATAGAAGTTTAATTAATAAGACACTGAAGAACGCAAAATAATTTCCAGGTTCTTGAAACTAGCTTCGATTAGTCTTCCTGATCAAAAACTCCCAAGCACTCCAACCTAAACTTTAGCAGGCCTGCCTTCAAATTCCTAATCCTTTTCCAAGAAGGAAACGCGCTTCACGAGTTTCTGGAAACAAAAAGAATCCATAGAGCAATCCATGAAAAGGATGATGAGACAAGCAATGGGGACGTATGTTCTGCCTCTTCCGTACGATTTCAATGTAGATACTTGATGTTTGACAAGGGAGAAAATGTAGGAGGCTCTTTTAGTTCTCTTTTTCTCTAAGCGTTTAACCTTTCTCCTAAGGCTTCTCGCTTTTTTACTGTTAATCACACTCTTTCGGTTCAAAATCCCGTGAGTTTGAGTCAACCTTGCTGGGGCTGTTTATTATCTCATTTGTCTTCCCCTGTATCTTAGTCGCACTCTCTCCTCCGAGCTCAAAATCTAGCTTCAAGCACTCGACCTTGCAAGGGCTGCATTTTACCGTGCTCGTCTCTTTTTGGATGTCAACCTTCTCATTTGTCAAACTCTCTTCTTTTGGTTCAAAAAGTAGAATGTAGAGTATGTTTAAGAACAAGCAAAATTGACAGAGAGAGAAAGAGAGAGTAATATTTAAGAGACAATAGAAATTTCAAATATGTTTATTCATCTCATACAATGGGGTATTTATAGGGATACATTTGTAGTGTGAAAGCTTAAAGAGAAAATCAAAATGATAACCATCTTGATGATGATTTCTGCCATGCTTGTTGCCCCTTGGTAAAGCATGTTTACATAAGTCTTCATACACTCAAGTACATATCTATACATTTTAAGTATTTGTTACATGATATAGACATACATAGTATTATATATTTATAGTACAACACTCCCCCTTGGATATTTCATGTTCAATATTATTGTGTTGGTGGTGCGCTTCGAAGTTGCCTCGTTAAAAACCTTGCCAAGTAATAAAACCATGTGGGGCGAAACAACCTTGGTCGAAAGGGAAAAAGAGCACAACACGCGTTGAGTGTGAAGTATGTTTCTGGATACTCCCCCTGATTTAGACTCCACTTGAAGATCGTGGGAGTTCGGATATCCTCCTCAATCCGATGCTCTTTACATGTTTCTCAAAAGGGGATTTTGGTAGTGACTTGGTAAATAAGTCAGCTACATTATCTTCTGATCGGATTTGATTTACTTCAATATCTAGAAGTGTTTGTTGTTGCTGACTGTAGAAGAATTTCGGCGATATATGCTTGGTATTCTCGCCCTTGATGAAACTTAATTTCATTTGCTCAATACAAGCTGCATTATCCTCGTAAATGCATGTAGGTTCATTTGTGGTAAATTTCAAACCACAAGTTCCTCGAATGTGTCTATTTACAGACCTTAGCCATATGCACTCACGCACGGCTTCATATAGTGCAATAATTTCTGCATGATTTGAGGAAGTAGCAACAAGAGTCTGTTTTGTAGATCTCGAAGATATAGCGGTGCTTCCCATAGTAAAAACATAACCTGTTTGGGAGCGATCTTTGTGAGGGTCAGAGAGATACCCTACATAAGCAAAGTCTGTCAGAACATCATTATCATTTTTATGGAGGGGAGGAGGAGAACGTCGGTCACTATGGATAGTGTTGCCGGCGTTCACATTTCTTTTCTCTCTGTAGGGATAAAACAAGCCCATATCAATCATACCTTTTAGGTATCGAAGGATTGTCCTTATACCAATCCAATGGCGGCGTGTTGGCGCAGAACTATGTCGAGTTAACAAGTTTACTGCAAATGAGATATCCGGTCTTGTGCATTGAGCTAAATACAATAATGCGCCTATCGCACTTAAATATGGTATTTCAGCCTCTAATAAATCTTCGTCCTCATCCATTGGACGAAACGGATCTTTCATGGGCTCAAGACTACAGTTGATCATGGGAGTACTCACAGGCTTTGCTTTATCTTCATTAAAGCGCCTTGTGAAAAACCTTGCGCTACAAGGCGGGCTTTGTATCTAACAACCTCATTTTTCTCATTACGTTTTCTAACAAAGACCCATTTATGGCCAACAGGTTTTATATTTGGTGGTGTCAGTGTTATAGACCCAAATATCTGTCTCTTTGTTAGTGAATCCAATTCAGTCTGGATCGCATCTTTCCATTTGGACCAATCAGCTCTTCGTTGACATTCTTCAACGGAGCGAGGTTCGATATCATTGTATTCTATAATTCCTTTTGCAATATGATATGTAAATGCATCATCAATAGCAAAGAATTTCTGTCCATAATTACATGTATACTAGTGTAATTCATGGAGATCTCTCTATTCTCTGGAATTGGTTCTTTACCAATATCAGAAAACGCATCAGGCATTGATTCTGCTACGTTATGAAGATCAAGAATCCTCCGCACTTCTATTTTAGACTGTGTGGTTCAGGGATCAAGATGAGACAAAGTAGGGACAAGACCACGACAATTCCTGTCTTTTCTTTTGAACATTAGTGTTCTTGCCTCCCCCTAATGACGGGAAGACTGTCTCATCAAAGTGACAATCTGTAAATCTAGTGGTAAATAGATCACCTGTCAAGGGTTCTATATGGCGGATAATGCTTGGAGAATCATATCCAACATAAAGGCCTAAGCATCTTTGAGGGCCCATTTTGGTGCGCTGTGACGGCGCAATTGGCACATAGACTGCACACCCAAATATGCGTAAGTGTGAGACATCAAGCTCATACCCAGTTACCATCTGGGAATGAGAAAAGGGTTGGGTGACAGTGGGTCTCAGACTAATAAGCATAGCTGCATGTAATATTGCATAGCCCCAAGCAGAAATAGGGAGATTGGTACGCATAACCAATGCCCTGGCAACCATTTGAAGTCTTTTAATGGCAGCTTCTATGAGTCCATTTTGGGTGTGTACATGAGGGACAGGGTGTTCGACCTCAATCCCAATGGACATGCAATAATCATCAAAGGTTCTTGATGTAAACTCTCCAGCATTGTCAAGACGAATTGACTTAATAGGATGATCAGGGTGGTGAGCCCTTAACTTAATGATTTCTGCTAGGAGTTTAGCAAATGCAGCATTTCTTGTGGATAAGAGCATGACATATGACCAACGTGTCGATGCATCAACCAACACAATAAAATATCTAAATGGTCCGCAAGTTGGTTGGATAAGTCTACAAATATCACCTTGTATTCTTTGTAAGAATGGTATATTTTCTTTAGCATCCTTCGCATAGGATGGTCTTGATCTTATCTTTGCTAAAGAGCAAGCTTTGCAAAACGAATGATATGCTTTAGAAGTAACTCTTTGGACCAATGTTTGGTTCGTACTTCTTTTCGTTTTGAAGAATGGATGGCCGTGTGAAGTTTTTAATATACGGAGCATCATATCACGATCTGGATGTCCCAAACGGTCGTGCCAAAGCTTGTATATGTCAGGATCCCATAAATTGTCATTCATGACATGGTTGGATTCAATAACTCTAAGAGTGGTTGCATACAATCCACTAGAGCAACACATAAGTTTCTCTAATACTCGTGTATTTCCGTAGTTTTTAGAGGTGATGTAAAGGAACTCTTGTCCATTCTCACAATGTGTTTCCATATGAAAATCATTAGCTCTTATGTCTTTAAAACTTAATAGGGTTCTTCCAGCGCTTGGAGCATATAGAGCTTCGGCGACATTAACATTTGTGCCATTTGGTAACAAAAATTGAGCTGGTCCTCAACTATTAATCAATTGTGATGGTCCCGCCATCGTAGGTACTGAGGATCGACTAGGTGTCATCCACAAAAATAATTGCCTATGTCGCAATATAGTATGTGTGGTGCCCCTATCAAGAAGTCATTCCAATTCTCCGGAAAACATACTGAAAAGGAATAAAGTTTGAAATTTTAACACGTGTCCATGACATTGAATCCGATACTTTATTAATAGGGAAAATAGCCAATGATTACATCAAAGTTATTCATAAGTCTATTCCAAATATCAAACTTTAGACAAATTGTTATCACTCAATCCGTTTGGTAATTCCAATCAAATTTGACCAGGAAAGTAGAGAGATGTTGGTGGAGCGAGGCTCGCTTAAATACCCCGATCTCAATTGCTTTCCTAGACATCATACTTCATTGGGTACGCCACATAAGAAGGAGTTTAATACAATTGTTATTTATTGACTAAGGCACATTTGCCATTCTTGGAAAAATAGAAAGAGGATTATTCTAATCAAAGTCTGTGGCATCCTCGTGCTCTTCATTTACAGCTTTGAAGTCCTCAACCGTGAGATTGACATCTTCACTATTTTCATCTTCGTAAGGTTGGCTTCTTGCTCTCTTGCTTCCTTGTACTCCTTGTAGCGTGCAGCTAATTGGGTACTTAAATGACATTGTTTAAACCAATGCTCGATTGATCCACATCGATGACACATGTCATTGTGGTTCCCTTCCTTAGTTTGAGGTGCAGGTTGTGCAGGTTGTGTACGTTGTGGATATTCTCTAGGAGGGTTGCTGCTACTAGCACAACGCATGGTGTGACCTCCACACCCCATGGTGCTATTTCCACGGCCGGTGTTGCCATATCTCCCCCTTCCACGTGTGGAGTTGCCATCACATGTGCCAGCTCTAAAGTTGCGGTTTCCTTCTTTATTGGGGCGGTTATATGGACTTGTTCGTCCTTCATGTCCCCTATTATTAGCGTACACATGTCCCCTATTTCTAGGGTACCGCTCCTTGTGCCCTCTCTTGGGTGCATTATAATTTGCATCACGAACGCTCTTGGTTCCAATGGGTCTTGAATTATAATTCTTTACGAGAATGTTGTCGTGCTTTTCGGTTACCGACCAAACATTAATGAGCTCATTGAACCTCGTAATTCGTCCATCATTTACTTCAGTGCGATACTGCTTTGATAGCAAGATTGCTGCAACCGGGAAGGTGGAGAGAGTTTTCTCAATTAGCTCTTCTTCTGTGAGAGGTTTTTGACAGAACCTCAACATGGATTTGAGACGAAGAGCTTCTGAATTGTACTCAGCAATAGACTTGAAGTCAGAGAAGCGTACATCGTTCCACTGAACCTTCAAGTCAGGGAGGAGGGAATCTTGGATATTGTTAAAGCGCTCTTGTAGCGCCTCCCATAAATCCTTTGCTTCTTTGATGGACATGTACTCTAGTCTGAGTGCTTTGTCCATATGACGTAGCATCAAGATGATTGCTTGTGCATGCCTCTTGGGTGTTCGAGGAAACACAAGGGCCGGGTATGGTGCATGGATGATGGGCAATATCCCCTTCGATGTGAGATGGTTCTCAACGTCGGTTTTCCAGCTATGGTAATCCGAACCTGTTGAGTCAAGGATTTGAAAATCGAGTCCAGGTTCATTCGACATCCTTGAAATAGTGTTGCCGGAAAATTTGACCGGAAAAATTATCGGAGGTGATCGGAAGGATCGTTGGGAAAAATCGAGAAAAATCGTCCGAAAAGTCACCGGAAAAGTGTCTAAAAGTCGCCGGAAAAGTTATCGGAAAGTCGCCCCGCAAATCTGTCGACAGGTGTGTCGGCAGCTTCTCTGTAGCTGCGTCTCTGCAGCTGCTCGACAGCTACTTCGTGTGCCGGGCTCCTGGAATCAAGGGCTTTGATATGAGCTAGGGTTTGGGGATTTTTTGTTGGTTTGGAAAAATGACTTCGATTGATAATGAACTCTTCTCTCGTCAATTTTTGATTCTAATTCTAGAGCAACTTCGTGCTGATAACGTGTTTAAGAACAAGTGAAATTGACAGAGAGAGAGAGTAATATTTCAGAGATAATGAAAATTTCAAGTATGTTTATTCATCTCATACAATGGGGTATTTATAGGGATACATTTGTTGTATGAAAGCTCAAAGAGAAAATCAAAATAATAATAATCTTGATGATGATTTCTGCCATACTTGTTGCCCCTTGGTAAAGCATGTTTACATAAGTCTTCATACACTCAAGTACCTATGATTATACACTCAAGTACCTATCTATACATTTTAAGTATTTGTTACATGATATAGACATACATAATATTATACATTTATATTTCAACATAGTCAACCTCCTGAGAGCTGTCCTTTATCCTGTTTCTCTCTTTTTGGATGTCCCTTGTCCCGGTAAACATGGCTTCTTTGGATTCATAATCTGGACAGTAGCCAAATGTCATCCAGAATTGACCATAACCTTTAGTGCTGACAAACTGGAGAGTAGAACGTATGGTCTCAATTCGGCTATTCGTCCTTTCTTTATGGATGATTTTGAACGTGGTGATAAAAAGAGGTTGATACCTATTAGCCGAGTAGCTCATAGTCTGGACTAAACAAAACTCCCAAGTCACCCAAAGGAGCCCAACACTCTGTTATGCCAGAATAATACCTATATTTTGCACTTTGAATAATCTTCAAGCCTTTCAACTCGTAAGGTGTTGTTAGAGAGTAAATAAGAGTACCATCCTCCTCTGAACCAGACTTCTTAATAGAGAATGATATAAACTTTCCCTTTTTATCACCCAAGGCATATATAGTGTCCCCTACAACAACAGCCTTCCCAATGAAAGGAAAACGTTGTATCCGTTGTTCTTGATCAAAATTGACTTGATGCCATGTTTCCGATTCTGCATTGAAAACTACTGGTACGAAATGTGCTGGTTTGAACTTCATGGAAGGGTACCATAATGAAAGCAAAATACAGCTGCCCCAAATAGCATAACTAGTCAACTCCCTGAGAGCTAGTGAAGATTGTGGGATGAATGCAAAATGAGGTACAGGAGTTAAAGGATCCCAAGAGTAGGTGGTGGGATCATATAGCTCAAAGGGCATGGGCATCCATGGTTTTTCGGCTAAAAAAGTTGCCAAATGATAAAGCCGGCCATGCGCTGCCATAATATTTGGAAATGTCGCGTATTTGTAAGGCGGATCGAATTTAACTAAGTCTCCAGATGCCTTTGGAACAAAAATATATGCTACTTTTGCCCCAGCTTCTGCTGCTCTGAGTCGTTCACCTGCATATATGTAAACTTGGAGGCAATTCTCTCGCATCGAATGTAAGGAAACCATGGGATTTCTGTTTCATCAAACAACTTCCTTTCGGGGGGTTCAGGCTTATCTTCTGTGGATTTAGTGATAACTTTTCCATCTTTGCTGATTTGTATTTCATGTAATAACCCGCCTACGCCGTTTGTGTAATGATAATGCAGCGTCAAATATACAGATATAATCTGGTCATCCATGGATATTGTAAAACAGTACCGTGATTAGGTCACCACCGATAGGGTAGATTTTAGAGTGGAGGCCCTGTAGATGCCGATGAAAATTTGCTCTGAGAGATGCGGAGACGCGGAGATGAGATTAGGTTTTTTATTCTTTTATCTGAATTTTATTACATGTGTCTAAGGAAAAGAGAATCAAGAGAGATTGATGAGAGAATTATGTACTGTATTATTGATAATAGGAGCCCTTGAGATTATAATGTTATAGATTTGTAATACAAGGAAACATAATCCGAATAGAACTAGGAATTCTAGATCCTTCTCTCCTATTACAATTATAAAACTAAACCCTAGTTTGAATAGGCACATTAAATGTCAACATCCTTTAACACTCCCCCTTGTGCCGCTTAAACTTGGTGGTGATGCTTTGATCGTTGCCTCACTAAAAATCTTGTCAGGTAATAAAAACCCAGTGGAACAAAAATAACTCTGGTCGAAGGACAAAAAGAGCACAACATGTCCTTCACTCTTCGAGATCAAACATGTAGACATCATACCTCCCCATGATGTCGATATCTCCCCCTGATTGCTACAATCATGGGAGTTCGGATAACATTCTCAATCCGATACTCTTCACATATTTCTCGAAAATGGATTTTTGTAACGACTTAGTAAATAAGTCCGCTACATTATCCTCTGATAGGATTTGATTCACCTCAATCTTTAGAAGTAATTGTTGTTGCTGATTGTAAAAGAACTTAGGCGATATATGTTTGGTGTTGTCGTCCTTGATGAAACCTAACTTCATTTGCTCAATGCAAGCTGCATTATTCTCATAAATGCATGTAGGTTCATCTGTGGTAGACTTCGAACCACAAGTTCCTCGAATGTGTCTAATTACAAACCCTACCCATATAAATTCATGCACGGCTCTCTGCATGATTCAAGGAAGTAGTAACGAGGGTTTGTTTTGTAGACCTCCAAGATATCGCAGTGCTTCCCATGATAAAGACATAACTTGTTTGGGAGCGACCTTTGTGAGGGTCAGAGAGATACCCTGCATCAGCGAATCCCATCAAAACATCACCATCGTTTTGGTGTAAGGGAGGAGGATGACGCCTGCTACCCTTGGCGGTGGCAACTTTGCCGGTCACGGTGTCTTGGACGGCGCTTCTTGGGCTAATGAGTTTCGTCATTCTTTTCTCTCTGCAAGGATAGAACAAGCCCATATACATATATATATATATATATATATCTTACATTTTAAGTAACGAAAGATTATCTTTATACGAGTCTAATGGCGTTACGTTGGCGCGGGGCTATATCTAGCCAACAAGTTCATAACAATTGAGGTGTCGAGTCTTGTATTGTGATAAGTATGATAATGCGCCTATTGTACTCAAGTAAGCACTTTTGCTATTAACATGTCTTTGTCATCATCCCTGGGACAAAACGGATCTCTCTTAGGGCCAAGACTACTGACGACCATATGAGTGCATTTTTGACTTTATCAAAATGCCTAAACATCTATTGACACGGTATATAAGTTCTGAATCTAGAAAAAATTGTGTTCTCCCAAGATCTTTCCTCTCAAACTCCGATTTTAGGTTTTCAGCGGTTTCCCTTACCTCTCAAGGTTTCAATTATATTTATCAACATAAACCGTGACAATTGCAAATCCAGAACTTGTCATGGAAACGCGTGGGCATAGTTCATCATATCCCTTCTCAGTCAAGTAGTCACTTAGTGAGCGTTTCAACCTCATTACAAACGCGCTCCATAGTCTACGGCTACTTGACTTGGGTAAATGAAGTTCATAAAAACCTTCATTATATTCCGTATCTAGATCCCCATAAAGATACGTCGTGACCACATTCATAAGCTGCATGTTCAATTATTCAGAAACTACCAAACTGACAAGGTAGTGGAGTGCAATAACATCCATTACAAGAGAATATGTCTTCTCACAGTCGATTCCAGAGTGTTTTGTAAGAAGTCTTGCTCCATAAGGCGAGATTACCATCTCTTTTACTCATCACACTATCTAATGAAGACCTATTAATGTCAACAAGGTTTATGTTAGGAGGTGTTAGCATCTCAGGCCTGAAATCCTTCCTCTTCATTAGTGAATCCAATTCAACCTGGATCATATCTTTCCATTTAAGCCAAGGGCATCAAGGATAGCATTGGGATCTCCTAATGCCTTACTCAGAACTTCTTTAGTCTGATCCATCTCAGCTTTCCGTATGGCAACTTGGGTTACGATATTGGATCCAACGTTGCGAATGGCCGCGACCCGAGTAAGAAACATTCTTAGTCTGAGCAGCTTAGGCGTTTATCATGGTTACAAGCTGTTTGAGCTACTCTTGCGCTTGTTGTGACATGTGCTCTATATGCCCCTGCAATCACTGTGTACTACGCTTCATATCAAGCTTGACTTTCAGGATGAAATCGATGGAGTCTTGTCGCTGTTCTGCGAATCCTTTAGTCGTCTTTTCCCAAAATGCCTTATTGATCTTTTGCATGATGTTAAGTTGTTCCTCCAGGCTGGCATCCTCTGGGATAGGGATGGGCACAAAGCCATCTGTTACCACCTCATCCTCAATGACCTTGGTGGTTTTAAACGCATCTCCAGCCTCATTAAGCTGTCCGGTGGGAATTTTCTCGCCCTCAGTAATGGGCGTTGGAGTTGCTCCTTGTTCGTTGACATCTCGACTGACGGCGGGTTGAGGGAAAATTGTTGGATTACCTGTTCGTCAGAAAAACCACGACAGTTCGCACGCGAGTGTGGTCTATAACTGGAGGTCTTGTGTTTCTTGCAGTTAACATAAACCTTTTGCTAACGGTTTGCGCTTGACTTCCCAATGGTGGCGGTCACGAAGAAAAGCTATGTACGTCCCACTAGGCGTGCCAAAATGTTTGGCTCCAAAACCAGTCTGCGTGCAAACAATCTCTTGAGTCACAAGGCACTTTTCTCTGCCCTCCGAAAAAAGACTTCTTACCTTGCGGGTAAGGACTTGTGATGTGGTCTCTTGCGTCACTGAGTCGATACTTAGTGTTGTAGACTAAGCAGAGCAATCACCAGGAAGTAGGAGAAAACACAGGTTGAAGATAGGTTTGCTCCGGAGTGACTTTGATAATCATTGAGATTGATTGGAGAGTTGTGTTTTGTCTGTCCTTGAAACCTGGTATTTATACCTTAGGGTTTCGACTATTCTTTGCCATAGAATGATTATTGATTGTAGATTCCTATTCGGTCTCCGCTACCTGACTTCCATAAGGGCTCGTTTTGCTTATGGATCTCGGAATGGGTGAAGCTATAATCCAAACCCAAGTTGACTTAATTTTGGGCCGCAGGTATCGGCCTAAAAAGCTGAATCCCCTTGAAGGATCTTGCCAAAAATACTTTTGGGCTCAAATAGACTCAACAGACATCCGGAAATTATCTCTTTCTGTTCAAGGTTACTATCTTGAACCCAGAGATTTGCGACGTATTCACAGGTGGATCCGCACTGTATTGAACATAAGCTTGTAGAACTTGATCTTGCTCTTTGGACTGAAAATGATAAGGATGACATCTCTTTTTCGATTCCTCAAAATCTTTTTGTGTGCAAATCACTTGTTGTTTTGAAGGTGAACTCATGCCTTGTTACTTATGATCCACCTAAGACAGGATGTTTCCCATGTCTCAAGGTTCTTTGTCTTCCAGTTCACTATCCTTATGATCCATCATTTATAGATTTTTTAATTGTTGCCCCAAACTTGAAGATTTGACCATCCAGGGAATTCTTGGAGATTACTCTGTGGGTATCAACATCTCTGCTCCAGAACTGAAGACATTAAGAATGTATTTGTGTTTGGAATCTAGTAGTTATCCAGAATATCACTTTTTTTACTAATGCCCCAAAGCTGGAGAACTTGGATATTTCAGATGATTACTTTTGGTCAAATTATGTTTTGGAGAATGGAGAATCTATAGTCAATGCTGAAATAAGGCTCCAGAACAGATATGATTATGATGATGATAGTCTTTTCTTTGCTGGTCGTACTGCAGCGATTCTGGCCAAAATTTCCAATGTCAGATACCTGTCTTTTGATGCTCATCTTTTCCACGTATATATGTTATTGATATTTTATCAATTACTAAAGTTTGTGCATCGACGAATGTAAGAAGAAGGATGGCAACAATGAGGAAAAATTATGTGCATTTGATTCTCTGCATTGATGCCTCTTTTCTTAACTGTTCTTATCTTCTTATACTTTTTCAAGTCATCAAAGACTGCTTGGAGCTGAAAGTTTTGTTTTGTTTCTGTTTGATTCATTTATCTTTTGTGTAGGAGGCTACCCACCTGCCTGACTTTGTTTGTTTGAGTGGACTGGTGCTGGGAATTGCTAATAGAGTTTATCAGGAGATCTCCTATTCTGGAACATCTTGTCTTAGAACTCGAAGTAAGATGCATGTATTTTCACTTTTGCTGAATGATGATAACCAAGTACCAACATGCATTACATTTGTTCTTTTAAATAATTTGTAGGGCGCTGAGTGGTATAGGGAAGGGGACGAGCGTGAATGGAACTTTTTTAATCCTCCGGAGGTGCCAGTTTGTTTGTCTTCACACCTTAAGACTATCTCGATAAAGGGATTCAAGGGACACTGGGATGAGATGGAAGTGGGGCCATTATTTGTTACAGAATGGTAAAGTTTTGAATTCAATGACTACAGCTTGCAAAAGCGCCATGTTCTACTGAGGGTTTAAAGTCTTGTCTTGTCAAGCTTATTTATCTGTGAGGTAATAATTGGAAGGGAGTTCCAAGACAATGTTATTGAAGCTTTTAAGTCATTAACATCAGTATAGAAGATCATTGGTGTTATGTTTCTCTAATATAGTCGTTAGCTCCACAGCTTTTATAGAGAATTCCATAATTCAATTAAAGATCGAGTCAAGGGGCTGACTCATTTATATATCAGTGTCGTGTTTGTTGAACTTAAGATGAATTCAGTTGCAGGCGTTTGTTTTAGCAATAATTATGTTTAGTTAAATAAATTTGTGTTCAAGGACAAGCGTAAACTAACAGAGAGAGGGAGAGAGTTTCGATAGATGTGTGTTTATTCTTCTCACAAAAGAGGGTATTTATAGAAATACATTATAGTGTGAATGCTCAAAGAGAAAACCAATTTTGTAACCATTTTCATCATGGCTGCAGCTCCACATGGTTGTCTTCAATGATGATAATTTCCATGCTTGTTGCCTCTTGGCATAAAGCATGTCACACAAGTTTTTATACCTACATTATACACTCAAGTACTATATCTATTCACTCAAGTATCTATTACATGATATAAACATTTATACTATAATACATTTATACTACAAGTCTCCTCCTTGGATATTTCATGTCAATAGTATTGTCTAGGTTGTGCGCTTTTAGGTTGCCTCGTTAAAAACATTGCCAAGTAATAAAAACTCTGTGGGGAAAAACATTCCTGGTCGAAGGAGAAAAAGAGCACAACACGCGTTGAGTGTGGAGTATGTTTCTGGATACTCCCCATGATTTTGACTCCCCATTGTGTCATCCAAACGTGATACTTCTCTCGTTGCCTCATTAAAAACCTTGCTGAGTAACAAAAACCCAGTGGGACAAAAATAACCTCGATCGAAAGGGAAAAAGAGCACAACACACCCTTCACATTTCGAGACCATATATGTAGACATCCCCCCCTAATTGATCCTCTGAGGAGAGTCTTGTTATTGCTGATTATGCTTGGTGTTGTCTCTTTTGATGTAGCTTTGCTTCATTTGTTCAAAATAAGCAGCATTATCCTAAATGCTTGTAGGCTCATCTATGATAGACTTCAAACCACAAATGTTCGAACATGCGTAACTATGGATCTAATCCATATACATTCACGAACCACTTCATGAAGAGCAATAATATCTGCATTGTTCGAAGATACAGTGACTAAAGTCTATTCTGTAGACCTCGAAGATATCGCGGTCTTTACCCATGGTGAACATTTAACCAGTCTGGGAAGACCTTTGTATGGGTCAAAGAGATACCCACATCAGCAAAACATTCCAAAAACACTTATGTTGTTTTGGGGTGGGGATAGAAAACGCAGGCCAGCATTGGCGGCGTTTCTAGTGTGTGATGGGTCCGAATCCATCATCTCTCTATAAGGATAGAACTAGCCCATATCGATCGTACATCTCAAGTATTGAATGATATCTTTTACACTAATCTAATGGCGTTGCGTTGGCGCAGAGCTATACTTTAGCTAACAAGTTCATGGTAAAATGAGATGTCCAGTCTTGTGCATTGAGCTTAAGTACAATAATGCACCTATTGTACTTGAGTAAGACACTTTTTCCTTTATCACATCTTCACCCTCATCCTTCAGACGAAGAGGATCATTTTCAGGATCAAGATTACGAATGATCATGGGGTGTTTGAAGGCTTGATCTTGTCAAAATACCTAAGCATCTATCAACACGGTGCTCAAGTTCCAAACTGAGGCATAATCGTGTTCTCCCAAAATCCTTCATCTCAAACTCAGATTTCAAGTGTTCAGCGGTTTCTCTTAACTCTTTAAGGGCTTCTAATGAAGATCATATCCAATATGAACCGTGATAGAATCCGAAACTTGTTATGGAAACGCGCTACCATATCCCTTCCTAATCAAGTAGTCACTTTAGTGAGTGTTTTAACTTTATTACAAAGGCGCTCCGTGGTCTAGAGCCACTTGACTTAGGTAAATAAAGTTCACCGTGAACTTTCATGTATTTTCCTTATCTAGATCCCCATAAAGATACGTAGTGACCACATTTATAAGCTGCATGTTCAGTTATTCGGAAACTACCAAACTGACAGGGTAGTGGAATGCAATAACATCCATTATGAGAGAATATGTCTCATCATAGTCAATTCCAGGACGTTTTGTGAGAAGCCTTGCACCATAATGCAAGATTTCCATCTCTTTTTCTCAACACACTTTTTAACGAAGACCCATTAGTCAATAGGTTTTATGTAAGGAGGTGTTGGCATCACTGGCTCAAAACCTTCCTCTTCGTTAGAGAATCCAACTTAACCTGGATTACTTCTTTCCTTTTAGGCCAAATTTCTCTACGTTGGTATCATGCTTCAACGGAGTGTGGTTCGATATCATCGGACTCAACAAACGCATGCACAACGAAATGTGCAACAACATCATCAATTATGATGGAGATTTTATCCCACGTCTCATGTACACTAGTGTAATTTTCATAGAGCTCTATATTCTCAAGAATAGGTTCTGTCGTTGAGGCATCCCTCAATGATAACCATAATCCGGAAGGTACTCATGAGACGGATTTTGAGTGTCGATGATCCAAGGATTGGTTTGTGCCAAAGTATCCTTCGAATCCATAGGCTTCCCACGTATCCTAGCTGGGGCCATGGCCTGTAACGCCAAAGTGCCACTTTCTATGGTGTTGATGCCCTGCCTACCTCCTTGTAGGGTGGCGCGCTACGTCCTCTTGTAGGGACATCCTTCCTTGCAGGCATATTTGTAGCAAATGTGTGTGATCTCGTCACTTTAAGATGAGACATAGTAGGGACAAACCATAACAATTCATGTCGTTTCTACTGAATATTCGTGTTCTTATCTCCCCTTAATGATGGGAAGACTGTCTCATCAAAGTGACATCCACAAATCTAACGGTAAAGAGATCGCCTTGCAAGGGCATTAAGTGGTGAACGATTGTTGGAGTCTTAAATCCAACTGAGTTCCTCACTCGTTTGTAAGGACCTATCATAGTGCGCTGTGGCAGAGCAATTGGCACATAAACGGCTCACTCAATTGTGCGTAAGTACAAAATACTTGTACTCAGTCATTAGTTGTAACGCAGAGATACATTGAGTGGCGGTAGGTCGTAGAAGAATTAGCATAGTGGCATGCGATATTGCATCACCCCAAGCAGATATAAGTGGTGAACGATTGTTGGAGTCTTAAATCCAACTGAGTTCCTCACTCGTTTGTAAGGACCTATCATAGTGCGCTGTGGCAGAGCAATTGGCACATAAACGGCTCACTCAATTGTGCGTAAGTACAAAATACTTGTACTCAGTCATTAGTTGTAACGCAGAGATACATTGAGTGGCGGTAGGTCGTAGAAGAATTAGCATAGTGGCATGCGATATTGCATCACCCCAAGCAGATATAAGGAGATTGGTACACATTACCAATGTCCAAACTACTATCGTAGTTATTTCCACGAGACCATTTGGGTGTATGTATGGGAAGGTTATTGCAATGTGATGTCCAACATCAGCCCCATTGCAATAACCTTCGAAAGTCTTCGATGTAAACTCTCTAGCATAGTCAAACCCAATTGACTGAATAGGATGATCCGGGGAGTGAGCCCGTTGTCATATGATATCTACTAGGAGTCTAGCATAAGCAGCTTTTACAGATGGACAATGGCACAACACATGACCGGCGTGTTTGCGTGTCAACCAACATCATGAGATATTTAAACGTCCGCAAGTTGGTTGAAATTGGTCCACAAATATCACTTTGGATTCTTTGCAAGAATTTGTATATTTTCTTTAGTGTCATTTGCATAGGATGGTCTCGATCTTATCTTTGCTAAAGAGCAGGTTTTGCAAAACGAATGATAGGCTTTAGAAGTAACTCCTTGGACCAATCTTTGGTTCATACTTCTTTTCGTTTTTAAGAATGGATGTCCGTGTGAAGTCTTTAATATACGGATCATCATATCACGACCTGGATGTCCCAAACGATTGTGTCAAAGCCTATATGTGTCAGAATCCTATAAATTATCTTTCATAACATAGATGGATTAAATGACTCTAATAGTGGTTGCATACAATCCACTAGAGCGACACATAAGTTTCTCTAACATTTGTTTATTTCCGTAGTCATTAGAGGTGATGCAAAAGAAATTTTGTCCATTTTCACAAGTGTTTCCACATGAAAACCATTGGCACTTATATCTTTAAAATTCAATAAGGTTATTTCAGCCCTTGGAATAAAGTTCGGATTTTAACACATGTTTATGACATTGAATAATAATGCGACACTTAATTGATAAGGAAAATAGCCAATGATTACATCAAAGTTTCCAAAGTCTATTCCAAAATAAAATCAAACTTTAGACAAATTGTAGTTACTCAATCTATTTGGTAACTCCAATGAAATATGACCAGGAAAGTAGAGAGAGATGTTGGTGGAGTGAGGCTCGCTTAAATACCACGATCTCAATTACTTTTCTAGACATCATACTTCATTCGATGCGCCATATGAGAAAGAGTTAATACAATTGTTATTTATTGACGAATGCACATTTGCCATTCTTGGAAAATAGAAAGGACTATTCTAATCAAAGTCTGTGGCATCCTCGTGCATTTCATTTTTAGCTTTGAAGTCCTTAATAGTGAGATTGACATCTTCATCTTCAGTAAGGTTGGCTTCTTGCTCCCTTGCTTCCCTGTACTTCTTGTATCGTGCAGCTAGTTGGGTCCTTTCATGGCATTGCTTAAACCAATGCTCGATTGATCCACATCGATGACACATGTCATTGTGGTTACCTCCCTTTATTTGAGGTGCAGGTGGTGCACGTTATGGATATTCCCTAGGACGGTTGCTGCTACTACCATGGCGCTTGGTGCGACCTCCACGGCCGGTGTTGCCATATCCACCTCTCCTATGTGTGGAGTTACCATCACGTGTGCCAGCTCTAAAGTTGCAGTTTCCTTCCATATTAGGGCGGTTATATTGACCCATTCGTCCTTCATGTCCCCTGTTATTAAGGTACCTCTTCTTGCGCTATCTTTTGGGTGCATTATAATTCACCTCACGTGGTTTCAATGGGCCTTGAATTATAATTCATTACGAGGATGTTATCGTGCTTTTCAGCTACTGACATAATATTGATGAGCTCATTAAACCTCGTAATTCATCCAGCATTGACTTCAGTGCGATATTGCTTTGATAGCAAAATTGCTGTGACGGGAAAGGTGGAGAGAGTCTTCTTAATTAGCTTTTCTTCTGTGAGAGGTTTTTCATAGAACCTCAACATGACTTTGAGGTGAAGAGCTTCTGAATTGTATTCCACAATAGACTTAAAGTCGGAGAAGCGTATATTATTCCATAGAATCTTGAAGTCAGGGAGGAGGGAATCTTGGATATTGTCAAAGCGCTATTCTAGCACTCCCTATAGGTCCCTTGCATCTTTGATGGACATGGACTCTAATCTGAGTGCATTGTCCATATGGCGTCGCATCAAGGTAATTGCTTATGCATGCTTTATGGGTGTTCGTTGGAACACAAGGCCAGTGTTTGGTGCCTAGATTATGAGCAATATCCCTTTTGATATGAATGGTTCTCAACATCGGTTTTCCAGCTATGGTAATCCGAGCCTGTTGAGTCAAGGATTTGAAAGTCGAGTCTAGGTTCATTCGACATCCTGAACATAAGAAGAAAAGATATATTAGTTTCGGAGTTTAAACTTCCACGAAAACTAAAATAATAAGATTTCCGAGTTATGCTACCAAGAAATCAATTTCCAAGAATATTTAGATTAAACCGAAACAGTGATGTTTAATATGGTCATAAATTGATGCTTGCGGACGCTCTTAGTCCGAATATTATGAACACTCTTAGTTCATTGATTACGAACGTTCTTAGTTAATTTAGCGTAAATTTCTATAATTCCCCTTTTGGATTGCAAGTTCCCAAGAAAAAGAAAAGAGGAGAAAAAGGAATAAAAACTCAAAAACGGGAACTTTAGTAAGAAATACCTCGAACTAGTGTTGCCAGAAAATTTGGTAAGAAAAAGTTATCGAATGTGACCGAAAGGATCGCTGGAAAAAATCGAGAAAATCTTCAGAAAAATCGCCGGAAAAATGTCTGAAAAGTCGCCGAAAAGTTGCCATGCAGATTTGTAGGCAGATTTGTCGACAGCTGCTCGCAGGGTGTCGGCAGGTGTCTCGGCAGAGGCTCAGCAGGTGATGTCGGCAGGTACTCGACAAGAGCTCGACAGGTGCTCGACAAATGCTCGACAAATGCTCGGCACCTCCTCTCGGCAGGTGTCGGCAGCTTCTTGGCAAGTCTCGACAGATCCGCTCGGCAGCTTCTGCGCAATTGCTCGGCAGCTCTCGGTAGATGGGCTCGACAGCTCTCGGCAGATGGGCTCGACAGCTACTCGGCAGATGGGCTCAGCAGCTTCTGCGCCACTTCTCGGCAGGACTTGGCAAGGCTCGGCAACGGTTCAAATTTTTCAGCGGCCGGTTTAGGCCATTTTCAACCGGTTCTGGCAGTTCTGAGGCCGGTTCTGGGCTTCTGGGATCAGAGGCTTTGATATGTAGTAGGTTTTGGAGGTTTTTTGTAGGTTTGGAAAAATGACTTCGATTGGATGATGAACTTCCTCTTCTCTTGTCAATTTGATTTGAATCCTAGAGCAATCTCGTGCTGATAACGTGTTCAAGGACAAGCGTAAACTAACAGAGAGAGGGAGAGAGTTTCGATAGAGAAAATGGAGAGTAAGATGTGTGTTTATTCTTCTCACAAAAGAGGGTATTTATAAGAATACATTATAGTGTAAATGCTCAGAGAGAAAACCAATTTGGTAACCATTTTCATCATGGCTGTAGCTCCACATGGTTGTCTTCAATGACGATAATTGTCATGCTTGTTGCCTCTTGGCATAAAACATGTCACACAAGTTTTTATACCTACATTATACACTCAAGTACTATATCTATACACTCAAGTACCTATTACATGATATAGACATTTATACTATAATACATTTATACTATAACAATTTGCTATATTTTTTTGTCAAATGGCTTGACATAGTTGATGTTTTCTTACCAGGATTATATGCTTGGTTTTGTAGTTTTTTTTATCAAAATTGACTTGGCAATTATGATTTCAGTGGGTATAATGTATAAGCAAATGTTTCTACCTATGTACGTCCTGGTTTTGTCTATTGCATGTCTTACAGAAGGCTTGTTACATGCCTATGTCAGTGTCTTGGGAAATTTGATCCACTTGATTCTGATTCTTTCTCATCATTTCGCTGAGAATTAAAAGAATTGTTCCAGATCGAGATCACCTAAACCCAGAATATCTTGTCACAAACATAAGACTAGATGCATATCTAGTCATGATGGTGTATGAGGAAACAGAGCATACATATGCGTACATATTTCTCATTTTCATATAGTTCTCATGACCAAGAGAAGAGCAGGCATTTACCTGCAGTCAAGCGTTTTCCTCCATGATCGACATGTGTAATAACCATGGCAGTCTGTTGCATGCATATTGTTGCGTTTCACGCGTACAAAAGCTAGGGCATCCTAATGGTCTCTACACTTGAAAGTTCTCTTCCTTTCTCATTACTTCCTGCATACCTTAGAAGGTTGGGGTTTTCCCTGTGGGATGGATGTAGGCGATATTCGTTGCATGGGAATTTTTCCTAGCCAATCTGTAAGTACTAAAAACTAATTCTGCCCTACAGGAGTCTGAGTTTATCTGATAAGGTTGTTTAGATCTCCTTCGAAATCATGCTTTTTACTAATAAGGAACTTGCCATGATTTGTTTGCCATAATTTCTTTGTTCAACAGCTACTGCAGATGTGAATTTGTATAAATGGTTCAAGTAATATGCCTTCTATTTTGGTCTCCTGTGCTGTTTGGATTTCCAAATTTGCTTAAATTATCATATATCCTGTCTAAAGCTCTGTTTTATTACCTGTTGGTAAGATGATATACTTTTGCTCCAAAAGGAAGATTAAGGATTATGGAATTTTTTTTTTATCAAGGAATTTCTATCAATGAAACCTGAATTGAGTGACTGAACACGAGGAGGAAAAACAGAAGCTAAAGGAGGGATAGGTAAGGATCCTAGACCTACTCTGATACCATATAGAAATTGATTTCTCTTAATTCAACTAAGCTATTACATTCTACGCATTATATAGTTGTGGGAATTGACCGTTACAAGAATCAATAAGATTACATTGAAAGAAGAATCAAAACTGAAGCATAATCTTAGGAAAACAACAAAGTGGCAGTTGACAAACTCTTCAATGGAGGAGATTCTGGGAGTGATTGAAGGAAGAGATTGATGTTCTTTAACAAATGGAAACTTTGCTGTCGATTGTTTTGTTGGCATAGGTGTTCCATACAAGTTTTTTTTCTTTTGGTAAACAGAAAAAGAAGTTGAATATGAGGTAGTTTTTTACCAGAGTATAGTAGTATTATAAAACAAACCATTGACTTTATTAGAATATCAGTCTGATACACAGTTGTTGTAGAGTAGAGTTTAGTATTATAGAACTTCCTAAACAAGACTCAGAAGAGAGTTAATATAAAAACCCTTCTCTCTCTCCTACCCAAATCCAAGTCTCAGGGGTAGACTTCCTCTCAACATGTACTCTCTCTGGTAATCTGGTATGTTTGATTTTTGAAACAAAATTTTGGCTGATCTAGTAAATTTCTGTTGTCTATATGATCCATTCTTTACTAGTTCCTATAAACCTAAAAAAAACCGGTGGAATATCTGTTTCTGTTTAAGAACAAGAGAAATTGACACACAAAAAGAGAGAGTAATATTTCAGAGAGAATGGAGATTTCAAGTGTCTTTATTCATCTCATACAAAGGGGTATTTATAGAAATACATTTGAAGTGTGAAAGATCAAAGAGAAAACCAAAATGATAACCATCTTGATGATGATTTTTGCCATGCTTGTTGCCCTTCGGCAAAGCATGTTACACAAGTCTTCATACACTCAAGTACCTATCTAAATACTTTACGTATTTGTTACATGATATAGACATACATACTATTTATATATTTATATTACAACACTCCCCTTTGGATATTTCATGTTCAATAGTATTGTGTTGGTGGTGCGCTTCGAAGTTGCCTCATTAAAAACCTTGCCAAGTAATAAAACCCTGTGGGAAAAAACAACCTTGGTGAAAATGGAAAAAGAGCACAACGCGCGTTGAGTGTGAAGTATGTTATTGGATACTCCCCCTGATTTAGACTCCCCTTGATATCCTCCTTAATCTGATGCTCCTTACATGTTTCTCGAAAGGGGATTTTGGTAGTGACTTAGTAAATAAGTCAACTACATTATCTTCTGATCGGATTTGATTTACTTCAATATTTAGAAGTGTTTGTTGTTGCTGATTGTAGAAGAATCTCGGCGATATATGCTTGGTATTGTCACCTTTGATAAAACCTAATTTCATTTGCTCAATACAAGCTGCATTATCCTCATAAATGCATGTAGGTTCATTTGTGGTAAATTTCAAACCACAAGTTCCTCGAATGTGTCTATTTATAGACCTTAGCCATATGCGCTCACGCACGGCTTCATGTAGTACGATAATCTCTACATGATTTGAGGAAGTAGCAACAAGAGTCTGTTTTGTAGATCTCCAAGATATCGCGGTACTTCCTATGGTAAAGACATAACCTGTTTGGGAGCGACCTTTTTCAGGGTCAGAGAGATACCCTGCATCAGCAAAGCCCGTGAGAACATCATTATCATTTTGATGGAGGGGAAGAGGAGAACGTCGTTCACTATGGATAGTGTTGCCGGCGTTCACATCTCTTTTCTCTCTATAGAGATAGAACAGGCCCATATCGATCGTACCTTTCAGGTATCAAAGGATTGTCTTTGTACCAATCCAATGGCGGCATGTTGGCGCAGAACTATGTCGAGCTAATAAGTTTACTGCAAATGAGATATCCGGTCTTGTGCATTGAGCTAAATACAATAATGCGCCTATCGCACTTAGGTATGATATTTCAGCTTCTAATAAATCTTCATCCTCATCCCTTGGGCTCAAGACTATGGTTGATCATGGGAATACTCACAAGCTTTGCTTTATCTTCATTAAAGAGCCTTTGTAACTTTTGGGTATATACTAGCTGATGGATCATAATCCCATCATTACGGTGCTCGAGTTCTTTTCCGAGACAAAACCGTGTTTTCCCGAGATCTTTCATCTCAAATTCAGATTTCAAATATGTAGCAGTTTCTTTTAACTCATCTAGAGTTCCAATTAGGTTCATGTCATCGACATAAACTGCTACAATTGCATATCCGGATCTTGTCCTCTTAATGAATACGCAAGGGCATATACTTCATTGTTAACATATCCCTTCCAAATCAAGTAGTCACTTAGACGGTTATACCACATCCATCCAGATTGTTTCAATCCATATAGTGAGCGTCTTAATTTTATTGAAAACGCGCTCCGTGGTTTAGAGCCACTTGATTTGGGTAATTGAAGTCCATCTGGAACCTTCATATTTATCTCTGAATCTAGATCCCCATAGAGATATGTTGTAACCACATCCATGAGCTGCATGTCAAGTTTTTCGGAAACTACCAAACTGACAAGGTAACGGAACGTTATAACGTCCATTACGGGAGAATATGTCTCCTCGTAATCGATTTCAGGGCGTTGTAAGAAACCTTGCGCCACAAGGCGGGCTTTGTATCTAACAACCTCATTTTTCTCATTACGCTTTCTAACAAAGACCCATTTATGGCCAACAGGTTTTATATTTGGCGGTGTCAATGTTATAGACTCAAATACCTGTCTCTTTGTTAGTGAATCTAATTCAGTCTGGATCGCATTTTTCCATTTGGACCAATCTGCTCTTCGTTGACATTCTTCAACGGAGCGAGGTTCAATATCATCGTATTCTATAATTCCTTTTGCAATATGATATGCAAATGCATCATCAATAGCCATAGAATTTCTGTCCATAATTACATGCATACTATTGTAATTCATGGAGATCTCTCTATTCTCTGGAATTGGTTCGACCCTTGGAGCGTCCTCCAATGATGTCTCTTGGACATAACCATAATCCAGAATTTTTTCATGAGATTGATTATTTGTATCGATGATTAATGGATTATTTTGTGTCAAGCTCGCTTCCTTTCTTGGGTGAGAATCCATCGAACCTATGGGCCTCCCGCGCTTCCTGACAAGAGCCATTGGTCTAGCCACTGCATCACCCATAGAAGGGATGTCATGTCCTTTAGTTTTAGGGACATCAATCCTTGCAGGTACGTTTGCAGCAGGTATGTGTGATCTTGTCACTTTAACGATATCAGAAAACGCATCAGGCATTGAATCTGCTACGTTCTGAAGATCGAGAATCCTCCGCACTTCTATTTCAAACTGTGTGGTTCGGGGATCAAGATGAGACAAAGTAGGGACAGACCACAACAATTCCTGTCTTTTCTGTTGAACATTAGTGTTCTTGTCTCCCTCTAATGACGGGAAGACTGTCTCATCAAAGTGACAATCCTCAAATCTAGCGGTAAATAGATCACATGTCAAGGGTTCTATGTAGCGGATAATGCTTGGAGTATCATATCCAACATAAAGGCCTAAGCGTCTTTGAGGATCCATTTTGGTGCGCTATGGCGGCGCAATTAGCACATAGATTGCACACCCAAATATGCGTAAGTGTGAGACATCAGGCTCATACCCAGTCACCATTTGGGACGCAGAAAAGGGTTGGGTGGCAGTGGGTCTCAGACGAATAAGCACAGCTGCATGTAATATTGCATAGCCCAAGCAGAAATAGGGAGATTAATGCTCATAACCAATGCCCTAGCAACCATTTGAAGTGTTTTAATGGCATCTTCTGCGAGTCCATTTTGGATGTGTACATGAGGGACAGGGTGTTCGACCTCAATCTTAATGGACATGAATAATCATCAAAGGTTCTTGATGTATACTCTCCAGCATTGTCAAGACGAATTGACTTAATAGGATGATCAGGGTGGTGAGCCCTTAACTTAATGATTTGTGCTAGGAGTTTAGCAAATGCAGCATTTCTTGTGGATAAGAGCATGATATGTGACTAACATGTTGATGCATCAACCAACCCCATAAAATATCTAAATGGTCTGCAAGTTGGTTGGATAGGTCCACAGATATCACCTTGTATTCTTTGTAAGAATGGTATATTTTCTTTAGTGTCCTTTGCATATGATGATCTTGATCCTACCTTTGCTAAAGAGCAAGCTTTGCAAAACGAATGATATGCTTTAGAAGTAACTCTTTTGACCAATGTTTGGTTCGTACTTCTTTTCGTTTTGAAGAATGGATGTCCATGTGAAGTTTTTAATATATGGAGCATCATGTCATGACTTGAATGTCCCAAACGGTCGTGTCAAAACTTGTATGTGTCAGGATCCCATAAATTGTCATTCATGACATGGTTGTATTCAATGACTCTTATAGTGGTTGCATACAATCCACTACAACGACACATAAGTTTTTCTAAAACTCGTGTATTTCCGTAGTTTTTAGAGCTGATACAAAGGAACTCTTGTCCATTCTCACAATGTGTTTCCACATGAAAATCATTGGTTCTTATGTTTTTAAAGCTTCATAGGTTCTTCCGGCCCTTGGAGCATATAAAGCTTCGGCGACATTAACATTTGTGCCATTTGGTAACAAAAATTGAGCTGGTCCTCGACCATGAATCAATTGTGATGGTCCTGCCATCGTAGTTACTGAGGATCGACTAGGTGTCATCCATAAAAATAATTGCCTATGTTGCAATATAGTATGTGTGGTGCCACTATCAAGAAGACATTCCAATTCTCCGGAAAACATACTAAAAAAGAATAAAGTTCGGAATATTAACACATGTCCATGACATTGAATGATAATGTGATACTTTATTAATAGGGAAATAGCCAATGATTACATCAAAGTTATTCATAAGTCTATTCCAAATATCAAACTTTAGACAAATTGTTATCACTCAATCCGTTTGGTAATTCCAATGTTGGTGGAGCGAGGCTGGCTTAAATACCCCGATCTCAATCGTTTTCCTAGACATCATACTTCATTGAGTACGCCACATAAGAAGGACTTTAATACAATTATTATTTATTGACTAAGGCACATTTGCCATTCTTGGAAAATAGAAAGAGGATTATTCTAATTAAAGTCTGTGGCATCCTCGTGCTCTTCATTTACAGCTTTGAAGTCCTCAACGGTGAGATTGACATCTTCACTATTTTCTTCTTCAGCAAGGTTGGCTTCTTGCTCTCTTGCTTCCCTGTACTCATTGTAGCGTGCAGCTAATTGGGTACTTGCATGACATTGTTTAAACCAATGCTCGATTGATCCACGTCGATGACACATGTCATTGTGGTTACCTCCCTTCATTTGAGGTGTAGGTTATGCACGTTGTGGATATTCTCTAGGAGGGTTGCTGCTGCTATCACGGCGCATGGTGCGACCTCCACGGCTTATGGTGCTATTTCCACGGCCGGTGTTGCCATATCTCCCTCTTCCACGTGTGGAGTTGCGATCACGTGTGCCCGCTCTACAGTTGCGGTTTTCTTCTTTATTGGGGCGGTTATATGAACCTGTTCGTCCTTCATGTCCCCTATTATTGGGGTACACATGTCCCCTATTGCTAAGGTACCGCTCCTTGTGCCCTCTCTTGGGTGCATTATAATTTGCCTCACGAACGCTCTTGGTTCCAATGGGTCTTGAATTATAATTCTTTACGAGAATGTTGTCGTGCTTTTCGGTTACCGACCAAACATTAATGAGCTCATTGAACCTCGTAATTCGTCCATCATTTACTTCAGTGCGATACTGCTTTGATAGCAAGATTGCTGCAACCGGGAAGGTGGAGAGAGTTTTCTCAATTAGCTCTTCTTCTGTGAGAGGTTTTTGACAGAACCTCAACATGGATTTGAGACGAAGAGCTTCTGAATTGTACTCAGCAATAGACTTGAAGTCAGAGAAGCGTACATCGTTCCACTGAACCTTCAAGTCAGGGAGGAGTGAATCTTGGATATTGTTAAAGCGCTCTTGTAGCGCCTCCCATAAATCCTTTGCTTCTTTGATGGACATGTACTCTAGTCTGAGTGCTTTGTCCATATGACGTAGCATCAAGATGATTGCTTGTGCATGCCTCTTGGGTGTTCGAGGAAACACAAGGGCCGGGTATGGTGCATGGATGATGGGCAATATCCCCTTCGATGTGAGATGGTTCTCAACGTCGGTTTTCCAGCTATGGTAATCCGAACCTGTTGAGTCAAGGATTTGAAAATCGAGTCTAGGTTCATTCGACATCCTTGAAGATAAGAAGAAAATATTAGTTTCGGAGTTTAAACTTCCACGAAAAATAATAAGATTTCCGAGCTATGCTACCAAGAAATCAATTTCCAAGAATCATTGTGAACACTCTTAGTTCATTGATTACGAACGCTCTTAGTTCGTTTGGCGTGAATTTCTATAATTCCGCTTTTGATTGTAAGTTCCCGAGAAAAAGAAAAAAGGAGAGAAAATAAATAAAAACTCAAAAACGGGAACTTTTAGTAAAGAATACCTTGAAATAGTGTTGCTGGAAATTTTGATCGGAAAAATTATTGAAGATGATAGGAAGGATCGTTGGGAAAAGTCGAGAAAAATCGTCCGAAAAGTCGCTGGAAAAGTGTCGAAAAGTCGCCGGAAAAGTGTCGAAAAGTCGCTGGAAAATCTGTCGACAGATGTTTCGGCAGCTGCTGCGCAGCGTCTCGGCAGATGCTGTCGGCAGCTGCTGTGCAATGTCTCTGCAGATGCTGTCGGCAGCTACTGCGCAACTCTCTACAGCACCTCGGCAGATCCTCGGCAGCACTCGGCAGCCCCCGGCAGCTGTCCGGTTCTTGCTTTCAGCTTCCGGCGGCCGGTTCAGGCAGTTTCTGGTCAGTTCCGGCGATTCTGAGACCGGTTCTTTGTAGGTTTGGGTTTGGGGATTTTTTGTAGGTTTGGAAAAATTACTTCGATCGATGATGAACTCTTCTTTCGTCAATTTTCGATTCTAATTCTAGAGCAACTTCGTGCTGATAACGTGTTTAAGAACAAGAGAAATTGACACACAGAAAGAGAGAGAGTAATATTTCAGAGAGAATGAAGATTTCAAGTGTCTTTATTCATCTCATACAAAGGGGTATTTACAGGAATACATTTGATGTGTGAAAGCTCAAAGAGAAAACCAAAATGATAACCATCTTGATGATGATTTTCTGCCATGCTTGTTGCCCTTTGGCAAAGCATGTTACATAAGTCATCATACACTCAAGTACCTATGATTATACACTCAAGTACCTATCTAAATACTTTACGTATTTGTTACATGATATAGACATACATGGTATTTATACATTTATACTACAACAATTTTTGCTTTTTTTCTTCTGTTATTGTCTAGTAGCTGAGAAAATCCAGGTGAAGAAATAGATGATATATTCTTGAGGTTAATTGCAGTTTCTGACTGTTTTTTTGTATATTTTTCATTTGTTAATTTAAGGCTTTGGTTGCTTGAATGAATTTAAAAGAAGGGTGAGGTTAAATTAGTGTTCTAGTTTGCTTGCATTTGTGGGAGTTCAAATTACTTCGTTAAAGTTGTTAGAAGTGCTTGTCTGTGTCCCCTGCTTTGGTTTCCATACTACACTACGGAAGATACATGAAAAATCTTGTTTGAAATTTTACGATGAGAATCTTTTTGAGAAAAATTTTAAAATGTGATCTCAATTTGACTATGTTTTTGAAAAATTATCAAGGTACAAATGGCTTCCGAGTCCAAGCGTCAAAGTGGAGTTGATAGGATCAGTGAATTGCCGGATGCAGTTCTTTGCCACATACTTTCCTTTCTTCCTACAATATATGCTCTGTGGACCACTGTTCTGTCTAGGAGATGGAATAATTTATGGACATCTCTTCCAAACCTTGGCTTTGATAACAAAGATTTTCCTACAAATCATACAATGTCTTCGATCCAGTCCTTCGATCGTTTCATGACTGCTGTTGAAGGTGCACTTTCCCTTCACCGCTTATTAGACATTCGAAAGTTTTCTCTTTCCATTTCTGTAGAACACTTCAGTGTCGAGGATCTCTCTCGAATCAATAGTTTGATTTGTTCTGGCATTAGGCATAATGTTGTCGTAATGAATCTTTCTTTCTGGGCTGAAGATTATATGAAGGATCCTTTTGTACTGCCTCAAAGCCTTTTCATGTGCCCCACACTGGAGGATCTGACAGTCTTTTCAGATTTTAATACTTGTGCTCCAACCACAACAGGGAGTCTCCCAAGTCTCAAGGTTCTCCATGTTTCAGTTTTATGGTCTGATGAGAATGCACCAGAATCTTTTTTTCGGAACTGTCCTGTACTTGAAGATTTAACTATAGCTGGAAGAATCTGTTTTCATGACATTGACCATATCAATATCACTGCACTTACATTGAAGAGGCTACGAATATCATTGCGCTGTTTCAATGAATGGTATGATAGTTGGTACACATTTTTTATTTATGCTCCAAGCATGGAATACGTTGAACTCGAGGAGGATGCTTTCTCAAATTACATTTTCAATAGTACTAAATCTCTAGTCAAAGCCAAAGTCCATTTTCTTGACGAAATTCATTACCAAGATGAGATGGGAGCCTTTTATGATAAAGATCCTGGATTTGCTAATCGTGCAACTGTGTTGCTGGCAGGAATTTCCAGTGTTGAATATCTGTCTCTTGATAACCAGCCTCATTGTTTGGAGGTACTGCTTATTCCTCAATTTGTTCTTTTGAATTTATTGTTACAGTGTAGTGATACATGCATAAGGTGAAAATCACCAATGATTTTTGAATAGCAAGCAGGTCTTAATAAAGAAAAGGAATATCCATCAGGGAAATGAGGAAATAATTTCTTCAATGATACACCATACTAGACATTAGACACATGACACATTTCTGATGAATGCATTTTTTCCATTTTGGTAATTTATGATTGAACTAGTTTACTAAGAACAAAATGATGTTGATATTGATTGAATTTCTGTTTGATTGATATTATGGTTCACTTAGGCTTGCTATGTGCCTGCTTTGGATAATCTGACCAAATTGAAGCTGGTTCTTCATTACTGCTACCACTGGGAATTGCTAACAGAGTTGCTCATCAGATCGCCTAAACTGAAATATCTTGTCTTAGAGCATATCGTAAGATGCATTTCCACTTATGATACATCATACCAACATATAGCTCTGAACTGTTCTCATTTCATTCAATTTGAAATTATTAACAGCACACCAATATGGATAACGAATACCCAGAGGAATCAGAAAGTCGATGGAATCCACCAGACTTTGTGCCTATTTGTTTGCACTCACGCCTTAAGACAATCAAAATAAGGGGATTCAAGGGAAAGCGTGATGAGATGGAAGTGGCACAGTATTTGCTAAAGAACAGTGATGTTTTGAATGAGATGGCTATATATACAGGTCATCTTCAGTGTATAAAGGAGGAGTTAATTGAGGAATTTGGTATGTTTCAAAGGGGTTCAAAGGCTTGTAAAGTTCTCTTTAGTTAAAGGCTTTGTGAAGTTCTCTTATGTTGAATGCTTGTGAAGTTGAACTCATGATATGCAATTTTAGTTTCTACAAGGATTACAATTATTTGATCGGGTTAGACAGATTGTTCAACTGGAGGATGTAAAGGCGCCTTGTTGATCTTGGTTTCTCAATCGCTACGTTCTATCACTCTCAATTTTCACTTGCATTTCTCCAGTTTGTTTCCTCTCTGATCTCTCACTGCTTGTCTTAACATCAGGTAGCTTTTAGTAAAATTAATGAGTCTTGTTCCATAACCAAATGCATTGGTTGAGTTGAAATCATCTTGATTCTACTGTCGACGAGTAATTGCACTAATCTTATTTGCTTCAGCAGCAATACTAGTTCATTACTCTGTTTTTGCAGAATACAAAATAAAGATTCAGGTCAACCAATCCCATCGCTTAATGAAAAATAAGCCACGCCCACTGCTTTTTGGTGAATCCAGTGGATTTTATTACAACATGAAACTGTGGGTTGTATTTAGCTTCTCATAGATTATTGAAATTTTAGTGAAAAATCAAATGCAGTTGTATTTAACAGCTTTAAGAAAAAGAAACAAGCACAAGAAAGGGGGTCATTTGATTAAGGAGAATTGTAACTTTCTTTCATGTTCCAAAATCTACATGAGAACTTTCATAAAGCATTCTACACCCCCTGACAAATGAATCATGATCATTTGATATCTGCCCAAAATACAAACAGATGTGTTCTGTTTCATAGAAATTCTGGGTAAACTTAATGAATATGAGCTGATTGTGCCATTGAAGAACAGAGATTTTCCACTAGTGTTGATGTAGGGCTGTCCTCTCCAAGATTTAAGCAGGCACACTTTGACAATATCTCCTAACAAATTTCCACAATAACAGATATAAAACAGATGATTAGTTCTGTAAATTTTGGCATGATTTAGATATGGATTGAAAGGGAAAAAAATTGCAGCTAGCCAGCTAGTTCGAATGTTTGACCAATAATAATAATGCTCAATGTGAACGGGAGTAGTGAAACAAACTCAACACCTGCTATCTTTTGTGTATTACCGTATGAAAAATATCTAGGATGAAGAAAATTCATCATGGAAACTGAAAGAACATGATTAATTTGAAAGGGTCTGCTCAAGCTGAGCAGCATCAGTTTCCAGATCACAGTGGACAGTCCAGCATATCATCTGAGCAAAAAGAAGAAACATACTAACTAGTATGCAGCTCTAGTCATGTTTAGAAATCATGTTTTTGGTGATCGCTACTAGAGCAAATAGATCAGTGTCACCTATTTTTTGAACCCTTACCATGCTAGCTTTGAAGCATTTGTTGGTTACTATTCTTGTACGGAAAAAATGAGACATCAATGCAAATAGCAAAATGTCCCAGATGTAAGAACCTATATCACTAGCGCCAGAGTTACTAAATATTATCAAATACTATCACTGGTAACTATGAAAACATCTGGGAGGTTTTTTCCACACCTGATAATCCAGTTGACTGCAGTTTTCAGACTTCTGCTTTTCAAGCAACTTATTTGCATTCAGATCCAGCAACTGGAATCGCACAACCTGCACAAGGAATCAGACCAAGCAAAACAAGATGGCAAAAATTCTAAACTGCCTACTCTCTTTGTACATCAATCTGTAGGATTCTTCACGATGCTTCCATCCTATGCCACTAAGTGCGCAATGAAAAACTGAAACCCAATCAATCCAATCAAAATGAATTTAGTCAATGTTTAAGAACAAGAGGAATTGACAAACAGAAAGAGAGAGTAATATTTCAGAGAGAATGGAGATTTCAAGTGTGTTTATTCATCTCATACAAAGGGGTATTTATAGGAATACATTTGAAGTGTGAAAGCTCAAAAAGAAAACCAAAATGATAACCATCTTGATGATGATTTTCTGCCATGCTTGTTGCCCTTTGGCAAAGCATGTTTACATAAGTCTTCATACACTCAAGTACCTATGATTATACACTCAAGTACCTATCTAAATACTTTTACGTATTTTGTTACATGATATAGACATATACAGTATTTATACATTTATACTACAACACTCCCCCTTGGATATTTCATGTTCAATAGTATTGTGTAGGTGGTGTGCATAGAAGTTGCCTCATTAAAAACCTTGCCAAGTAATAAAACCCTGTGGGAAAAACAACCTTGATTGAAAGGGAAAAAGAGCACAATGCGCGTTGAGTGTGAAGTATGTTTCTGGATACTCCCCCTGATTTAGACTCCTCTTGAAGATCGTGGGAGTTCGGATATCCTCCTCAATCCGATGCTCCTTACATGTTTCTCGAAAGGGGATTTTGGCAGTGACTTAGTAAATAAGTCAGCTACATTATCTTCTGATCGGATTTGATTTACTTCAATATTTAGAAGTGCTTGTTGTTGCTGATTGTAGAAGAATTTCGGCTATATATGCTTGCTATTGTCGCCTTTGATAAAACCTAATTTCATTTGCTCAATACAAGCTGCATTATCCTCGTAAATGCATGTAGGTTCATTTGTGGTAATTTCAAACCACAAGTTCCTCGAATGTGTCTATTTATAGACCTTAGCCATATGCACTCACGCACGGCTTCATGTAGTGCAATAATCTCTGCATGATTTGAGGAAGTAGCAACAAGAGTCTGTTTTGTAGATCTCCAAGATATCGCAGTGCTTCCCATGGTAAAGACATAACCTGTTTGGGAGCGACCGTTGTGAGAGTCAGAGAGATACCCTGCATCAGCAAAACCCTTCAGAACATCATTATCATTTTGATGGAGGGGAGGAGGAGAACGTCGGTCACTATGGATAGTGTTGCCGGCGTTCCCATTTCTTTTCTCTCTGTAGGGATAGAGCAAGCCCATATCGATCGTACCTTTTAGGTATCGAAGGATTGTCTTTATACCAATCTAATGGCGGCGTGTTGGCGCAAAACTATATCGAGCTAACAAATTTACTGCAAATGAGAAATCCGGTCTTGTGCATTGAGCTAAATACAATAATGCGCCTATCGCACTTAGGTATGGTATTTCAGCTTCTAATAAATCTTCGTCCTCATCCCTTGGACGAAATGGATCTTTCATGGGCTCAAGACTACGGTTGATCATGGGAGTACTCACAGGCTTTGCTTTATCTTCATTAAAGCGCCTTAGTAACTTTTGAGTATATGCTGATTGATGGATCATAATCCCATCATTACGGTGCTCGAGTCCTATTCCGAGACAAAACCGTGTTTTCCCAAGATCTTTCATCTCAAATTCAGATTTCAAATATGTAGCAGTTTCTTTTAACTCATCTAGAGTTCCAATTAGATTCATGTCATCGACATAAACTGGTACAATTGCAAATCCAGATCTTGTTCTCTTAATGAACACGCAAGGGCATATTTCATTGTTAACATATCCCTTCCCAATCAAGTAGTCACTTAGACGGTTATACCACATCCGTCCGGATTGTTTCAATCCATATAGTGAGCGTCTTAATTTTATTGAAAACGCGCTCCGTGGTTTAGAGCCACTTGATTTGGGTAATTGAAGTCCATCTGGAACCTTCATATATATCTCTGAATCTAGATCCCCATAGAGATATGATGTAACCACATCCATGAGCTGCATGTCAAGTTTTTTGGAAACTACCAAAATGACAAGGTAGCGGAACGTTATAACGTCCATTACGGGAGAATATGTCTCCTCGTAGTCGATTCCAGGGTGTTGTGAGAAACCTTGCGCCACAAGGCGGGCTTTGTATCTAACAACCTCATTTTTCTCATTACGCTTTCTAACAAAGACCCATTTATGGCCAACAGGTTTTATATTTGATGGTGTGAGTGTTATAGACCCAAATACCTGTCTCTTTGTTAGTGAATCCAATTCAGTCTGGATCGCATTTTTCCATTTGGACCAATCTGCTCTTCGTTGACATTCTTCAACGGAACGAGGTTCGATATCATCGTATTCTATAATTCCTTTTGCAATATGATATGCAAACGCATCATCAACAGCCATAGAATTTCTGTCCATAATTACATGTATACTAGTGTAATTCATGGAGATCTCTCTATTCTCTAGAATTAGTTCTACCATTGGAGCGTCCTCCAATGATGTCTCATGGACATAACCATAATCCGGAATTTTTTCATGAGATGGATTATTTGTATTGATGATTAATGGATTATTTTGTGTCAAGCTAGCTTTCTTTCTTGGGCGAGAATCCATCGAACCAATAGGCCTCCCGCGCTTTCTGGCATGAGCCATGGGTCTAGCCACTGCATCACCCATAGAGGGGATGTCATGTCCTTTAGTTTTAGGAACATCAATCCTTGCAGGTACGTTTGCAGCAGGTATGTGTGATCTTGTCATTTTAGCGATATCAAAAAACGCATCAGGCATTGATTCCGCTACGTTCTGAAGATCGAGAATCCTCCACACTTCTATTTCAAATTGTGTGATTCGGGCATCAAGATGAGACAAAGTGGGGACAGACCACGACAATTCCTGTCTTTTCTGTTGAACATTAATGTTATTAATGTTCTTGTCTCCCCCTAATGACGGGAAGACTGTCTCATCAAAGTGACAATCCACAAATCTAGCGGTAAATAGATCACCTATCAAGGATTCTATGTAGCGGATAATGCTTGGAGTATCATATCCAACATAAAGGCCTAAGCGTCTTTGAGGACCCATTTTGGTGCGCTGTGGAGGCGCAATTGACACATAGACTGCACACCCAAATATGCGTAAGTGTGAGACATTAGGCTCATACCCAGTCACCATTTGGGACGCAGAAAAGGGTTGGGTGGCAGTGGGTCTCAAACGAATAAGCACAGCTGCATGTAATATTGCATAGCCCCAAGCAGAAATAGGGAGATTGCTGCGCATAACCAATGCCCTGGCAACCATTTGAAGTCTTTTAATGGCAGCTTCTGCGAGTCCATTTTGGGTGTGTACATGAGGGACAGGGTGTTCGACCTCAATCCCAATGGTCATGTAATAATCATCAAAGGTTCTTGATGTAAATTCTCTAGCATTGTCAAGACGAATTGACTTAATAGGATGATCAGGGTGGTGAGCCCTTAACTTAATGATTTGTGTTAAGAGTGTAGCAAATGCAGCATTTCTTGTGGATAAGAGCGTGACATGTGACCAACGTGTCGATGCATCAACCAACACCATAAAATATCTAAATGGTCCGCAAGTTGGTTAGATAGGTCCACAAATATCACCTTGTACTATTTGTAAGAATGGTATATTTTCTTTAGTGTCCTTTGCATAGGATGGTCTTGATCCTACCTTTGGTAAAGAGCAAGCTTTGCAAAACGAATGATATGCTTTAGAAGTAACTCTTTTGACCAATGTTTGGTTCTTCGTACTTCTTTTCGTTTTGAAGAATGGATGTCCGTGTGAAGTTTTTAATATACGGAGCATCATGTCACGACCTAGATGTCCCAAACGGTCGTGTCAAAGCTTGTATGTGTCAGGATCCCATAAATTGTCATTCATAACATGGTTGGATTCAATGACTCTAATAGTGGTTGCATACAATCCACTCATAAGTTTCTCTAAAACTCGTGTATTTCCGTAGTTTTTAGAGGTGATGCAAAGGAACTCTTGTCCATTCTCACAATGTGTTTCCACATGAAAATCATTGGCTCTTATGTTATTAAAGCTTAATAGGGTCCTTCCGGCCCTTGGAGCATATAGAGCTTCAGCGACATTAACATTTGTGCCATTTGGTAACAAAAATTGAGCTGGTCCTCGACCATGAATCAATTGTGATGGTCCTGCCATTGTAGTTACTGAGGATCGACTAGGTGTCATCCATAAAAATAATTGCCTATGTCGCAATATAGTATGTGTGGTGCCACTATCAAGAAGACATTCCAATTCTCCGGAAAACATACTAAAAAAGAATAAAGTTCGGAATATTAGCACATGTCCATGACATTCAATGCGATACTTTATTAATAGGGAAAATAACCAATGATTACATCAAAGTTTATTCATAAGTCTATTCCAAATATCAAACTTTAGATAAATTGTTATCACTCAATCCGTTTGGTAATTCCAATGAAATATGACCAGGAAAGTAGAGAGATGTTGATGGAGTGAGGCTCACTTAAATACCCCGATCTCAATTGCTTTCCTAGACATCATACTTCATTGGGTACGCCACATAAGAAGGAGTTCAATACAATTGTTATTTATTGACTAAGGCACATTTGCCATTCTTGGAAAATAGAAAGAGGGTTATTCTAATCGAAGTCCGTGGCATCCTCGTGCTCTTCATCTACAGCTTTGAAGTCCTCAACGGTGAGATTGACATCTTCACTATTTTCATCTTCGGCAAGGTTAGCCTCTTGCTTTCTTGCTTCCCTGTACTCTTTGTAGCGTGCAGCTAATTGGGTACTTGCATGACATTGTTTAAACCAATGCTCGATTGATCCACATTTATGACACATGTCATTGTGGTTCCCTCCCTTCATTTGAGGTGCAGGTTGTGCACGTTGTGGATATTCCCTAGGAGGGTTGCTGCTACTACCACGGCGCATGGTGCGACCTCCACGGCCCATGGTGCTATTTCCACGGCCGGTGTTGCCATATCTCCCTCTTCCACGTGTGGAGTTGTCATCACGTGTGCCCGCTCTAAAGTTGCAGTTTCCTTCTTTATTGGGGCGGTTATATGGACCTGTTCGTCCTTCATGTCCCCTATTATTAGGGTACACATGTCCCCTATTGCTGGGGTACCGCTCCTTGTGCCCTCTCTTGGGTGCATTATAATTTGTCTCATGAACGCTCTTGGTTCCAATGGGTCTTGAATTATAATTCTTTACGAGAATGTTGTCGTGCTTTTCGACTACCGACAAAATATTTATGTGCTCATTGAACCTCGTAATTCGTCAAGTATTTACTTCAGTGCGATACTGCTTTGATAGCAAGATTGCTGCAACCGGGAAGGTGGAGAGAGTTTTCTCAATTAGCTCTTCTTCTGTGAGGGGTCTTTGACAGAACCTCAACATGGACTTGAGACGAAGAGCTTCTGAATTGTACTCAGCAATAGACTTCTGAGAAGCGTACATCGTTCCACTGAACCTTCAATGTTAAAGCGGAGAGAATCTTGGATATTGTTAAAGCGCTCTTGTAGCACCTCCCATACATCCTTTGCATTTTTAATGGACATGTACTCTAGTCTGAGTGCTTTGTCCATATGACGTCGCATCAAGATGATTGCTTGTGCATGCCTCTTGGGTGTTCTAGGGAACACAAGGGCCGGGTCTGGTGCATGGATGATGGGCAATATCCTCTTCGATGTGAGACGGTTCTCAACGTCGGTTTTCTAGCTATGGTAATCCGAACCTATTGAGTCAAGGATTTGAAAATCGAGTCTAGGTTTATTCGACATCCTTGAAGATAAGAAGAAAATATTAGTTTCGGAGTTAAAACTTCCACGAAAAATAATAAGATTTCCGAGCTATGCTACCAAGAAATCAATTTCCAAGAATCATTGTGAACACTCTTAGTTCATTGATTACGAACACTCTTAGTTCGTTTGGTGTGAATTTCTATAATTCCGCTTTTGATTGTAAGTTCCCGAGAAAAAGGAAAAATGAGAGAAAATAAATAAAAACTCAAAAACGGGAACTTTTAGTAAAGAATACCTTGAAATAGTGTTGCTGGAAATTTTGACCGGAAAAATTATTGGAGGTGATAGGAAGGATCGTTGGAAAAAGTCAAGAAAAATCGTCCGAAAAATAGCCGGAAAAGTCGCAGGAAAAGTGTCGAAAAGTTGTCTGAAAGTCGCCCCGCAAATCTGTCGACAGATGTGTCGGCAGCTGCTCGGCAGCACCTCGGCAGCTGCTGCGCAGCTCTCGTCGGCAGCGGTTTGGTAGCGGTCCGGTTCGGTTTTTCTGCTTCCGGCGGCCGGTTCAGGCAGTTTCCGGCCTGTTCGAGCGATTCTGAGATCGGTTCCGGGCTTCTGGAATCAAGGGCTTTGATATGAGCTAGGGTTTGGGGATTTTTTGTAGGTTTGGAAGAATGACTTCGATTGATGATGAATTCTTCTTTCGTCAATTTTCGATTCTAATTCTAGAGCAACTTCGTGCTGATAACGTGTTTAAGAACAAGAGGAATTGACAAACAGAAAGAGAGAGTAATATTTCAGAGAGAATGGAGATTTCAAGTGTGTTTATTCATCTCATACAAAGGGGTATTTATAGGAATACATTTGAAGTGTGAAAGCTCAAAGAGAAAACCAAAATGATAATCATCTTGATGATGATTTTCTGCCATGCTTGTTGCCCTTTGGCAAAGCATGTTTACCTAAATCTTCATACACTCAAGTACCTATGATTATACACTCAAGTACCTATCTAAATACTTTTACGTATTTTGTTACATGATATAGACATACACAGTATTTATACATTTATATTACAACAGTCAACATGATAAACCCACACAAGAAAAAGCACAAGCGCTGCAGCTCAAGCTGGACAGCTCCGCATTTTTTTCTTGTTTTCATCTCTATTATAACCACTTTGTTTAAATTGATAAAGTAATCTGGGGTTTATATCCAAAACCAATTGGCAATGGATGGAGAGGCCCAAACCCTTATAAACCCATATGCAAGATCCCATTTTTCTCATGTGTGATGTATATATTCTCAACAAGATTCAACCACCCAGAAAGATGTTGTTATTATTATTATTATTATTATTATTATTATAATTATGTTATTATTTTTATTATAATTTCTTTTCTTTATAATTTAACCCAAAAAGCCTTTACAAATAACCAGAGCTCCAACAAGAAGACAATACCTGTATTAATTTCACCACAGATGTGGGATGTAGATAGAGGCCAGCTCGTTCTTTCTCCTGCAAAATGCACCAGTTCACCTGTAGAATACAGGGTATCGCTTACATTATGTATCATAGTTAATATCAAACCTCAGAAGCTTCAATAAAAGAAAAACCTTCTGGATATAATCGGACAACGAATCGCACAAAAGCCACTGTAAAGATAATTGGGAATAGAAAGTGGCAATTTCTCCGAGCATAGCCTGCTCAATGATTTCATAGTATGATGGCGATCTATTTTGACCAATTTCCATAAAGATACTCATGAAATCTTGAAGCAGCTTTGCATCAATCAGTTGTCCATAACGCTCTTGATTAAACTGCACCAGATATGAGTTAAACACAACTCCCAACAAGATAAAGGCATTTGAAATTATACTTAAAGCAAATAAACAAACCAGAGACATTGCAGCTGCCTGAATTCTATTAGCCAACCCATTGAAGACCTGGAAGCAAAAGAGAACTATTGATTGCATCCAACCAGTTCAATTCCGACATCAGAAAAGGAACAAATGCATGTCAAGTTATACTTGCAAAAGTGCGTAATCATAAGGGAACTGCTTTGAAACTTATAAGTTGTAATACTCACCAGATTACAAAAGCAATCAATTGAGGTGTCAGTAAGTGACGCAAGACAATGACGGGGGATATAATAGCGGTCCATGTATTCAAAGAATCTACATAGCCACCTTGCCATTATCTTGTAATTTAACCACATCTGTACAAGTTCCCTTAACAGAAGCTCATTTTCTTTGGCTGCCAACGAGGGCAGTACCTTAGAGTGAGAAAGAAGGGAAAGATCAATAAACCAAAATAACAGGAATGCTACTGAATAAGTAATGACCAAAGTAGTTGGCAAGAAAAAGAAAACAATTTTAAGGATAGCTGAATAATTTGTTTCCCTTTATAATGATAATATGATTCCAATCAAAAATTTGTTCCGTTCCACCCTTGTTTTAGAAGAAACTCATGGAAAATAGATACTAATATTTTAATAGTACTACCGGACTGCACCGACATCCTAAACAATTAAAACTTTTAGTCAACCTCACCGAAGTTTTCTAAAAATATCAAGCAAAGGACAAAAGTTGATATTCCACACAAATTATTTAAAAAAAGCTAATATGTCTTGTATGCGATGCCTTTTCAGCATGCTCAACTATTGACTAACAAAACTTCAATGCAGACTTTTTGATATCCTATACCTAAAACTTCTCAAGAACCTGAAAGCCAAATGCCTGCCTGTTGGAACCGAAACTCTGAAGTTATCATCAACAAAATACTTTTTCAGCACCTCCCAGGAGGATAGCAAGCACAATCAAACACCATTTAACCATATCACAACATGAAACCATTACAAACAGAACACCACATACCGAGGAGCTGATGATGTCTTCCAAGCTCTTCTTAAATTTTTCATAGAGCAACACCTCGTTTCCAGCCCCAGGCTTATCGCACATAATATAAACATATCTAAGGAAAGGGTGAAGGAAATCTTCTCCATTCAACCAGCAGTTTTGGATTGTATAAACCCCTATACAAAATTGCATGCATGCAGGACAATGTCCACTAAACAGCTACAAATATATGACAACATATAGTTTATGTGTGTGCATGATGGTGTAAAGCTTGCAGATGATAAAGGATACGCATGGTACTTCATATATTCTTCTGTAGTGAACTTTGTCTCCGGGAATCCTTCCACAATCTTCTTTGCTTTCTGAATTGCCTCTTCTATAATCATTAACCCTTCATCAACTTGCATAGTTCTATTCATCTTTGCCGCTTCTTCACTTCAATAAATTACAAATAACTAGATCAGTTTATCAAAATTCCAATCAAGCACACATATGCAGATCTCTTCACCTCAATACATAATACAGTTGATTCATGCTAAATGTTATCGAACCAAAGAGACCATTGGATAATCATGCATTTGAGAATGTACCCCATTATGGCAGTATAACAAAACTAAAATATTCGTACACTTCATTGCCAAAGAATAAGGAAACCAAAAAGAAATTATCAAATTGAAACCATCAAATGACTCGAAATCTTTGAGAATAAGGCAACACATTCCTTACGTGCACTTTTCCTCTCACTTTCCCAAACAGATATGTGAAAACAAACAAGTAAATAAAAATAAAATACTTTCCATTCCCTGCCATAAACACACAAAAAGCCGAAAGCCGGGAACTTTAACTGAATTTCAAGCACATACCACACTAAAGATTGTTACTTTCGAATCAGATAATACAGTTATGCATACAACAAGCCAAACAGATACAGTTCTAACAAAACCCTCAAGGTAAAACCCTAAATTGCTTTGAAAATTGAGGCATTTTACCACACACAACCAAAGAAACACAACCTAAATTAAGTAGAACCCTCATGTTAAGACAAACACAAGAACATAAAACCCCAAAATATTTTGAGAACCACATTGCCTCATTGATGCAATTTTGAAAATTCGAAATGTAAAAAATATTGGGTTTTATGAAAAAGGAAAAGAGGAGGAGCATGAGAGAGTAAGAATTGTTGGGGGTTACCGAAATGGGTGTGGAGAAGAAGCCCCTGGCTTTCGATTTTGGAAGAGCAAAGCTGATGATGCACTTTCACGGGAGAGAGTGTACTCACATTTTCCAAAGGTTTAGTCTTTCGTTTTGTGAATCTTCCTATATAGTTTCTACTTAAAAGAGTGTGACTTCTTCTATTTTTATTTCTTTTTTTCTTTCTCTGAATAATATTTTGGGCGGGAAAAAGTCCAGGGGAAAGATAAAAACGGCATGTCGCTCATCATGTTAAATTCACTCAGAAAACAATAGGGGTTGATTCATATTTCATTTCCAGCTCAATTGTAACGTTCAATTTTTTTTTTTACAGGGAAATAAACTAGTTTCTGACTAAGTCCTCAAACTAGAAATATAATGAAATATCAGATATACCAATTGCATTAAAGTAAATCCACATGTATGTGGTTCGGAACTAAACAATAATTTTTTCTGAGATTAAATGGGGCAGCTTTGGGTCTTCTGGCCCAATTGTCCAAGCCCAAGCCCACACCCCATGTCCCGAATTTGGTTTACTTCAGGCTCGCCGGTCTTCCCTTGACCCAAAAAATAGTTGAGAGTGCCTAGGCTTTCCAATTGCTTTGATACTTGATAACAATGTCCTGAAATCCAATATGTTTAGACACAATGCTTACCTTTTTAAAGAGATTTACATCACAAGAAGAACATCTTTAATTCGTTGTTAATTAAATCTAATCATTTCTCTGTCTTTATGCGTCGTATAAGATAGTGTCAATCGCTTTGTTTATGAGCCGATTATCTGCTGGAGTCTGCGAGACCACTCACCACTGAAAATCAAGTGGTCATGCTAGAGACATAAACAGCCATAGATAATTATGAGATGATATCTTTCCGAATGGGCTTAGAGAATTCCTACTATATATTTTTAGTATTTATTATTATTTTTTAATTAAAGAAATAATTAAAAAATAAAACAGCAAGTACAAAAATGAGTAATAACCCGGTAGAGACTGGTACGATTCAATTCAACACTTTGTTCGTTCAGATTTGAATGACAAGTGGCCCTCACGTCTGAAAGCGTCTCCTTCACGCTCTGCTTTTGAGCGTGATCATTATAAACAATTCTAATCTATGTATAAAACAGGAAGACGGTCTTTCTTTCTTTGACCTCATTCCAAAACAGTGAAACAAAGAGGCTCTCAATCCAACTCAGGTAATCTGTTTGTTCCTATTTTCTGTTTCTAACCAAATTTTCTAGTTCTGATACTTCAAACTTGGTATTGGCTACTGAATATCTTTCTGGAATTTTTTCCGTTTGATCTTCTTCTTGTGTTAATGTTTGGTTGCTGAAATTACTTTAATCAATAATCTCCCATGGACCCATTTGGCCAATTTTTCTGGGTATGAAACTATCAATTAGTGCTATCTGTTGCATGTATTTGTGGTAGTTCAACAAATTAGTGTTCAAAGAGGAATGCTTTACGGGAAGTTACTTTGTTAATATGCTAAGATTACTGCTTATTAGGCATATGCTTTTGTGGGTGACTTGTGAGTTGTCACTCTCATTAATTTTCTCAGATCAGAAAGCATGCAAATTCTAACTAGATGCTTCCTTATTTTAACCCTATGAGTTTATTTTCATTTTCTTCAGCAATATCTTTTGATTAGATTAGTCATGAGAGATTGGTTTTTACTTTCTAATGTTGCTTTGGAAGTTACAACTTGGAACACTTCCCACAATTGAAAATAAATTATGGAAAAAATCTCAACCGGTGTTGATGACCTTTATGCATGAGTTCACAGAGTCTTTTCAATGCACTTCTAATTTTCTTCAATTTTCCTGCTCTTTCTCAGCAGCCAGTCAGTAGCAGGGAGATTTTCTGCTCGAGCCATTAAAAAGCTCTTATCAGGTATAACTCTTCATTAACTTCTATGTTCTTAACCAAGTTTAGCATTAATTAGGGGTGTGTTTCCTTCATCTGCATGTACATGATTATCTCCTATGTTTAACATAGAAAAGTTTCTTAAGCTAACAAGGCACTGATTACAGTGACTGTAATTGACTGTGTTTGTTTGTAAAAACAATCACCAGGTTGCAAATGGCTTCTGAGTCAAAGCCTCCAGAAGAAGCTGATGAAGACAGGATCAGCAAAATGCCAGATGATGTTCTTTCTCACATTCTTTCGTTACTCGATACACATGAAGCGGTGCATACAACTATCCTGTCAGAAAAATGGAACAACTTCTGGACTTCACTTCCAGATCTTGAATTCTATGACAAATATTTCCCTACATCATATTCGTGGCTCAAATCTGAATGTGATCCTTTTATGACGTTTGCCTCAGAGCGTTTTCACGTGCACAACGCTAGTTGTTTTGAAGGTAGAATCAAATTGCATTTCCTATGATCCTCCCATCACAGGGTGTTTTTCAAGGCTTAAGGTGCTTGTTGTTTCATTTACGAATCCTGGTAGTCCTGATCCAGTTAGAAGACTCTTTTCTTGTTACCCTGTACTCGAAGATCTAGCTATATATGGATATCTTGGAGAGATGCTTTGGATATTACTATCTCTGCACCTGAATTGAAGACATTAAAGATACATTTGAGCTGCAATGAATATTATATGTATGACCCTGCATACACTTTTAATATTGATGCCCCAAAGCTGGAAAACTTCAGTCTCAAGGATCCTTGGTTTCTTTCAAACTATCATTTTTCTCCAATTCTGTAGTTAAAGTTAAAATTGTACTTAACGACTCAGAGGAATATGATCCTGTCGACTTTGCTGATCGTACAACTGCCTTACTAGGAAGAATTTCAAATGTTGAAGACTTGTCTTTTTCAGCTGCATTTCTGGAGGTAAACTATCTCTTAACATCTTCCTTGCACACTATTTTGCTGTGAGATTGAAAGTTTTTCCATCTCGGTAATTTATGATTTTTTTTGTTTTTTGGAGATGTAATCTTGATAATAGTTAAGACATAAGAGGCATTTTTGCATAATTTTCTGTTTGATGATTTTATCTAATGAATACTTTATCTTTCATGAAGGATTTTCATCTTTCCACTTTTGATACTCTGTACCAATTGGAGCTGAGTCTTGGTGGTTGCAATAACTGGGAATTGCTAATAGAGTTTCTCAAGCAACCTCCAAATCTGAAACATCTTGTCTTAAAAAATAAGGTAAGATAGTGTTTTCACTTGAGATATGCAATACCAATGTGCATCTCTCTACTAACTCTCGTTTCATTCTCTCTCTGCATAATTTCCAGGGCCGTTTACCATATTTTGAATTAGATGAGTTTGAAAGTAATCTGGTTAGTCCACCAGTGTCACCAAACTGTTTGCTTTCATCCCTAGAGACTATCTCTATTAAGCAATTCACGGGACAGCAGGATGAGATGGAAGTGGCAGAATATTTGTTAAAGAACGTTGAGGTGTTGAAAACAATGAAAATCTATATTATGAATCCTAGATCTACAGGTGAGCCTACAAAAGAAGAGTTATCCAATAAACTTTTAATGTATGAAAAGGGTTCAAAAACTTGTCAAGTAGAAGTTATCTATGATGAAAATTGGACAAAGTATACTTGTTGTAAATATTATTATTTATATGGTTGTCCACGTAAATACTCATTAGTCATGTTTTTTGATATAAACTCTACCTCTATATAAAGGAGGCTAATGAGACTGAATGAGAATACTTCTACTTTCTCCCAACTATTTTCTCTTCATCTTCTTCCTACTTTATAACACGTTATCAGCACGCTTGCTCTTATTTTTTTCTCATAAACTCTATGATGATTTATGAGTTTTTGGTGCAACTTTGTTGTTTTTGACCATAACTCATAATCTACGGGTTAAAATTAAGGTTCTATATGATGACACAACCACTATAGTTTCATCAAATACCTCGATTATTTATTTTTATTGATTTGGATTCCTTTATATGCTGCACCTATAATCCATTTTTTTCTACTGTTCCATATACCTTGTTCATACAACGCTTTGGTTGCCAAGCTTGTTTAATCATACATGCAAGTTGACTGATTCATATTTATATATACAATTTCCAATTAAATAATATTTATTTATTATTCTATTTGTTTGTTTCATTAATAGCTATACCATACCATAGTTACATAATCATGGAACTTACAAATTTGTCTTGAGATTAGGTTTCCTCTAATCATAAGCCCCAGAAGCTCACACATGTCTGGGCATAATTGATTTTCGCAGTTTATTTTAATCTCAAGTCTGTGACTGTACACACACACTTATGCCGGTGAATTTTTTTTGGATCTGCACCATAACTTTAGGCTTTTCTCTGTTGATGCCAATTTTTTCGATTGTTTTTCACCAAGTATAAACTTTGGGTAATCCAGGCTACAAGAATTTCCAAAACTCCAGTCTTTCAATTGAAAGAATTTTCAGGTATGTATTTATCTATTTTGACCATTTGATTCACCTTCTTCTTTCATTCAATTTGGAAAATTTATATGGTGAACGCACACCTATATCTACTTGTGAATTTTGTAATCAAAATAAATTGAGACCTGAAGTCTCTTGATTTGATTATAGAGGGCCGGAAGTTCCTCAAGAGTTACATATTCAAAATTTTCTCAAAGTTTCACAAGGGTCAAAAGTTCCATAGAATTATACAATGATCAAAATCGCATGTTGCTTGATCCCTGATCAGATGGGGACCTGAAGTTCCTCTAATATCATGAAATGTAAATTGAAAAATTGTGACATGAAGCTCTTCAGAACTTATGCAATTATGAGGGCCAGAAGATCCTCAGAGCTATATAATCAAGTATATGAACTCAAATGTTTCTTAATCCCCAATTATCAGAGGGCCTAAAGTTCCTTTAATTTTTTTTGGTATTGGGGTTCCCTCCTCCATACAACAATGTGAATTTGAAGTTCAATTTTGAACACTTGGCTAAAACTAGAAGCCATGTTCTCCACAAGATAAAATTATGTTCTTGTGTGATTAGGGGAGACAAAAAAGATGATCATTTTGTGAAGTTAAGCAGACCAGAAGTTCTGTGTATTTTCTTCATTAATGGAACCAGAAGTTTCCACAGTTAATTTTATTGCATAGTTTATCTATTTATTTTTCCTCCTTGCAATTTTTCTATTTTATTATGTACTTTCATTATAGTACTTGTCTTTTAAATTAATTTTTTTTGTTAATCATACGGACCAGTAGTCCTATACCTCGAACATATAAATTTCGAATGTAATATTTTTGAACAAGAAGTTCAAAAATTTCATACCAGAATTTGAAGTTCTAACAGTAAAACTCAAACCCGAAGCTTTGAGGATAAAATATAAATTAGTTAAAAGTGAACTTGAAGATTCACTTTAGTCACCTCGAGCCTGATGTTCCGAACACCAAATTTATTTGAACCCGAAGTTCAAATTACGGAATCTTAGAACTTGCAGTTCATAAAAAAAAAAATTATTCGAACCTGAAGTTTCGATTTCAGATATACATTCACAGTTTATTTAACTCTATATCCACTTCGAACCAGAAGTTTCGATGAATTCTCGTATGTCCATTGATAAGTTTTTTGTTATGCTTACCTAAAACTTTCTTATTGTTATCTTATAAGTGTACAAGAAGTTCACTCCACCTTAGAACTTGGAGTTCTAATTGTGCAGACTCGAGCCATAAGTCTCGAGTGAATATATAAACAATTTATCATAAAGTTTTAATCTGGGTCAACCTCAAACCTGAAGCTTTGAGGGGATTATTTTGACACCAATTTAAAAGTAAGCAGATATTAATCGTTGGTTTATGACGAATGAGTATGAGTATACCCCAAATTTGTGATCGTGGATTTTGTAATTAAAAGAGATCAGAACTTGTAGTTCCTTGATCCTTAATTACATGAGCACTTGAAGTTCCTCAATGATCAAACTAACTAGATGACCATCTAAAGTCCTTCACTCATAAGTTATGGTCATTCTATTTAAACTCGACATTTCGAATATATCATTTTGGCCAGAAGTTCAAAATGCATTTGATGTTAATCTACATCAAACAACAATACAATAATTGAAGGTCATGTTTTAACTGTATAACACGGACCAGAAGTTTCGTGTATATCCTGTGAGATTCACCGTTCAATTCTTACAAATTTGATTCGTGTCATCTTCAAAATTATGTTTTGAGTGATTTTCAGGCAATGCAATTTTATCCATGGTGTCCAGAAAACATTATTAAGACTTATGCTTATGAGGCTAATATAACAACATCTCAGATCTTATTTATCTGATTGATAGCTCTAGAAGAGCACATAATATTATCATCAAAGATGTATAATCTAGCCCTCGCATGGTCTCAGTCTATAGTTAGAAAGCCGGTTTACATGGCTATACCATGAAATGCCACTAGAAGTGGATCATGGCAAGAGAGAAACCAGAAGTCAATGTAAATATTCTCCTAACATCCACATATGTGAGGAAATTGTAAATTGGGTGTGTGTCGCCTATGGTACACTATATGGTGGATGATTATCAAGCCACTTTCGAAAGGGCACTGGTCAAATTAAATTGCATTGACTAGTAGAACATTGAGATTCATCTCACATGCGTGACGTCTTTTGCTTACAATAAGCAACTTGAAAGCACTATTGTGTTAGTCCACAGATTTATTGTAACCTCTTGAGTTTTCAGTGAAACTAAATGTTTATAAATCCGATTATGTAGGAACCTGATGTTCCTTAAGAGGTTGTTATAAATTCAAAAAAGAAGTTAAAACCTCAAGTTTCTTGGATCTCCAATTATATGAGGGCCTGAAGTCCCTCCTCTTTATGACTACACATTTATATGTGACACAGAACTTGAGGTTCTCCACATGATAAAGTCACTTTTTATTTTGGATTGTAGTCTTTAACTCGAAATTTCAAGTATACATTTTGTCAACAGTTCAAAATGAATTTAGCCTATTGCAATTCTCAATATTTCACAATTGATATTTACTAAAGGTGAAGTAACATTTATATCAAGAGTTGTAGATCTTGATTTATGGCTCCGAATGAGCTACTATTGTTTGGCTCCAGTTTTTGGGTCCAAACAACTATCATGTTACCGAATTTGAAATATTGTTGCACTAAGTGCCTCCTATATAGTTGGAGAAGACTTTTTGCTATCTCATATATACTGTATCAAAATTCTACAGTAAATTGAGGCATATAATATCATGAACCAGAAGTTCATTGAACCAAATACACTATTTTAGCTTTATCGGTTACGTCATCTTTATCTACCATTTGCATGGAATCACTTACAAGTTCTGATGACTGCTAATCTTACCCACAAACAAATTATTTATTTACCGCATATTTGCGAATTGTCACTTTAATGAGACAATCCTCCTGCTATGAGGGGGAGAAAGATTGTTCCTGAAGAACGACATAAATTGGTATATGTGATATTTATCCACCGTCTCATTTTGTTTTTGGGAAATATCTAAGCTAGTGATTTGATTATTGATAGTGACAAAATTATATGCTAAATGCAAAGGCATCTGCTTGGGTTAAAGTCCTCTGAGACCAACCATATTAATACAAACAATGTAGACTCCATTTGAATTGTGGGATGCAAGTGTATCCAATTGACATGGTTCTCCTGAAGAGAATGTCATTAAACAATATCACAGCTCCTAATATGGCTACACATACAAAGGGTGTAAGTACGCCATTAGGAAATGATGTCTTAGTGATACAATAATAAATCAATATGGTTGATGCTAATGAATAAAGCATGTTTTGACCTAAATCTTGGTTTGGGTTCGCCACCAACCAATGAGCATCTTCACTCCAAAGAAAGTGATAGATTTTTGAACGCATCTTTTGAGCATGGTCAAAATAAGACAGTCTTCCCGCCTTTAGGGGGAGGAAAGACTACTGTCATTTGAATAACGGCGTGAATTTGTGTGGATTGTATCCACCAGGTCTAAAGTTTTAAACTCCCAAAAATAGAGAAGATTATACAAGCCCTATAATGCTCTACATGAGATTATAAGTAAAAAGATCCACATTCGCTATATGACTCATCTATGAGAGATGGTTGTCCTAGAAGCGACAATGTATGCCCCAGAAGTGGCATGGGTACCCAATATCAATAAGCTTATTATAGCTAATGCATGCATATAAGAATGTGTGGGATCTATGATTGATGATCATCGATGATAATTTACATATGGTAGCTACCAAAATTCACTAAGGGCTGTATTGATGTTATACCACGTTTCATTATGAATGTTGACAAAATATATTATTGGCCAAATTGGAAAGAGGCAATTCCAATGAAATTGAATATTCGAAACGTGATGAGATACTTGGACCTTTAACCCTACATGGTACAAAAGGCTATTTATCAAAAGTGAAGATAAATCAATATGACACAATGTCTATTTATAGAGACATGAGATTATGAATATCTTCCCTTATACGAATGACAATTTTTTATAAGTATAGTGTTACATATAGCTATTATATTGACGAGAGATTTATGGCACGTTGTCATCGTATATCATGAAGATCTTAAAGATACATTGCTGAAAGCAAAATCTCAAAAGTAAAGTGTCATTATAAGCCTATTGCTTATCAAATCCTTGAAGGATTCAAATGCAAGTCCATGAATGGTTGAAAGAGCCTGAAGCTCACTCATGGAATCAAAGAGTCTAAAGCTAGCTCATATATACTCATTCTGTTATAGTTAACGTGACCTAAATTGCCTCAATGAGTACTATGATAAGACTATGAAATCAAATTCGAAGTATGATTATAATGTTGTAACATATTCTAACTTTCGCAAAGTTATGAATTATCTAGAGCTCTTGAAAAGCTTATATGAGACATATTAATACACAAAGATATTGATGTGTATGGCTAGGTATGCCATGATGATTTTTCAGTGTTTTAAACTATACAAAGTTAAATGTGTCAATTTCTTTATATTGTTTAGCTATTACTTTGTGTATGAATTTGAGCATATGAGATTGTTTCTAACCTTATCATATGAGGTAAGGCTTATTGAAAATCGTCTAGTTTTGTTGCTATTGCTTAAACTTTGCAGGTATGGAAATTTGTGATGAGTCCCTATATACAAAGCACACGTGGTCTCACTCCGGTGATAGACACATCAAACTACTATACATGGTACATGTAACTTATCGCATACATAAATGAGGCTTGCAACAATCAGGGGGAGATTCTCATCAGGGGGAGCATCCAGAAGCATGCTACCTAAGACATATGCGCGTTGTGCTCTTTTTGTCCTTCGACCAGGGTTATTTTTATCTCACTGAGTTTTTGTTACCTGACAAGGTTTTTAACGAGGCAACAATAAGCGCGTCCAAATCATTCATTAGTGGACATCCAAGGGGGAGTGTTGTAAATATTATTATTTATATGGCTGTCCACGTAAATACTCATTAGTCATGTTTTTTGATGTAAACCCTACCTCTATATAAAGGAGGCTAATGAGACTGAATGAGAACACTTTTACTTTCTCCCAACTATTTTCTCTCCATCTTCTTCCTACTTTATAACAATACTAATGTTATAAGCTGTAGTGAGATATGTTGGAAATTTTATGATTTAAAATTAAAAGGGTTAAATATTATTTACTCCTTGTACCTTTGCTCGAAAAACACTTCAGTCCCTAACCTTCTAATTTCACACGTTTAGTCCTTATACTTCAAAATTTCAGACCAATAGGTCATTGCCGTCTAAAAGTCACGGCGAAATGTCTATTATGCCCTCAGTTATTTTTTTTAATTAATTACTTATTTTATTTTTTTTTGGAAAATGATTTTTTTTTCCCTTTCTTTCTTTCTGTTTTTTTTTTATTTTTTTCTGTTTTTCTTTCTTTCTTTCTTTCTTTCTATTTGAAAAAAAAAAAGAATAAATAAAATAAAGAAAAAAGAATTAAAAAAAAGAGAGAAAGGAATAAATTTATTATAAAAAAAAGAACTGAGGGCATAATAGACATTTCACAGCGACTTTTAGATGGCAAAAACTTATTGGTCTGAAATTTTGAAGTACTGGGACTAAACATGTGAAATTAGAAGGTCAGGGACTGAAGTGTTTTATGGTTAAAAGCTCAAAGACTAAACAGTATTTAACCCAAATTAAAATATATTTCATTTATTTCTTTATTTATTTTGGGGGTTATTTTTATTTTTTGTTTATTTCTCTATTTATGATTTAACGGTTTTCTATTTTAAATATATGATTATTATTTGACCATTACATAGTTAATGAGGCTATTGATGGTATGGTAAGTGTGCCCTATATAAGGGTACGTGGCTATGGTTGGAGGGCATATGGTGAGACATGAAACATGTACATGTGTGGGAGTTTAGATTATCGGATAATGAGGGTATACATGACGGTATAATCCACTATAATGCAACCACTCTAGCCAAATACCTCTACCAAAGATATTCTTACAAACTATACATATACATATTTTACTTATATACCGTTTTGAGTGCACGGGTGATTAAGGTTCAATGAGGCTTTTTAGCTGCACGACGGAGCTCGAAGAGTTGTTGTATCTTGGGAGAAGTTCGTCATTCAACCCTGTGCAGTAGGGGACGAATCTTCTCTTAGGACAGTGCGCTTGCACGCCTCGACTCGATAAGTTTTCCTATATAAAAACCTATATATTATATTACTTTCTTACTTTATTTCATTTTCTTATCTATATCTCAATTCTTATTTCTTAAGATATTTTTATATTATTTTATTTTAATTTTACAGGAATTCCATTCTATATTTTTTACAACAAGATAAGGGAATCGGTTGAGAAGTATAAGAGACTTTCAAACGTGCATCTTGTTACAGTCGTAAAAGAATGATATGACTCTTTTTTATGTTAGTTTGCTTTTTGTTGTACAAGTTTCTTATCAACTGTGTGTATCTTCCTCAACTATGGAATTTTATTAGTTTATTACTGTGGTGGCCTGCATTATCAACAGCATGCATGCTTTGAAATTGTAGTCATTCACTCTTGTTATATTTTCAACAAATCACCCAAGACTCATCAATACAATGCAAGATTCAGTGGTTGGCAGAATTCACCATTGCCACTGTTGTTTTTGTTATATATCCAAGTCTGTTGTTTTCCTTTGAAATTAGAAAATGTATCGGACGCATCAAGCTTCAGACATGAGCCGAGAAGGTCTAAATCCCTACCTCCTCAAGTTATGTATTGCAATGACTCTTTTTACTTCTTCCATCATACTATTTCTCCTCACAAAAGTTTGTCCTTGAAATCCATTAGTATACAGCCGATGTTCCTCTTCATCTTTCTCGCAATGTTGAGAACCCATAACTTCTTGTAGTCCGAATTCATTACCTCACAACCAGTGCACACTTCTTCCCTCTACTCCAACCAACTCCCATTTGATTTGTAATATAAGCAAATAGAACAATATGAACAAGGGGGTTATCTTCACATTCTAATTTTCACTAGTTCTTCTCACTTGCACTCTCTATTTCTGTAGACATTCATTTGAACAGGCCCAAATTCCAAATATCAAGGAAGCCCAGTAACCCATATGCCCGATGAAAAATAAAATAAGAGATTTATCTTCCTTTTCTATCTGGATAGTCAAAACTCAAAACCCTCATTTACTGTGCGGTAGCTTCCCACATCATTGTTGCAGAGATGGTAAAACGCCGTCGTTAGCAATGCCCATTCGGTTCTCATTTTCTTAGAGTTGGTGTCCTTTCTCAGCGATCAGTCACAGCTTTCATTATTTATTCACATAGCCAAAGTATCAGGTACTTGTCTTCATAACTCTATGGCTTCCTTTAAATTTGGTTAGGAAGAAAACTGAGAAATATTTGTGTTTGTTTAAGAACAAGCTAAATTGACACAGAGAGAGAGAGAGTAATATGTCAGAGAGAATGGAGATTTCAAATGTGTTTATTCATCTTATACAATGGGGTAGTTATAGGAATACATTTGTAGTGTGAAAGCTCAAAGAGAAAACCAAAATGATAACTATCTTGATGATGAATTCTGTCATGCTTGTTGCCCCTTGGTAAAACATGTTACATAAGTCTTCATACACTCAAGTACCTATGTTTATACACTCAAGTACCTATCTATACATTTTAAGTATTTGTTATATGATATAGACATACATAGTATTATACATTTATACTACAACACTCCTCCTTAGATATTTCATGTTCAATAGTATTGTGTTGGTGGTGCGCTTCGAAGTTGCCTTGTTAAAAACCTTGTCAAGTAATAAAACCCTGTGGGAAAAAACAACCTTGGTCAAAAGGGAAAAAGAGCACAACGCGCTTTGAGTGTGAAGTATGTTTCTGGATACTCCCCCTGATTTAGACTCCCCTTGAAGATCATGGGAGTTCGGATATTCTTCTCAATCCGATGCTCCTTACATGTTTCTCGAAAAGGGATTTTGGTAGTGACTTAGTAAATAAGTCAGCTACATTATCTTCTGATCGGATTTGATTTACTTCAATATTTAGAAGTGTTTGTTGTTGCTGACTGTAGAAGAATTTCGGCGATATATGCTTGGTATTGTCACCCTTGATGAAACCTAATTTCATTTGCTTAATACAAGCTGCATTATCCTCGTAAATGCATGTTGGTTCATTTGTGGTAAATTTCAAACCACAAGTTTCTCGAATGTGTCTATTTACAGACCTTAGCCATATGCACTCACGCACGGCTTCATGTAGTGCAATAATCTCTGCATGATTTGAGGAAGTAGCAACAAGAGTCTGTTTTGTAGATCTCCAAGATATGGCGGTGCTTCCCATGGTAAAGACATAACCTGTCACGCCTCAGATTTTAGAATAAAAATTCAAAATCTGAAACATGAAAAATAATACAAACTCAAATAATCATCCTGACAATTTATTTTCTTAACATCCTCACCACATGAAATAAAATCAAACCGAATTTAGTCTCGGTTAATTATTACAACTCTAATACAACATGAATTGTAAAGCTCTAAATGAGCATACAGACCTCACAACTAAATGAAATAACAATAACTGCTGTAACACCTAAGCAGCACGGTCACCTCCCTGGTTATCCTGACCTGTAGGAATATCCGCTACACCATTTGAATAGTGTACCGGGATTGCAACAACACAAAACCCGGTAAGCTTATGAAAGCTCGTATGAGTAAAAAGAAAGAACTGTTGCTTAACTTAATCATAATTATTTCCACTTAAAGCAACATCCAATAATTTCCACAACCACGAAGTACTAACAATCTAAATCAAACATCAATTCAATAAATCAAGACAAACCCCAACTCACACCATTCTTCACAAAATCTCAACATCGTATTTATAAAAATACAGTACTTGACAGACTAGAGCTCTAACTGAATCGTAGCCCGTCACATGGCCTAAATTATAGCATCCGACATATTTATCATTATCGTATCTCATCAATATGTATACTTATATACATATTTAGAACGTCCGATAATTTCACATACTCAACCAATCGTATCCCATCATCCACCCAGTATTAGAGCGTCCGATTACCCCACACCAGTCACTATATTGACCTAAACCCATAAATGAGCACAACATGTAATATCACATACTGAAATCAACCCAACCAAGATACACAATATTATTATGAAATTACACAATTGTAATATAATCAATTCAACAATTCTACTCAATCATATCATCACTCAACAATCCACACATCAATATATATTTTTCACGTAAATATATATATATACGTAATCATCCACTCATGAATGACCACTAATACCATCTATAGTTCACACAAGAAAATCGTGAAATTCATTTGTATAATTAAAATTCATTTTACTTACCTATGGACCGTGGTGATTCAAGTCCATGAAATTTTAAAACAAATATTTAATCCGCAAATATTTTTCACACAATTACCAAAAATAAATAAATTTAAAACGCTCGGTTCGTAATATGAACCACGTGAGTTTTACTCACCTCGATACTCCCGCTGCATCTTCAATACAAACATAAATAATGCCGAAATAGCCCACTCAAATACAATCCATCAATCACCTAATCAAATGTGATTTTAATTTAGCCAATAATTCCATTACATAATTGAACTACCATTTAACGGCCGGATTCTAATTTATAACAAAATCCGACGAGGGATTCTCACAAATCGCTCCCCTAATTACCGTTTTGCACATATACGAAGATCCAACGGTCAGATCTTCGCCCATGACCACACAAAGCCACTAGGACAGTCATATGATCATCATATCAAATTTACAAGTTCATCGGACGGTCCTAATTTCACAGATCATAAATCTAACGATCGAAATCGATCGAAATCACAAAATTCATAACTAATTCATACGATATCCGAAAAATATGTATAATACTCCTAAATGATCGTATTAAAACGTAGAATCATAAAATGGAGAGAGAGAATATTTCAGAGAGAATGGAGATTTCAAATGTGTTTATTCATCTCATACAATGGGGTATTTATAAGAATACATTTGTAGTGTGAAAGCTCAAAGAGAAAACCAAAATGATAACTATCTTGATGATGAATTCTGCCATGATTGTTGCCCCTTGGTAAAGCATATTACATAAGTCTTCATACACTCAAGTACCTATGTTTATATACTCAAGTACCTATCTATATATTTTAAGTATTTGTTACATGATATAGACATATATAATATTATACATTTATACTACAACAGTGTCTAAGTGGGACAATTTATCTTAACTTTTTGATAAATGGGTATGCAAAAATTGTACTTTTTAATGCACAGTTTGTTACTTTTGTTGCTTAGAAATTACCGACTAGAAATACTGCAAGGGAACATGTTAATATTTTCAGTGACATGAAAGGCTTAAACATTTTACACAGTTACTGAAACACAATCTTAGTATGAAATACTACAAAGTCACCATGGATTGAGGAGGTTTTTAACAAAGCATCTTGGTACAGGATTTGATGTCAGAGGTTCAAGCAAAAAAAGTTAATAAAGATAGGATCAGTGCACTACCAGATGCAGTCCTTTATCACATCCTTTCGTTCCTTAAAACCGAAGATGTTGTGATGACCATCTTTTTGTCTAGAAGATGGAAGAACATTTGGGCCTCTGTTCCGACTCTAGACTTCTTCGACCAAGAGAACCCTGACACTATTCCTTTTTCGAGGTTTATTGATAATGTACTCTTCTTCCGTGACTCAACAGACGTTCATAAGTTTCGTCTCCATTCCATTAGTGTTGAGGATTTTGATCGTATTTGTGGTTGGATTGGCGCTGCCATTAGGCGCAATGTTGTTGAACTTGATCTTTCTGTTAAGTATTATGGAGGTGATGAGGATCACCAGCAGATCTTTAAGTTGCCTAAGAGTGTTTTCACATGTAAAACTTTGAGGGTTTTGAACTTGTGGTCAAATTTTATTATCAATGCTCCTGCATCAGGGTGTTTCCCGAATCTCAAGTCTCTCTATGTTCATTTTGATCATCCTGTCAGTAACTCAATGGAGAAGCTTTTTTCTTGCTGCCCTGTGCTGGAAGATTTGAGCATACATGGAACTCATGGGTTTTATGGAGATGAGGTCGTTTTGAATTTCACCTTATCTGCACCTGAACTGAAAACGCTGAAAGTACAATGGACGACGCATGGTGATTATGAGAGGTGCAACTTTTATGTTGTTGCCCCAAAGCTTGAAAATTTTCATCTCTGGCAGTGTCCTTCAACAGACTGTTTTTTGGAGAATGCAAAATCTCTGGTCAGAGTTACTATTTCTCTACAAGACAACTTTGCAGATGAAGACCGTCTCTTTGCTATCCGTGGAACTGCGCTTCTGGCAGGAATTTCCAATGTTACATACTTGTCTCTTTCAGCACATTGTTTGAAAGTAAGTATGCCTCGAGTTCTTCCAAATATGTTACTTTATAGATGTAAAACTTATGGTGATTATGAGAGGCATGAGGCACATCATTTTTATTACCGTAAAACTTATACATGTTGAAGGAATGAAGGAAATTAAACGTTAAATTAGATGTTGGTTTGATAAATTTATAGAATTGCAGTAATCTTTTTTCATTCACTTGTTTCCTGCAAAACTAAATGAGGATAGGTTTGTGCTTCTCTCCTTCCATGATATTCTAAAGTACAGGAGGAAAGACACTTCCCTTGCATTTGAACTAGTACCTTTAGATTGTTGCACACTTGTACTGCTATTTGTATTTGTTCTTATTATTCTTTGCTTATACCAAACATAGTGTTTGCTACTGAAAGCCTATCTTTCCATTTGGCAATTAATGATCGAATAGTACTTATATGAAAGGACTTAGTTTCTGCTTCTTTTTGCATGATCAATATGATTTCTCCATGTAGGGTTGCTGGCTTCTTGTCTTTGATAAGTTGAGCCGATTGGAGCTTGCTCTCTACGATTGCTATTACTGGGAACTGCTAAAAGAGCTTCTCAGGAGATCACCTAAACTGGAATATCTTGTCTTAGAGCTGAAAGTATGATATATTTCAACAACATATATATAATACGAATTACATGCAGCTTTTTTTTTTTTTTTTTAAAGAGAATGGGATTAGACTATATTAGTTCATCGGAGACAGACAATGTAGAGAACTTGTCCCACCCTCAAACCTGAAGGTGAAGGGTCTGTCCAACTCTGGGTACCCACCGCCCGTCCCCCAACTCAATATATTAATAATAAAGAAGAAAAATACATCGTCCAAGAGAGAAACAAAAAAACAGCGAAAGAGGAGAGAGGGAAACTCCCCCCTCATGAACAAATCTAAAAAAAAAAAAAAAAATCAGCCACAGAATTGAAAAAATGGCACTCGAAATATGCCAAAATTTCCCTTGCACCTTCATGTAGATGCTGATGCAGCTGTTAATGATTCTTATTTCATCCATTGTCTTTAATACTACTCAGTACTTCATATGCTCTGCGGCACCATCGAGTCATCAATGGAGTCCACCAGAGTCGATACCTATCTGTTTGTTGACGCAGCTCAAGACTGTCTCTATAAGGGGTCAAGGGAAAACTGGATGAGATGGATGTGGCAAAGTATTTGTTAAACAACGGTGAAGTTTTGAAGAAGATGACTTTTTATAGTGAGGATCTTTTGCGTACCAAAGAGGAGTTAAAAATGGAGTTGTCAATGTGTCAATGGGGTTCAAAGACTTGCCGAGTTGAATTTTGGCCGGACCAAAAAGACGAAGGCTTGTCATTTTTAGGTATGCGTTCTTGGGTTTAGAATTGTCACAGAGGTGTCTCGGGTCGATAGGAGTTGAAGATGTTGGTAGTTGATTGTTCTCTGCTTTATAATTCTGTAGGAATTTGATTATTATGACATGTGATGGTCTATTTTGAAATGGAAAATGTATGTGGTTGATTCAATGTCACCGAAATATTATTTCTCATATTCTTTTTCTGAAGATGATTTCTTTCCAATTCATTCCGTGTTTGATTTTTCTCCGATTCATGAGTTTCTCCAAAAGCGAGCTCGCAATTTATTGGGGAATTCTGTTCACTGAAACAGGCTCCAAAAGCTAAAAATGAACAAGGTGGCCCAGTAACTCACAAGGCCCAACTAAGAATAAAGACAGTAAAGATCATCTTTTCACCGATAGCCTCAGTTAGTCAAAACCCTCGCACTTCAGAATTGCAGAAATGGTGAAACACCGTGGTTAGCATTGCTAGTTTGGTTCTCATTTTCATACAGAGGGTGAGACTGTTTCTCAGATCTTTCAGTATTCACTAACATCAGGTACTTGTCTTCATAACTCTTTGGCTTCCTTACATCTGTTTGGTTACCCAGAAAAGTTGAAGGAATACATTTTATGTTTTTATGGATTTGTTACATTTATAAAGTAGAATTTCGTGTTTAAGTATATGTGAAGATAAATAGGCATCCACTGATTTTATTGTTAGATGCAAAGTTTGTAACCTTTTCAATTCACTTGGGGAAATTATGGACTTGAAATGTTAAAAGAAAATATGTGGAATTTCATGCATATTCCGTTAGTTTCAATTGAAATATAAAGGGACATTACATGCAAAGGGCTTAAATGTCTATCATGTTTTCATTTTCTCAGTACTAAAACATAATGTTCAAATCTTCTTCGAAGTATCGAGAGTTACCATGGATTTCAATCTGGTTACAGGTTTGATGTCAGAGCTTGAAGCAAAAAGAGTTAAAGATAGAATCAGTTCATTACCAGATGCAGTCCTTTGTCACATCCTTTCATTCCTCGATAGAACAGAAGATGCTGTGACGACTTGCGTTTTGTCTAAAAGATGGAAGAAAATCTGGGCCTCTGTATCCAGTCTTGTCTTTTGCGATGAAGATAACCCGGACTGTGTTTCTTTTGTGAGGTTTGTTGATAATGTACTCTTCTTTCGGAACTCAACAGACATTTGAAAGTTCTATCTTCAGTCTTGGCGTGTTAAGGATTTCGCTCGTATTTATGGTTGGATTGGCACTGCCATAAGGCGTAATGTTGTTGAACTCGATCTTTCTGTAGCGGCTTTTGCAGGTGATGATGATCACCCTCGGGTTTTTGAGTTGCCTGAGAGTGTTTTCGCATGCAAAACACTGATGGTTTTGGGGTTGTCTTCAAACTTTATTACCAATCCTCCCGCTTCAGGGTGTTTCCCAAGCCTCAAGTCTCTCAATGTGCAGATTGACCACCCAGTCAATAAATCTGAGGAGAAACCTTTTTCTTGCTGCCCCGTACTGGGAAATTTGCGTATAGGTGGATCACATGGAATGCAAGGAGACGATCCGATTTTGAATTTTAATGTCTCTGCGCCTGAATTGAAGATGTTAAGAATATGTTGGTGTTAATATGATGTTTATGAGAAGTGCTGCAAGTTTCATATTAATGCCCCAAAGCTTGAAAACTTTCATCTTTGGCAGGATCCTCCTACACATTGTTTTTTGGAGAATTCAAAAACGTTAGTCAAAGTTTCTCTTACTCTCGATGACCCACTCCATGACAATTCTGCAGAATTTAATGTCCTTCCGCTTCTGGCAGGAATTTCTAGTGCTAGGTCCTTGTATCTTTCAGCACATCGTTTGAAAGTGAGTATGCCCTAACTTCTTCCTTGCACTGTATTTGGTATAGTAAGGAAAGAAATGTGTGGTTGGGAAAGAGGAAGGACAAATACAGTTACCTTCATTTTGATAAACAGGAACAGGAGGGGTGAGGCACATCATTTTTATTGCCTTAAAAGTTGTACAGTTTGATGGAATCGAAGAAATTTAAGTAGTAATTTGATGTTAGTTTGAAATTATTAGATTTGTAACTAGCCCTTGTTTATTATTTTTTTCATACAAAATACCAAATGACTATAGGTGTATGCACCTCTCCTTCCATGATATTGTAGTAGTGGGGACAAGCATATCCCTTGCATTAAGATTGGTTCCTCTACTTATGTCTTTATTGTTCTTATCATTCTTTCTTTGTACCTTACAAAGTCTTTGTAGAATAACAAAAATATCAACAAAGTGTTTGTCCGATTGTGGCAATTAAGATAAAAGTTGTATATCGTGCAAAACTTAGAAAACGTGCAATTTCTGCATAAGTTTATTATTCTTATCAATAAGTTTTCTCTGCTGTAGAAATGTTGTCTGCCTATTTTTGACAAGTTGAGCCGATTGGAGTTGATTCTTTACAATTGCTATTACTGGGAATTGCAGAAAGAGTTGCTCAAGAGATCGCCTAATCTGGAACATCTTGTCTTGGAACTTAATGTAAGCTCAGTTTCAACTTATGCTGCATGATACCAATTGCATCGGGCTCTTTATGATTCTTATTTAGTCCATTCTTTAAATAATTGCCAGGAATGCAAGTGTGGAGAATCCTCGGATCATCAATGGATCCCACCACAGTTCGTGCCTATTTGTTTGCTGTCACAACTTAAGAATATCTCTATAAGGGGATTCAAGGGCAAACTAGATGAGATGGATGTGGCAAGGTATTTGTTGGAAAATGGGGAACTTTTGAAGAAGATGATTATTTACTATAATGATCATCTGTGCTTGAAAGAAGAGTTACACAAGCAATTCTCAATGTTTCAGTGGGGTTCAGAGACTTGTCAAGTTGAACTTTTCTCAGACATAAGAGAAGTAAATCGTGCTTCTTTAGGTATATTCTAGGATTAATTTCACAATGGTAGATGTATAATCAGTATTGGTACAAGTTGAATCTATTTGTGGTTGATCGTTTTTCTATTGTATAATTATCTCTGTTTAGCTTCTTAACTATGGATCATTGGATTATTGTGACATATCATGGTCCAATTTGCAATGGAAAAAGTATGTGTTAAATTCAATATCGTTGAACTATTATTTTCCTCTCCATTTATGTAAATGGCCAAGTAGGGAATTTAAAGGTGGATATGTAGGAGCTTGAGCTCTGAAACTAGTGAGATACTGTGTTTGTGGTTGGTGTAATGCAATGAAATAGGAATGAGAATTGCAATAGAATTTATCCTATTTTTGGTTGAATAATCAATTTCATCCCATGTTTGGCTAACTATCATATGGGAATGAAATTTAATAACTTATAATTAACGATATGAAATAAATAAATACTATTTTATAAAACATTACCATAATGATAACTTTGCCATGCCACTATTATCTTGATAAATTTATCCATATCGTTTCAACTCAAAATGAATGTGAAAGGTTCACATTTCAGAGTAACAGATGAAGAGATGATGGCTCTCCTAGTTCTCGTTCTTTGCAAGGATTCAAACCTCTAGAACTCAGTACTAGCATTCTTCTGGGCCACAACAGAAGCTCTTATAAGGTACTTTTTCTTCCTCAACATTTGTTTGGTTACCTTTAGACTGATAAAAAGTAAAACTGTAATACAAAGTGCAATCATAATTCCTGGAAAATTTGTAATTCTTCATTCGGTAAATGAAAACCTAATCTTTATTTTCTTTTCCACTCAAAGCCGTCTCAAACTTTTCGGAGGCCCTGTGCGAAAGTTCAAAATGAGGCCCTCAAAGCTTCAATCTTATATGAAATTTATACTTGAACAAACTCACAATATAAAATCAAATAATCATCAGTGGGCTCTTCCACATTATCTTCCCTATCAATATGCTCTTCCACATTATCTTCCCCATCAGTGTGCTCTTATGCATCTTCATTAACTAAATGTCCACCCAAACCTTCTGGTTCCCTAGTAATGAACCTATCAAGACTTCCCCTTAAAGAGTTAACCAACTCTACATCTTTTCTCTTCTTTAAGCGTTTTGCATATCTGGATAAATATTTTCTTTCAGGAGGCATACTTCTAAATTTTAGCAAATCAATTCAAGCAACACGACCAACATCCCCAGACAATTCAAACAAAATGAGCCAATCAATTTGAAGGAGAGAACCTGATTCCCTGAACTCAAAGTATAGTCTGAGACTCTAAGTTTCTTCACTGCTTGACTTCTCCAATTTTCTCAATTCCAGAATCCCACAAAATTGCTAGAAAGGCCTACTGGCCTACACCATTGCAATCTGGAAACCAAATCAAACCATTAGGAATAACGCATCAAAGAATCATTACGGGGCTGAGTAGAAAACGCAGCAAACATTGGTTCAATCATACCTGAGACGGCACCGTTCGTCTTCATCTCAACCTTTCCGGAGAATTTGAACTTCAGCAGAAATCAAAAGAGTAAAGTTCTTCACCGCCAGATTCTTCATTAATTTTCCTTTACAAAACCCACATCTTCTTCTCACTCTTTCAGGCTTTTAAACCCAAACCCAAATAGTCTGAGTCGACTGGCTCAGTGGCTCGTCGTCCTCCCCAAGATCATCGACTCGTTCACCGTCACCAACCTCAACGTCTCCTGACTCTCCTCCTCCCGCCAGTCCCTCACCGACACCTGGTTCATTGGCTTCGACGTCTTCAATGGTCCTGAAGTCGAACGGCCGATGAGAAATTGAGAATTGAGGAGAGCTGAGAGGAGAGACAAAACGCAGAAAAAAAAGGGTATAAGGTTCAGTTGTGTCACACATTTCATATTATCTTCAGTTTTTAATGTCTATTTATTTAAATATAAAACCATTAAAAAAAAAGGGCCCCTAGATGAAAAGACCTCTCAAAGAAGTCGTGAACGTCTGAACGAAGCAAAAGAGGTTCTGCCATTCTAGGGACCCCTATTTTATATTATTTACAGTTTTTAATATTTATTAATATATATATATAACCCAAAAAAAAAATTTTTAGGGCCCTTTGAATTAGGGGCCCTGTGCTGTCGCTCATGTTGCACATCTTCAGAGCCGGCCCTGTTTCCACTACCTAGAAAAAGCTTTTACACATTTCTTCCATCCATGGAGAACATGTGAGTTTATTAGGGTAAATCGAATTGTAATGTGTAATATCACTGATATGCTATCCTTTTACTCGCTCTTGGTTCTGTTTGTTTCCATTGAATAACTTTCCTCAAGAAAGTAGAATGTCATCGGTGCTGATTTGTTAATGATAAGAAATCATTAGTGTATTCAAGGAAAACTTGCTAAATTTTTTATCGACTTGCCAATTCCTAAGAGAAACCATTAGTGCATATCTCTTTTCTCCATTTTTTGTTATAATACATTTTCCTTTGCTTAGTTTCATTGAATTCTTATCCAAAGGAAGCTTCTTAAGCTATCAAAGTTACAAGGGCTGTGTGCAGTTTCACAGTATTTCGTAGTATCAGTGTAGAAATGGATTCAAAGTCAAAGCATCAAGCAGGAGCGGAAGTTAAAGATAGAATTAGTGCATTACCAGATGCAGTTTTGTGTCACAAACCTTCTTCCCTTCAAACAAATAATGCTGTGAGGACCGGCATTTTGTCACCAAGATTGAAGAACATCTGGTTTTCTATTTACAATCTAGACTTCCATGACAAAGATTTTAAAGACTCTCCCAGTATTTTGACGTTTGTTGAGCGTGTACTTTTCTTCCGCAACTCATCAGACATTAAAAATGTTGGGAAAGAAGGGCTGCCTTAATACAAGGCCAATGGATAATTGGTTATCCTAGGATCTAACTTTTCCCACCTCTCGTGTGATTTGCGTAATAGCAACAAATAAATAAAAGAAGACACAATATTTAACGAGGTTCGACAAATGTGCCTATGTCCTCAGGGCAGTAGTAATACTCTCTTCCACTATATAAATAATGGGATTACAAGACAATCTCACTTTGGTGACTAAACTTCACCAAAATGGTAACACACACTCTATTTCTCAAGAGGAATTTTCTTCTCACTAATCTCTCAAGTGAGGCTCTCACTACTATCTCAAACTCTATTAGTTTGGAATGACTCTTGCCTTTGTTGTTTTTCCTACAACCTTTCATGCCTATTTATAGGCAATTGGGTTCATGGATATGACATGCAATTGGAAACAAAGTCAAGTTTTCTTCCAAGTTTGGCATGCCTAACTTCAAAGATGGCTTGCTACCTACCTTCCAAGATGACTTGTTATCTACCTTCTTTGAATTTTCTAGCCCATGCTTTCCTCATGTGGTAAATCATCACATGAATTTCCTCCTCCATTAAGGAGGGACTGCCAATCAATCTCCCCCTCTAGACTTAGATGGAGAGATGCGCCAATCCTGACGCGCTTCTGCAAAATTCAAACTTGTCATTTGGTAAGGACTTTGTCATCATATCTGAACTATTCTCATGTGTGTGAGTCTTCTCATGCTGTAGTTGCTTGGCTTCCAGCATATCACGTATCCAGTGATACCTCACATCAATGTGCTTTGATTTCGAGTGAAAACTCGAATTCTTACTCAGATGAATTGCGTTTTGACTATCACAATGTAGAACATATTTTTGTTGCTTATGGCAAATGTAGAACATATTTTTGTTGCTTATGGCCCAATTCCTGTAGGAATTTCTTCATCCATAAAATTTCTTTGCAGTCTTTCGTAGCTGCTATGAACTCCGCTTCCATAGTTGACAAAGCAACACATTTTTGTAGCTTTGATTTCCATGAGACAGCTCCCCCTGAAAATGTAATCATGTATCCTGATATCGACTTTCTTGAGTCGACATCTCCGGCCATATCTGCATCTGTATAGCCTATCAGTTCAGGCTTCTCACTTCCAAAGCATAAACCCATTTTGGAAGTACCTTTGAGATATTTAAGAATCCACTTCACAGCATTCCAATGCTCTTTGCCTGGATTAGACAGAAATCTGCTAACAACACTAACTGCATGTGTTATGTCTGGTCTTGTACACACTATTGCATACATCAGGCTTCCTACCGCTGAGGCATATGGCACCTTTGCCATTTCTTCATCCTCTTTCTCACTTGTAGGACTCTGCTTCGAGCTGAGCTTAAAGTGACTAGCAAGTGGAGTAGCAACTAGCTTTGCTTTCTCCATGTGGAACCGCTCCAATACCTTCTTGATATATTTTTCTTGTGATAACCACAGCTTCCCATTCTGTCTATCGCGGGTAATATTCATACCAAGAATCTGCTTTGCTAGTCCCAAGTCCTTCATAGCAAAAGACTTACTGAGCTCTTTCTTCAGTTTGTTAATCTTGTCACCATCTTGTCTTACGATCAACATGTCATCAACATACAAGAATAGTATGATGAAGTCACCTCCTGAGAAATTCTTCACAAATACGCAATGGTCTGAAGTTGTCCTCTGATATCCTTGCTCAATCATGAAGGAATTGAACTTCTTATACCATTATCGCGGCGCCTGCTTTAGTTCATACAAACTTTTTTTTTCAGTTTGTAGACTAGATCTTCCTTGCTTTTGACTTTGAATCCTTCTAGCTGCTCCATGTAGATTTCCTCTTCAAGGTCACCGTGAAGGAAAGCCGTCTTCACGTCAAGTTGTTCAATCTCCAGATTTAAACTTGCAGCCAAACCAAGTACCACCCGAATAGATGTCATCTTCACCACGGGAGAGAAAATTTCTTCAAAGTCAATTCCCTTTTTCTGATTGAAACCTTTAATGACCAGTCTTGCCTTGAATCTGGGTCGTGAGCTATTCTCCTCAGTCTCCAATCTATACACCTATTTGTTTCTGAGTGCTCTCTTACCTTTTGGTAACTCCACCAGCTCATAAGTCTGGTTCTCATGCAAGGACTTAATTTCTTCTTGCATGGCTTCCAACCACTCCCCCTTGTGGTCATCTGTCAGAGCTTCTTCATAAGACTCTAGCACACCTCTATCTGTGAAAGTAACTAACTCATGTAGAGGATATCTATTTGAGGGTCTGCATTCCCTGACTGATCTTCGAAGGGTCGGTGCCCCTTCCTCATCATTAGTTGCATCATCAACTGGATCATTAATCATCGGGTCATTTGCTGCATCAGCGACATCTTCGATATCTCTCCGGCCATCCTGGTTTGTTGGCGGAGGAATTTTATCCCAGTTCATCGGATATTCTCTGGGTTGTTTAGGCTTCTCAGTCTTCTGAGTATCTTCGATGTTCAGGTCTTCGAAGAATATAACATCTCTGCTTCTGACAATCTTCTTATTGACAGGATCTCACAGCCTGTACCCATATTTTTCATTTCCATATCCCATAAATATGCATTCTTTCGACTTGCTATCAAATTTTTGATCTTTCATCTTTGGGAATATGAACAAATGCTTTGCAGCCAAATACCTTCAAATGATTGTATGAGACGTCCTTTCCGGTCCAAAACATGTTTGGCACGTCACCATTTAATGGAGTTGAGGGAGAAAGGTTGATCACATCAACTGCAATCATTAGAGCTTCACCCCAAAAGCTCTTAGGCAGCTTAGCATGAGATAACATTGTTCTGATTCTTTCAACAATAGTTCTGTTCATCCTCTCGGCCACTCCGTTGTGCTGAGGAGTCTTTAGAACAGATCGTTCATGCTTGATTCTGTTACTTTTACAATAGTGTCTGAATGCCCCCATGTACTCTCCCCCGTTGTCGGTGCGAATGCATTTCAATCTCCTGCCTGTTTCTCGTTCAACTTTGGCATGAAATTGCTTAAATACTTCGAGCACTTGATCTTTAGTTTTTAGTGCATAAACCCATACCTTCCTGGAATGATCATCAATGAAGGTGACGAAGTATCTTGCACCTCCTAGAGTACTGGTGGTCATGGGACCACACACATCATAATGTACAACATCCAAAACATTGGATTTCCTTGGTGCAGGAGAACGATGGAATAAAGCTCTATGTTGCTTTCCAGCCAAGCAATGCGTACATGGTTTTAGAGGCATATGTTTAACATTGACACCAGTTAATACCTCTTTTTTGGCTAGAATAGTAAGTCCCTTCTCGCTGATGTGACCAAGCCGCTTGTGTCATAGCTCAATCGGCGAATCTTCTCCGAGTGTAACTGCATACCCACTACAGATTTTTGCATAAGTCATGTAGAGAGTATTCTCTTTCCTCCCTCGGGCTAGAATTCCTGGACCATTACTGAGCCTCCACTTTCCACCACCAAAGACACTTGTGCAGCCTTCATCATCAAGTGATCATGTGGAGATCAGGTTGAGACGCATGTCTGGAATGTGTCTCACATCCTTGAGAACCAAGCAGTGGCCTATGTTGGTTTCAAGGGAAATATCTCCCCTTCCCACGATCTTGGACCGATTATCATTTCCCATCCTGACATTATCGAAATTTCCAGTATTGTAGGATGTAAAGAACTTCCTTCGTGAAGTTACATGAAATGATGCACCAGAATCGATGATCCAACATGTATCTTGAGATGTCAAATTACCATGACCCTCTCCATAAATGATGAGTACCTCTTCTTCGTATGAGGTAGTAAAAGCTGTGTCTCTGGCACCACCTTTCTCAGTCTGCTCTCTCTTGAGCCTCCTACAATCCCTCTTTATATGGCCTTTTCCACCACAGTGAAAACATTCGATGTCCTTCTTTGGGCTGAACTTGCCTTTTGACCGATCTTTCCCTTTGCCTCGGTTGTGGAATTTTCTACTGCTTCCATGGTTGTTGGTGACGAGGGCTTCTGACTCGATCGATATTCCTTGCTCCTTCCTCCTTGCTTCTTCATTGAACATGCTGTCTTTTAAAGTGCTCAGTGTGAGAACGTCTTGAGGAGCTGAGTTGCTTAATGACACCACAACGTGTCCCAGCAATCTGGCAACGAGCTTAGTAACAATAGTGCTTGCAACTCATCATCAAGCACCATCTTCATATTCGTCAATTGATTCACCATGCCTTGGAAGTCGCTCAAGTGTTCCGAAACACTTTGACCATCCCTGTACTTTGTGTTCACCAACCACTGAATGAATGAGGCTTTGTTTTGTGCGGTCTTTCTCTCGTATATGGACTCCAACTTTGTCCACATTGAGTAGGCATTGGTTTCCTGTGCCACATGATGAAAAACACTTTCATCAACCCATTGACGAATTCATGCAACCGTTTTTCTGTTCAGGATGCTCCAGTCTTTGTCAGTCTTGCTTGCTGGCTTCTCTCCACCATTTTGAAGAGGCTCGTACATATCCTTGCAGTACAGGATGTCTTCCATTCTGGGCTTCCAAATGGAGTAATTCGATGATGTCAACTTTACCATTGTTGCTGCCGATGACAACGACTCCGCCATCTTGATCACCACGAGATGCCACGAACAATGAGCGCCAGGCTCTGATACCACTTGTTGGGAAAGAAGGGTTGCTTATAAGGCCAATGGATAATTAGTTATCCCAGGATCTAACTTTTCTCATCTCTCGTGTGATTTGCGGAATAGCAACAAATAAATAAAAGAAGACACAATATTTAACGAGGTTCGGCAAATGTGCCTACGTCCTCGAGGTAATAGTAATACTCTCTTCCACTATATAAATAATGGGATTACAAGGCAATCTCACGGGATTACAAGGTAATCTCACTTTGGTGACTAAACTTCACCAAAATGGTAACACACACTCTATCTCTCAAGAGAAAATTTCTTCTCACTAATCTCTCAAGTGAGGATCTCACTACTATCTCAAACTCTATTAGTTTGGAATGACTCTTGCCTTTGTTGTTTTTCCTACAACCTTTCATGCCTATTTATAGGCAATTGGGTTCATGGATATGACATGCAATTTGAAGCAAAGTCAAGTTTTCTTCCAAGTTTGGCATGCCTAACTTCAAAGATGGCTTGCTACCTACCTTCCAAGATGGCTTGTTATCTACCTTCTTTGAATTTTCCAACCCATGCTTTTCTCATGTGGTAAATCATCACATGAATTTCCTCCTCCATTAAGGAGGGACTGCCCACCACAAAAATTTCTTCTTCACTGCTCCAGAGATGAGGATTACTCTCGTATTTATGGTTGGATCCTTACTGCCATTACATGTAACGTTGTTGAACTTGATCTCCGTGTTGAGCCACAAGGAAGCCAAATTTTTGAGTTGCCTAGCAGCCTTTTTGTGTGCAAAACACTGACAGTTTTGAAGCTAATGTCACCTTTTATTACCAACACTCCTGCCTCAGGGTGTTTCCCTAATCTGAAATGCCTTCTTGTTACGGTTTATTTGCCTAAAAATAATGACTCAATGTTGCAGCTGTTTACAAAGTGTCCTGTACTTGAAGAGTTCACTATACGAGGTTGTCTTCAAGCAGATATTGTTCTGAATGTCAACATTTCGGCGCCTAGACTGAAGATTCTAAGAATGAACTTTGGCAGCAATGATGATCGTGAGGCGTACAACTTTTTTGTTGATGCCCCAATACTTGAATACCTTGATCTCGAAGAGGATTTCTTGTCAAATTGTTTTTTGAGGTGTGAAAATTCCCTAGTTAGAGCTATTCTTGATCTCTATGATCCAATGTCAAGTGTAGATCCCGCCTTTCCTACTCTCGTATCTGCACTTCTTGCAGGTGTATCCAACGTGAAGTGTCTGTCTCTCTCAGTTCATCGTTTTAAGGCAAGTACAACCCATATTGCTCTGGATTTGTACTGTGCTTCATGAGTACATGTTTAATATTTGCATTAGGTTCTGTTTGATTGATACCTAATCTTTTCGGTGAACGTTGGTCATCTGCCTGCTTTTAATAATCTGACCAAACTGAAGTTGGTTCTTCTTGAATGCTTTCCCTGGGAATTGCTAACGCGGATACTCGGGAGATCACCTCATCTGGAGCATCTTGTCTTAGAGCAGTGTAAGATGTGTCTCTCTTATGATACATGAAACCAAAATGCAATTGTTATTCTCAAACATTTTCGTTAATTCTTTTGCAAATGGTCAGCTCACCAGTTGTGATGATGATGACTCGTTTGATGATGACTCGGAGTTTAACTCATAACCTGAAGAACCCCCTAAGCCTCGATGGCATACCCCACAGGTTGTGCCTATTTGTTTAGTGTCACTCCTCAAGACTCTCTCCATCGAGGGATTCAAGGGACAGGTGGATGCAATGGAAGTGGTAAAATATTTCCTGAGGAATGGTGCAGTTTTGAAGAAGATGACAATTTCCAAAGCTCCTTTGTGTGAAGAAAATCAGGCCTCATGTGAGGAACTTTTAATGGTTCCAAGGTTTCAAAGGCTTGCACAGTTGATTTTTATTAAGATGAAAATTTCTGATTTTATTTTCTATGTGAAATTCTTGGTTTTAGAGGATTCTGCTTTTGAAGTTGTAATAACATCCCCATTGATGATTGAGGATGAATCGATCTATGCTTTTTTTCTTTCCAATAATTAAAATTTCTTAGCAATTTTCTTTAACCTGATTCTAGTCTTTGGGAATTCGATTCTGATTCCATCCATCAAGCAGATATAGCTAGTAGTAATACAATCAGATAAATTGCATGTTCTTGTCCATGAACTCCATAATCTTAACAAACACAAAAGGCTAATAGACGAGATCAGTGCCATGGAGCTTCATCCACCTAGGAAAGAAACATGACCAAGGACAAGAACGCTTGCTATTCTGGTTATCAGTTTTTCAGTTTTTCAGTTTTTCAGTTTTCCTGCTCCTGGTAGGAAAGCACCTTTTCATCTAGGGTGGACTTTTTGAAAACCGACTAACTGAACCAAACTAATCGAACCTGACCAACTCTTTGTAGTCTAGTATTCGAATAGTGCTTAAAATGAATAAAAAAAAACTGAAATGAACCATTAGAAACTATTTTATTATAACCAACCAATTCCCATTGTTTTTAGTACTCTCAATGGTAGGCTGGTATTTTTTTTTTTTTAAACTAAGATGTCTCATGAACATATCATTAATAAAAATGGTAAAGTCATAATGAATGACAATTACATATCATTTCGCTGTCATCTACAAATAAGTAAGAAGTTGTGACGCAAACAAACACCACTCAATGGTAGACTCTTAAACATTGGATTATCATCAACAATTCTTCAATTTCTATACTTATTCTATTCTCTAGTCAATCCTAGAAGATTTTGCTTGCCTTTTTATCTTCTAATGCATATTCTTCACTCCAATTTACAAGTACTAACTATATCATTTACAGTTGAAGAATAAAAAATTTCGTCAAAATAGGGATCAATCCGTAAAATTCAATGCAGTGAAAAGATAACCAAAATAGAACATAACCGAATCACTACAACCAAAATTTTCGTCCCATTTCAATAGAAACCCGATGAACCGAGTCCATTCCTAAGTGTGATAGACTGATAGCTCGATAAATTTATATTGCCACGCAGGGCTTAATAGGTCTCCATGTGGTATTATTGGCCCAATATCAATCAAAATTGATATCCACGATTTCTCTAGAAAATAAACTCTGAGAGGCCCAAAACCCAAACAAAATTCATGATACAAGACACAACCTCGCCCTCAAAATAAACTAGGGAAGCGTTAACGAACAGAAAACTCTTCTGCTCTCTCTAGGTTTCAGCAACCGATCAGAGTACCCGGCCGACCATAGAAGCTCTTAAAAGGTACTTTTCTTCCTTGCCATGTGTTTGGTTCCAAACAAAATTGATCGTAATAGGAATAAAAGAGGCAATACCTACCCATGGACTTTTTGTTCCTTAGACTTTGATAAAATGCATGCATGTAGGCCTCATCAAAAAACCCGCGGATCAAGTGGGCCGATGGAGGCCCGCCGGCCCGGAGGGCCAAAAACCCGGCCCAGCCCGTCAAAAAGCCCGCAAAAACCCGCCTAGGTGGGCCGATGGAGGCCCGCTAAAAAGCCCGCAAAAACCCGGCCCGGCCCATAGGCCCGGCCCGTCAAAAGCCCGTTAGACCCGGCCCGTAAAAGCCCGCCTAGGCCCGGCCCGTAAAAGCCCGTAAACTATTTTTTATATATTATATATATTTGTGTGTGTTTGTGAATATATATATATATAGATATATATATTAATATATATGTGTATGTGTGTATGTTTATATATATATACACATATATATATATATAATAGATATGTGTGTGTGCTTATATATATATATAGAGAGAGATATATATATATATATATATATATATATGTGTGTGTGTGTGTGCGCACTGTGTGTGTTTATATATATATATATATAGATGTGTGTATGTGTGTGTTTATATTTATATATATATATATATGTGTGTGTATGTTTGTGTGGAAATTCTCATATTTTTATAGTAAATATGTGCATATATATTCTAAAAAACAAGTGACAACGGTTGATCAATTAGATCGGATTTGAAAATATGATGAAATTAGCTAATTTTTTTACCACACTCATAATTTGTTGTAATAATCACATCCAACGGTCGGTTTTTTCATTTTATTTGAATTTATAGAGGTTGCTCTTTGGAGTGTATGATATATAAATATAGGTTTATAATAGTAACTAAGTTTGACCTAGTTGATCGAATTCGAAACGAGAACTAAATTGATTGGATTTTTTACAGCTACTATAAAACATTACAATATCTCCATCGAACGGTTAGTTTCTCCAAATTCATCTTCCACTTCATGGTTGCTTTAGAATGGACATCAATAGTTTTAAATGCAATGTACAAGTCATATAACTTTAGGTGACAAATTGATATAGGGCAACGTCTTTGTAATAAAATTGAAATTTTTATCTTATGTACACGTACATCCATCGATAGGATATTTACAGATATGATGTGAAAAAATAAGCATGTTTTGCGGTTATCAAGCCATCGGTCAATCAAGAAAACATACAAGCGACTACGGTTGACCAATCCGATCGGGATTGAAACTATGGTGAAATTGACTAAATTTTTAACCACACTCATAATTTATTATAATAATCACATCCAACGGTCGTTTTTCCCATTTTCTTTGAATTGATAGAGGTTGCTCTTTGGAGTGTGTGATATATAAATATAGGTTTATAAGAGTAACTAAGTTTGACCTAGTTGATCGAATTCGAAACGAGAACCAAATTGGCTTTATTTTTTACAACCACCATAAAATATTACAATCTCTCTATCAAACGGTTGGTTTTTCCAAATTCATTTTCCACTTCATGGTTGTTTTAGAATGAACCTCAACAATTTAAATGTAATGTATAAGTCATACAACTTTAAGAGGCAAGTTGGTATAGGTCAATGTATTTGTAATTAAAATTGAAATTTTTATCTTATATCCATGCACATCTATCAATGAAATATTTACAAACGTGATGTAAAAAAATAAGCAAGTTTTGCGGTCATCACGCCACCGGTCAATCAAGAAAGCATACAAGCGACTACGGTTGACCAATCCGATCGGGTTTAAAACTATAGTGAAATTGACTAAATTTTTAACCACACTCATAATTTATTGTAATAATCAAATCCAACAGTCGGTTTTCCCATTTTCTTTGAATTGATAGAGGTTACTCTTTGGAGTGTATGATATATAAATATAGGTTTATAATAGTAACTAAGTTTGACCTAGTTGATCGAATTCGAAACGAGAACTAAATTGGCTGGATTTCTTACAGCCACTATAAAACATTACAATCTCTCCATCGAACGGTTGGTTTCTCTAAATTCATCTTCCACTTCATGGTTGCTTTAGAATGAACATCAATAGTTTTAAATGCAATGTACAAGTCATATAACTTTAGGTGACAAATTGATATAGGGCAACGTCTTTGTAATAAAATTGAAATTTTTATCTTATGTACACGTACATCCATCGATAGGATATTTACAGATATGATGTGAAAAAATAAGCATGTTTTGCGGTTATCAAGCCATCGGTCAATCAAGAAAACATACAAGAGACTACGGTTGACCAATCCGATCGGGTTTGAAACTATGGTGAAATTGACTAAATTTTTAACCACACTCATAATTTATTATAATAATCACATCCAACGGTCGGTTTTCCCATTTTCTTTGAATTGATAGAGGTTGCTCTTTGGAGTGTGTGATATATAAATATAGGTTTATAAGAGTAACTAGGTTTGACCTAGTTGATCGAATTCGAAACGAAAACCAAATTAGCTGAATTTTTTACAACCACCATAAAATATTACAGTCTCTCCATCAAACGGTTGGTTTTTTCAAATTCATTTTCCACTGCATGTTTGCTTTAGAATGAACCTCAACAATTTAAATGCAATGTACAAGTCATACAACTTTAAGAGGCAAATTGGTATTGGTCAATGTATTTGTAATTAAAATTGAAATTTTTATCTTATGTCCACTCACATCCATCGATGAAATATTTACAAACGTGATGTAAAAAAATAAGCAATTTTTGCGGTTATCAAGCCATCAGTCAACCAAGAAAACATGCAAGTGACTACGGTTGACTAATCTGATTGAGTTCGAAACTACGGTGAAATTGAATAAATTTTTAACCACACGTATAATTTATTGTAATAATCACATCCAACGGTCGGTTTTCTTATTTTCTTTGAATTGCTATATGTTGCTCTTTGGAGTGTATGATGTATCAATATAAATTTATAAAAAATTAGTGTCTTTAAAAATTTAATTATTAATAAATTAGTATCTATATATAAATATAGATTTTTGTTGGTACAATATAGATCTATTATCTTTGGTTGTATTTGATCATTATCCAATGAATTTCCAAAGCTTGATTAAAAAAAATAATATTTGTGTCTTTAAATATTTATTTATAAATAAAGCCCGCAAAGCCCGGCCCGAAAAAGCCCGCAAGGCCAAGCCCGGCCCGGCCCGGAAAAGCCCGCAAGGCCCGCTTTATATGGACGGGCTTGGATCCTTCGATTTTTAATAAAGCCCAGCCCGGCCCGGCCCGCCATTATTAAAAAATTTAGCAAGGCCCTGCCCGGCCCGGCCCAAGCCCGCAATGAATGGGCCGGGCCGAGCCCGGCCCGGCCCGTTGACGACCCCTACATGCATGTTTTTTCGATGATAGGTAGAAGTGTAATCGTTTTAATCTAAAACTGAGAAAAGTTATAGAAACTTTTTTAGAGTGAATATTGTTTTTACTATCGGTTCTGTTTGTTCCGTCTAAAAAAACAAGTAGCGGTTTAGTTTGGAGAAATGTATGTTCATCTGCTACCAAAGTTCTAACTGTTCCTGCAATTTGACTGTGTCTTTTAGCATCAGGGAGAAATGAAACCGAAGACAAAGCGTCAACGGAGAGTTCCAGATAGGGTCAGTGGATTACCGGAACATGATAGGATTAGTGGATTACCAGATGCGCTTCTTTGTCACATACTTTCTTTCCTTCAAACAATCTATGCTGTGAGGGCCTGTGTTCTGTACAAGATGGAGGAATATATGGGAGTCTGTTCCTAATTTGGACTTCGACAGTGGCCCTTTTCGTGAATCTGCTAAATTGAAGACGGTTGGTGATCATGTACTTTTCTTTCGTAACTCATCAAACATTCAAAGATTTCGTCTTAATTGGAATTATAATGGTATTGATCAGTCTTGTATTAATGGTTGGGTCCACACTACCATGAAGCGTAATGTTGTTGAACTCGATCTTTTTGTTAATAGTAGACTTCATCGCCATTTTTTTTGAGTTGCCCAAAAGCATCCTCATGTGCAAGACACTCATGATTCTGAAGCTGAGATCAAACTTCACTGCCAATAATATTCCTGCATCAGGGTGTTTCCCAAATCTCAAGTTTCTCCATGTTACAGTTGATCATTATATTTGTACTGACTCAATGGTTAAGTTCTTCTCTAGCTGCCCTGTACTTGAAGATTTGACTATAGACGGTCACCTTACATGGAGTGTTTCTGTTTTAAAAATTGCTGCCCCTGCACTGAAGACACTAAGAATATGTTGTTATATTTTGCATCCTTGTGGTCAGTACAACTATTCGATTAATTGCCCAAAGCTTGAGAATCTTGTGCTAAAGGTGAATTTTTTGGCAAACTTTTATTTGGGCCAAGCAGAATCCCTAGTTAAAGCCAATATTGAGCTACTTCGCCATTTTTCGAAGAAAGAATCTGGCTTTTCCCTTGTTACTGCGCTTTTGGCAGGAGTATCCAATGTTAATTTTTTATGTTTTTCAGCTCATTGTTTTGATGTATGTTTGGTCTAATTATATATACTCCATTTCCTTCTACTTACAAATCTTTATCTATTTATTCTTTCTCCTGCAAAATAGTGTCTGACTGTGACTAAAACCATATATTTTGCATCATATAATAATTTGAGTTTAAAAATGCTGCATAAGTTATCTGTAAATGTTCAATATATATGCATAAGGTTGTATTTGATCAATATTCAATACTATGTTTTCATGAAGGTTGGTTCTCTGCCTGCTTTTAGTAATTTGACCAAATTGAGGTTGGTGCTTTACAAATGCTTTCCCTGGGAATTGCTAACAGAGTTACTTAGCAGATCACCTCATCTGCAGTATCTTGTCTTAGAACATAGTGTAAGATGTATTTCTATTGTGATACGTGTGACCAATTAACGTGCGGGTTTCATTGATTCTGGATCGTTCCATTGACTCTTTTGATTTTTGATCAGGACACTAGTTTTAATAAAAAAGACTCCCAGTATGGAGCAGACTCAGAACCTTATGAAGGCCCGAAGCCGCGATGGCGTGCACCAGAGCTTGTGCCTATTTGTTTAGAATCAAACCTCGAGATTATCTCCATTGAGGGATTCAAGGGGCAGCTGAATACAATGGAAGTGGCTACATATTTCTTAAGGAACTGTGAAGTTTTGAAGAAGTTGACGCTTTCTTCAGATCCTTTGTGTGAAGAAATGCAGGCCTTACATAAAGAGCTTTTAATGGTTCCAAAGGTTTCGAAGGCTTGTGCAGTTAATTATGTCTAAGGTGAAGCTAATTTAGGTTTTGAAAAGACTATTTTCTGAAGTGTTGCATTTCTGTGTTTGAGACTGATTCTCACAATTGTAAAAGCATCTTCTTTGTGAGTGAAGACGAATCCACACTTGTTTGATTTAAATTTCAAATAAATTCTCTTAAAACTTCTATCGACAAGAATTAGATCAAGGACGTGTACTGCTTAAACTCATCTTCATGTATGGATAGCTCGTTGATTTGATTTCTTCAAATCCATGTTTGTTTGGATAAATATTTCTTTTTCAAGTGAACTTGGATCCGGTTGAAATCCACAACAGAAATTTGCTGAAGAATCTGAAATGACTGGGACAATGAACTTGATTAACGTCTCGAAAACCAAGCGCCTTCCATCTTGGTTAGACATCAAGCTTGCCATTGTATCCCATTGAAGCTTCTTGGCAGTCGAAATAAACAACAAAACTTTAAAATTCAATTATATATGGTTGTAGTAATTTAGCTCTCTGGTTGTTTTGTTAGGATTTATTACTTAAGAATATATATTTCTTACTAGAAGGCCATGTCAAAGGAATTGCGTGCCAATTTGACCTTTCAAATGACTGTCTCCTTGAACAACTAAATCAACTTAAGTATCAGTAAATCAATTAACGTCTTTGTGGAATCAACTCAAAAGTCGCAGTTATTTTTATGGGTGAATAGTCGCAGTTGTATTAATAGGGAAGCGTTAAGGAATCAAAAAATGAAAACTCTTCTGTTGTCCAGTCTCTCTAGGTGTTCAGCAACCGATCAGAGTACCCGGCCGTCCTCAGAAGCTCTTAAAAGGTACTTTTCTTCCTTTTGTTCCTCGACTTGGATAAAATGCATGCATGTTTATTTTGTTGATAGATGAAAATGTATGCAAATATATATATTGTTGTTACTCTCGGTTATGTTTACTTTGGAGTCATCTTTAGTTTCATGAAATTTTATATTTAAAAGCTTCTCAAGCTACCAAATTTACTACTTTGCTTACAATTTGACCATGTCTTTTAGAATCAGGGAGAAATGAAACAAAAGATAAAGCGTCAAAGGGCAGTCCGAGATAGGACCAGTGGATTACCTGGTCAAGACAAAATTAGTGGGTTACCGGATGCAGTTCTCTGTCACATACTTTCTTTCCTTCAAACAATATATGCTGTGAGGACCTGTGTTCTGTCTAGGAGATGGAAGAACATATGGGAGTCTGTTCCAACTGTGTTCTGTCTAGGAGATGGAAGAACATATAGGAGTCTGTTCCAACTTTGGACTTCGACTATGGTCCTTTTCGTAAATGTCTTAAATTGAAGACGATTGCTGATTATGTACTTTCCTTCCGTAACTCATCAAACATTCAAAAAATTTAGTCTTAATTGGAATTATAATGCTATTCATCAGTCTTGTATCTATCGTTGGATCCACACTGCCATAAAGCGTAATGTTGTTGAACTTGATCTTCTTGTTTATAGTAGACTTCATTGCCATGTTTTTGAGTTGCGAGAAAGCATCTTCACGTGCAAGACACTCATAATTTTGAAGCTGAGATCAAACTTCATTGCCAATCTTCCTGCATCAGGGTGTTTCCCGAGTCTCAAGTTTCTCCATGTTACAGTTAATCCTTATAGTTGTAATGTCTCAATGGTTGAGCTCTTCTCTAGCTGCCCAGTACTTGAAGACTTGACTATAGACGGTTACCTTAAATGGGGGTTCTTGTTTTAGAAGTTGCTGCCCCTGCACTGAAAGATACTAAGAATATATTGCGATAGTGAGTATAGTGGCCAGTGCAACTATTTGATTAATTGCCCAAAAAGCTTGAAAATCTTATTCTGAAGGGGAATGTTTCGGCAAACTATTGTTTGGGGAAAGCAGAACCCCTAGTTAAAACCAACATTGAGCTACTTTCGAAGAGAGAATCTCGCTTTTCCCAGGTTACTGCGCTTTTGGCAGGAGTATCCAATGTTAATGTTTTATGTTTTTCAGCTCATTGTTTTGAGGTATGTTTGGTCTAATTATATATTCTCCATTTCCTTCTACTTACAAATCCTATTTATTATTCTAATTATTCTTTCTTGTGCAAAATATAGTGTCTGAATGTGATTAAAATTTGGGTTTAAATATGCTGCATAAATAAATGCTCAACACACACACACACACACACACATGTATATATATGCATACGGTTGTGTTTGATCAATACTTTATGTTTTCATGAAGGTTGGTTCTCTGCCTACTTTTGGTAATTTAAGCAAATTGAAGTTGGTGCTTCACAATTGCTTTTCCTGGGAATTGCTGACGGAGTTACTTGACAGATCACCTCATCTGCAGTATCTTGTCTTAGAACATAGTGAAAGATGTGTTTCTATTGTGAGATGTAAGACCAACGTGCTGTTTATATCGTTCCTCTGTCATTCCACTGATTCTTTGGAACTTTGCTCAGGCTACTAGCTGTGAAGGAAAAGACTCCAAGCATGAATCAGACTCAGAATCTGAAGAGGATCCAAACCAGCAATGGCATGCACCGGAGCTTGTGCCTAGTTGTTTAGTGTCAAACCTTGAGACTATCTCCATTGAGGGATTCAAGGGACAGCAGAATGCAATGGAAGTGTCTTGAGGAACGGTGAAGTTTTGAAGAAGATGATGATTTCTTCAGATCCTGTGTGTGCAGAAAAGTGGGCCTTATGTAAAATTAAAACACTAAAGCACATATAATTGCATATTGAATAAACACAATAAGCATATCATTACAAATCAGAGAGCAGCATATATATACAAACATGTCCCATGAGCCTTCAGAGCTTGCAGAAGGACACATACCAGTAGATGATGAAAAAGAGGCCATTGTTTTAGAAACAAGAACTTCTGTGATCCTCTCTCTGTTTACTCGCAACTATCTATGGGGCTAGATTTCTGAAAGCTCGTGTATAGAGAGGTCACAGGGACCTTGTTTATATAGTGATCAATGTAAATAGAGTCCTCCCCATAAGAGGCATATGAATTCTATTGAAACTGATCTACTACAATTATACCTGATGTTTATTACTTGGTTTCCAAGATATTTAGATCTCCTATTATGAAGTGTGATTCTTATCACAACATAATTATACAAGGACTAGGAAACGTGTTCTGTCTCGGATTATTTATTTCTGCAATCTATGATAAGTTATCAATCATAATGCAAATTGTATTTATGTTCAAACTCTATTCTTACAATCTCCCACTTGAACATTCATACAATTTACTTTGACAATGATATCATCTTAATCAGAAACAGTAATCACTGAAGTGTGCACTGAGACAAAACAAGCTCCAAAAATCTAATCAAATCTCTGTCAATGCAGCACTATAAAGAAGAACCACAGAAAATTTCAAATTTGAAAAATTTGATTACTCTGCAATTACAGACTCCATAGTCCTACATTACATGAGACACTAAACATCACTTAATATATGTAATGCCAACTGATAATAAAAGAATCAACTGATAATGCATTACATATGATCCACAGAATGGTTCAATGTGCCAGAACCTCATCAATTTGTTATTTAAACATATAAACAACATCTCATGAATATTTGATTCAATATGACCAATTACCAGAATGTATACGTGAATTGTAAATGTCATAAGGATCAAAAGAAACAACAAACAAAAGGTACTGCAGTAACAAAATTGATCAGAAAATCGAATGATTTATTAATAAAATCAATTGAAGATTACACCAAAATAGTTCTGAGGAAACAGAGCTACAAAGAAAAGAAAATTTAAATTTTAAAGAAAATTCAGCTTTACTGGAATGAAAAATGGCTCCCATTAAAAACGCAAGTCTCCCACTAAACTTCAGAGTCCAAGGTTGGGAGGATGCCAATCTTTTCAGTATGAGTTTGAAAAGCTACTATAGTTAGGGGTTTTGTGAAAGGATCTGCAAGCTGCTCGAGTGTGTGAATTTTAGCAATTTCCAACTCCTTATGCTTCACTCTTTCTCTAACACTATAGTACTTCAAGTCTATATGTTTAGAGTTAGTTGACCTCTTATTATTCTTTGTAAAATACACAGCAGCAGAGTTATCACAATGTATTTTCACAGGTCTAGAAATTATAGAATCAACTAGCTTAGTTTGCTGCAGAAAGTTCTTCAACCATAGACCTTGACAAGTGGCTTCATAGAATGCAATATATTCTGCCATCATAGTAGAAGTTGCAGTCTGACTTTGTTTTACACTCTTCCAAGCTATAGCACCTCCAGCTAACATGAATACATATCCAGAAGTAGACTTTCCGGAATCCGAGTATTGACCTGCAAAGTCTGCATCCGAGTATCCTTCTACTTCAAGTTCATTTACTCTTCAATAAATCAAACAATAATTTTTGGTTTTCTGCAAGTATCTTAATACCTTCTTTCCAGCAATCCAGTGCTCATGACCTGGATTGGATTGAAATCTAGCTAGGATGCTCACTGCATAAGCCAAATCAGGCCTTGTACAAACTTGAGCGTACATCAAGCTGCCTACAAGTCTAGAATATGGCTTGTTTTTCATATCTTCTTCCTCAAGTTTGTTTCTAGGACACTGACTTTTGTTTAATTTATCACCTTTGGACATTGGAACATGTCCTGGTGAACAGCTATGCATATCAAACCTCTTTAGAACTTTAGAGATATAACTTTGCTGAGATAATCCTAAGAGATGCTTGGTTCTATCTCTATGTATTTCAATCCCCAAAACGTATGATGCTTCCCCCAAATCTTTCATATCAAAGTGATTTGATAGAAATATTTTAGTATCATGCAGCAATCCATAATCAGTGCTAGCCAACAAAATGTCATCAACATAGAGAACAAGAAAAATAAAGTTCCTGCCACTTGTTTTCATGCGAACACATTCATCTACCAAATTTTCTGTGAAACCAAAAGAACTTATAACTGCGTCAAACTTAAGATACCACTGCCTCGAAGCCTGTTTCAAACCATAGATTGATTTGTTCAATTTGCATACTAAGTGTTCAGTCCCAGGTTCCACAAACCCTCTGGTTGCTTCATATAAATTTCCTCATCCAAATCACCATTTAGAAAAGCTGTTTTAACGTCCATTTGATGCAACTCCATGTCGTAATGAGATACTAAAGCCATTATGATCCTAAAAGCATCCTTTGTAGAAACCGGGGAAAATGTTTCATTAAAGTCTATTCCCTCTTTTTGGGTGAATCCTTTTGCTACAAGTCTGGCCTTATGTCTCTCTATTGAGCCATCTGCACATCTCTTGGTTTTAAATACCCATTTGCAGCCAATTGGTTTGTGGTTCTTAATTGGTTCAACTAATTCCCACACTTGATTGTCATACATGGACTTAATCTCAGCTTGCATCGCTTCATACCACTTCAAGCTATCATCACTACTTACTGCTTGCTTAAAACTTAGAGGGTCATTGTCATCACCAAGATCAAGTTCTGCTTCCTGCAAGTAGATTTCATATTCTTCAGCACTAATAGCAGGTTTTCTAACTCTTCCTGACCTTCTCAAAACTTGATTATCATTCATATTCTCATTTTGAGCTTCTTCTTCTGCCACAACATCAGGTTGAGGGTTAGCTATGACATCTACAGGATTTGGTATTTGAGCATTTTGGTCTTCCTGCACAACTTCAATTTGAGGTTGTACAGCAGGTTCACTGGTGACAATAGAGTCTAATGGTGGTGATAGTAAAAGTTCAGTTTCTTCATCTGGTAATTCTTGGAATTCAAACTCCAAATCTTCATAAGCATGTGCATAATTTATTTCATCGAAAAATACTGCTCTATTTGTCTCAATGATCCTTGTGGTGTGGTCTGGACTATAAAATCTATATCCGAATGATCTTTCCGGATAGCCAATAAAATAGGCAGTAATGGTTTTAGGGTCCAGCTTTACAATTTGAGGATTATAAGGTCTAGCCTCAGCTCTGCAGCCCCAAACATGTACATGGTGCAAGCTAGGTTTCTTATTTTTCCACAACTCATAGGGGGTTTTGGGAACGGCTTTGCTTGGGGTTCTATTTATCAAGTAGTTAGCCGTTTTTAAAGCTTCACCCCGAAGGTATCTAGGGAGCCCTGAGGTACACATCATGCTTCTCACCATGTTGAGAAGAGATCTATTTCTTCTCTCTGAAACACCATTTGATTCAGGTGTTCCAGGTGTTGTGTACTGAGCTTGAATGCCATGTTTTTCTACCCCCCCCCCCCCCCCCCCCCCCCTGTCTGACCTAACGCCTTTTATTTCTTTCCTCAATTCCTTTTCTGCCTCAGCTCTAAAGATAATAAATTTTTCCAATGCTTGAGATTTTTCAGATAACAAGAATACATGACAAAACCTGGTTGCATCATCAATGAACGTAATGAAATATCTATTTCCACAGATGGTTCTATTTGCAAAAGGTCCACAAGTAGCAGTATGAATTAGATGTCTTGTTTCTTGACTTTGTCAGTTTTCCTTTAACACATTCAATGCAGATATCAAAATCAGACCAATTAAGTTCAGGCAACTAGTTTTCCTTTTCCATTCTTTTAAGTCTATCTTTTGAAATATGCGCAAGTCTCCTATGCCAAAGAAAAGCAGAATTTTCACTGAACTTTCTTTTCTTATTCAAATTGTTTCTTTCATTTTCAATAACATTGAGATTTCTACTTATATGGTTGCGGGGGCCCTTCCTTTTTTAAATAAGCTCTTTCTACTTCTCCTTTTGATCTTGTGTCTGAAGTCCATCCTGCCCCTCTGTTATCGAAAAGAGGATTATCCGTATATGTTATTTTTAACAGAACCATGAAAAAAAAAAGGTTTCTGTTCGGGGTGAATATATCTCCGCTGCCTTCCGAACTCTGCCTGCTTCAACTCACTTACAAAGCGCTTTCCCAACGATCCTGCCCCCACACTCCTCAGCAGAATGGAGTTACCGAGTGGAAGCGTCTCCAATACAATAACACATCCTGTGGTAAACTGCAGTCAAGCATCCAGTAATCATGAACAAGAGAAGCAGAAGCAAAGTAACCAGAAGAATGGGAGATTTTTATTCCTTCAAGATTGATGAAAAAAGTACATCCATTCCTAACCAAACAAGCTACTGAAATCAACTTCCTCTTCATAGAGGGAATATAAAAAACATTATCCAAAATATAATTAGAGCCAGATCCTAAAGACAACTTGACTGTCCCTATAGCATTGATAGCCACTCCCATTCCGTTTCCTACCAAGACATTTACTTCACTTCTACTTGGGGCCCTCTTTGTAAGGAAGTCCTGCAAACAGTTAGTGATATGTATAGGTGAGGCGGTGTCAAGGTACCAAGAACTAGAAGAAAAATCTACTGCATTAACCTCAATAGAAAACACTGAAACCTTACACTTTTTAGCTAACCAGTCCTTGAAGTCCTTGCAGTTTTTCTTAATGTGCCCCTCCCTTTTGCAGAAAAAACACTTAAAATTTCCAGCCTTTTTCATCTTGCCTGCTGCCTTTTTGGGGCTAAGTTTGGTGGACTTAACTCCACTAGTGCCTTCACCAGAACCAGCAATAGCTGCACTAGACCCTGCAACTTTTCCTTTACCCTTCCAGCTCGGCTTATTAACTAAATTGACTGAAACGGTACCCTCTCTCTTATGCAGCTCTTCTTCTTGCACACATATAGCTATTAATTCATTCAAATCCCACTGCTCTTTCTGAGCAAAATATGTTGTTTTCAGCGGACTAAAGGTTGCAGGGAGATTTCTCAAGGCAAGATGGACAATAAAAGCATCTGGAAAGACAAAATAATTTTCATGATGTGCTCTCTGACACTACCTGATGCATCAGACTTAGAGGTTATCAGCCTTCACATTCTCTGTAAACTTTAACCCAATGGCAGTCATAAATTCTAAAGCAGTTTCAGGTTCAATCACACTACCCCTCACAATTGGTGACATAGTCTGCTTCAAGATAAGTTTCGTCATTCTATTCGCCCTGTGCCAATCTCTATGCCTAGCAATCGAAGGTTCATCACTCTGATCATTAATAATAGGCTCAGGTTCAGTCAAACAGAAATCGATGCCCTGAAGACCAAGATAAAGCTCAACATTTTCTTTCCATCTTTTGAAATTAGACCCATTCAGAGGCTCAATGTTGGACAGGGAAATGCCAGAATTCAAAGCTGAAAACAAAAATAAAGAAAGTTTTAGTTTTCTGTCAAAATAAAAAAAATTTGTTTGAAAAGGTGGATAAATATCGCAATATAATACACAGCGATTCAAACAAAAATACACAATGTATGAGATACATTTCATCACAGAAAACACACAAAACCCCAAAAGCACATTCAATGAAAGACTTTACCTGTTGGCAAAAAGATAATTCATTATACTAAGTTACTCAATTGCAAAACTGAAAATTTAGAAAATAAGGCATCACTGAACAATCAACGCATGTTAGCAAGAGGAAGAGTTCAGATCACTGAATTTAATCTCTAAAATTTCATATTACACTGTTTTGATTTTAAGAGTATGACGGTCAATCCTTCTGTTGAAGATACAATCACATCCCAAAAAAAAACAAAGACACAAGTTTAGTTCTATTCTAATGATCAACGGAACAGTATAGTGATAGATTGATATTACAACATGCATCAAAACACCATTACGTGATCTAGAACTCATGGTTGTTACTGAATGATTTTAATCTTATACAACCAGTCAATTAGAAAATCAAACAACAAGGCGTAATGAATCAAATCTGGGAGATTTTCTTGTTAATTGATATTTCACTCAATTTGATACAAACACACAGATCAATCTAGACAAGCAAAAACACATGAATCATTCTCAATCATAATCAATACCAGCAAAAGTCGAGATACCAGAAAATCATGATCAAGAAATTCAAATTTAAATTCCATCCGGTCACGTTCTACTCTATCCTACGTGCACGCCGGGAATGCATTCTAGGGTTCTTGCTCACAGTTATAGTCAATTTCATATGAAGTTCCAGTTTTGAAAGGAAGAAACGTACCCGGACGCTCCCGCGCTGCAATTAGAGTTAATCATACGCATATATATATATATATATATATATATATATATATATATATATATATATGTAGAAAGATTCGAAGACACATGCAAACTTGGTTTCTTAAATCAATTTCAATCAGAAGCACAAAATCAACGGAATCGAAATTCTTTTCTCCATAATCCCTAAATCCCCAAAATATGAAACTGAAAGGAGGAGACCATTCTGACGGCCATTCTGGGATTAAACTAAAACGCACGTTTGCGCATTGGGCTTGATAGAAAAAGCTTCTGCATGGTCAGTATTGTACCCATTAAGGTTATGGCCCAGTTTCGGAAAAAGATGATTGTTTCTCATGAACAAACAATATACATATATGCATATAACAATAACCCTTAATTTGGTAAAACTTAATTCGGTTTATTAACATGCAATTCTAGCTCTGATACCAATTTTAAAATTAAAACACTAAAGCACATATAATTGCATATTGAATAAACACAATAAGCATATCATTACAAATCAGAGAGCAGCATATATATACAAACATGTCCCATGAGCCTTCAGAGCTTGCAGAAGGACACATACCAGTAGATGATGAAAAGGAGGCCATTGCTTTAGAAACAAGAACTTCTGTGATCCTCTCTCTGTTTACTCGCAACTATCTATGGGGCTAGATTTCTGAAAGCTCGTGTATAGAGAGGTCACAGGGACCTTGTTTATATAGTGATCAATGTAAATAGAGTCCTCCCCATAAGAGGCATATGAATTCTATTGAAACTGATCTACTACAATTATATCTGATGTTTATTACTTGGTTTCCAAGATATTTAGATCTCCTATTATGAAGTGTGATTCTTATCACAACATAATTATACAAGGACTAGGAAACGTGTTCTGTCTCGGATTATTTATTTCTGCAATCTATGATAAGTTATCAATCATAATGCAAATTGTATTTATGTTCAAACTCTATTCTTACACCTTATACAAAGAGCTTTTAAAGGTTCCAAGGGTTTCAGAGGCTTGCACGGTTGATTTTGTCTAGGATGAACCTTTTTGGTGCTGGAAAGACTATTTTCCCAAGTGTTGCAAACTTGCAATTATGTGTTTGAGACTGATTCTGTTTTAACTGTTGTAAAAGCATCTTCTCTGTGAGTGAAGATGAATTTACACCTGTTTGATTTAAATTTTTTTTATCAATCCTCTTTAACTTCTGTTAGCAAGTATTGATCAAGGACGTGTTACCCAAACTCATTATGTATGTGAGTTTGGGTTCTTCAAGTCCAAATATGTTTGTTTGGATAGATATTTCGTTTCAAGTGAATTTGATTTGGTTGAAATCCACAACAGAAATTTGCTGAAGTGACTAGGACAATGAACTTGTTTAAGACTTTAAGTTCTGGAAAACCCAAGTCTCCTTCATCTTGATTAGACATCAAGCTTCCCATTGTAGCCAATGAATTCCTCTGCCATGAGAGTGACCAATGCAACTTTAAATCCCAATTAGGAGTTGAACCTCACTGTAAATTGTAAAATAAGAGGCAAATTTCTAGGCATCATTCCCATAGAGGCCCAAATCTAAAAGCCCAAAGCCCAAAACAAACAATGAAAGTTTTATTGGGGAAAGCACCGAAGGCTTCCCTACTCTTCTTCTTCGGTTCTTCCCTTTGTTTAGGTTTTCTCTGCTCCATTTCTTTTCTTAGCAGCCGAGCCGATCACCCCCTACTGGTCACTGACACTATTATTTTTCTGGGTGACATCAAAAGGTACTCTTCTTCCTTATACTTTGTTTGTTTACCATGAACATTGAGCAAAACAGGAACATAAATTGCAGTTATCTCCCTTTGTGTTCCTAAAGAAAATGCATGAAATTTTTTGTATGCATGAAAATACATAAATGGTTTTCAATTTAACCAGTTTAGAACATGCAGTACTTACCTTTTGTATTGTTTATCTCTGAAGATTGTAAGATTTTTATTTCTAGAGAAAATATAGTTTCCTCTGTCGTAAACTGTTCTTGAGAGAGTTCAGAGTAGTATCGTGCCCATTTTTCATTTGGAAAATTTGCAATTGAAAACTCAAGACAAAATACGTTTAGTTTCGAGCAGTTCCCTTTTCCTTGAAATGTATGTTCATCTGTTACAATTTCATTGTAAGCTTACATATTAAAGCTTCGAGCTACCAACTGTTCTTGCAATGTGACCATGTGTCTTAGCATCAGGACAAATGAGTTCAAAGTCAAAGCGTCATTTGAGAGCTCCAGATAGGATCAGTGGGTTATCAGATGCACTTCTCTGGCACATACTTTCGTTTGTTCAAACACAAGATGCTGTGAGGACCTGTATTCTGTCTACAAGATGGAAGAACCTATGGGCATCTGTTCCTACTCTAGACTTTGACCAGTGCTATTTTCGTGACCCTGCTAAATTTTTGGCATTTGTTGATCATGTACTTCTCTTACATTATTCTTCAAACATTCATAAGTTTCGGCTTCATTGGGAAGGTATTAATGTGGATCACTCTCGTATTCATGCTTGGATTCATGCTGCCATGAGGCGCAACGTTGTTGAACTTGATCTTTGTGCTGGGTATCTAGATGAAACCACGATTTTTGAGTTGCCTAAAAGCCTTGTCATCTGCAAAACACTGGTTATGTTGAGGTTGACATCACAATTTGTTACCAGTATTCCTGCATCAGGGTGTTTCCCTAGTCTGAAGTCCCTTCATGTTACATTGCATGTCAAAGTTAATAATCAATGTTTGATGTTTTGTCCAACTGCCGGATACTTGAAGATTTCACTACGGAGGGTTCTCTTCAAGACATGAATCCCTTGAATTTAATAATTGCTGCCCCTGCACTGAAGACACTAAGAATATGGTTCTATGTTGGTTTTGGTAGCTACTGCTATTTTATTAATTGCCCAAAGCTTGAAAAATTTTATGTGACAGAGAACCCTAAACTTTTTGTCAACATATTATTTGGAGGAAGCAAAATCCCTAGTCAAAGCCAGTATTTATCTATGTCGGCATTGTTCAAATGAACAACCTGGTTTTTACCGTGTGACTGGGCTTCTGGCAGAAGTATCCAATGTTACAGATTTATGTCTTTCAGCTCATTGTTTTGAGGTAAGTATGGCCTGAGTTCCTTCCCTATACTGTTTGGTAGGCAAGATTATAGGATACATTTTCTTTGAAAAGGAAGAGTGGAGGGGAGTGCATGTGTGGGAGCAATCATTCTCATGATCCAATCCCTTTACAGATGGAGGGAGTAAAGGAATGATATAAATCAACTTGTACATTTTCTCTAATTTTAATGTTTTTTTTTTCAGTAGATTTCTTATCCACTTTGCTGTACACTCTCCCCATTGTTAATAAAATTCTGTTTCCTGTCCAAAAGGGGGGAAAAAATCAAGTAGTAACTTGTGACTAGTTCTTGGTTTGGAAAGATAAAACTGAAAATATAGGAGTGTAAGTAAATCAGAAGATTCTTTATGCCCTCATACATACCTGAGGGAAGGATATCTCTTCTATATCCGCATTTTGTACTGTTTTATCCTCTTCTATTCATCTTGGTATGTATAATGATTTGAGATTATGCATAAGCATATGTTTGATTTTTATATGACCTTCTGTTTGATTGTTTCTTCATATTTCACAAAGGTTGGTTCTCTGCCTGCTTATGAAAATATGAGACAATTGAAGCTGGTGATTCAAGATTGCTTTTGCTGGGAGTTGCTTACAGAGTTACTCAAACGATCACCTATCCTGGAGTCTCTTGTCTTAGAATGTGAAGTAAGATGTATTTCTACTTGTGGTATATGAAACTATAATGCAGTTCTTCACAATTATCATTTTACTCATATTTGAGATAATTGGTAGGTCGCCTGTTGTCTTCAAGAAGGCTCTGATCTTGACTAGCGGTCAGAGTATGAAGAAGGCTCTGAGCATGAAGAGGGGTCAGAGAATGAACAAGGGTCAGATCACGAAGAGGGGTCAGAGAATGATCAAGGGGCAGAGCATCAGTGGAACCCACCAGATTGTGTGCCTACATGTTGTTTGTCACACCTCAAGATTGTCACCATAAGGGGATTCACAGGAAAATGCGATGAGTTGGAAGTGGCAAAGTACTTGCTGAAGCAGGTCAAGTTTTGAATAAGATGACTATTTCTATGGATCGTCTTGATTTGAATGAAAAAGAGAAGATTTATAAGGAGTTTTGAATGGTTCCAAGGGGTTCAAGAACTAGTATAGTTGAATTTATCTAGACTGCATTTTAATGTCTTATGGGGATTTTTGTTTTGTGCAATTCTAGCTTGCAGAGGTGTAAAAGACATACTCTGTTCACAGGAGGCATCTACTCTACTTGTACTGTTTATATTTCGTATTTTCTTATCAAGTCTCTAGTTTCTTAACTCTCTGGGGATTGGATTTTGGTGACATGGTATCATGTCTATGGCGCAGAAATTACATCTGCACTCTTGCAATGTTCCTCCGTATGAATTGAATGGACATAAAAGTAAGAATTGAAGTTGAACTATCAGTCTTGTTATATAAATGACTTCTCTGTATTCATGAAAAATTCTACCACACTGGAACTGATACTAAGAAACTTCAGAGAAAACTAAAATGCTTGTAGTTTATGGCGGATGTAATAAGGTAAGTAAATTAAGAGGTAAAATAAATGGGAACTTTGGAAATTTAGCCCAGTGACTTGGAAAAAAACATCAGGATACAAATGGATTCCGATTTTGGAGTTCTAAGAGACCAGCAATAGCTGAAGATAGAATCAAGTAGGGATCTTAACCCAAAGCATTAAAATTGGACAAAATTATCTCACTTACCCCAGCAACAGTTTTTTTATTCCCAGCTATCCAATTTAATGTAAAAAAACAATTTTACCCTCAGCTTAATTAATCAATTTCATTGTATCTCTCTCTCTCTCTCTCTCTCTCTCTCTCTCTCTCTCTCTCTCTCTCTCTCTCTCTCTCTCTCTTCCCAGTGAAGGACTGGGCCCGACAATATTAGAGCTGGTTTCGTACCCGGTGAAGTCCTACCCTGCCACATTAGAGCTGGTTTCGTAGCCGGCGAACGAGTTCGAGGCCTCCGGCGGTTGGGGTAGTCGGAGTAGGAGGTGAATAGGAGGTTAGCGGACGTTGGTGGAGTTGGCGTACTAAAGGAGGAAGCCGCCGTCCACGACCGATTCGTGCTTCTTTCCACTTCTGCGATTCACGGCGATTCGGCTCCAGCATCCGATTCCAGTAAGTGCAAAGCTGACTGCACCACAATATTCGATTGGTTTCCGACCATGAACCTCGCCACCCAACTGGCATGCAAGTCTGGTGGACTTGCGTCCGGGATAGTGAAGAGAAATGGGTGCCCAGATCAAATTTTTTTTTTTTTGGTAAAATTGAGGCAGAAAGCCCTGGAAGGAAAAAAAAAAGTTCTATAAGGGACAATAAATGTTTTGAATTGATGTAATCTCCTCGTTTCTTTTCCTTAATCAAAGTTTTATTTGTATATTTTACGGAGAGGCAATACAGGTTTATTCTGAGGACCAAGAAATCTCTCCAGCGCCATATAAGATCTCCGATAACCTTTTTGGAGGTTTCCGACGAGGTTTCATAAACCTCTATTACCCCCCAATAGACGTCTATTAGGGAGCAACATAAGTTTATTGCCCCTCTATTGGGCCAATAGACTTGGGGGGTAATAAACATTTCCAACGACCTATGCGATCTCTGACGATCTCTTTGGGGATCTTCGGTGAGATTTTCAGAAAAGTCCCATGTACGGCGGCCATAGACGAATTTCAACGGCAGGTGAAGTTGGCCAGATTCCGGCAAAAGTTGCGGGAATCCAGGGAGTGATGACTAAAATCCGGTGGTTGGTGATGCGACTCTGGCGAAGTCTGTTATGGTTTCTCTCTCTTCCATTCTCTCTCTCTCTCTCTCTATGTAACAACGGGGTGAGGGTAAAATAGTCTCAAAAATAAACAATAAACAGAAACAAAAATTTTAATGGGTATTACGAAAGACCTCCTTTATTGTATTTTGGGTAAGGGGGAATTAAAAAAACTTAATGGGGTAAGTATGAAAAAAAATCCCTAGAATTAGGATAAATGGACAAGATCCCAATCAGGTATTACCGTATGCAATTCTATGTCATATACTTTCAACCGGAATATACAAAATGCAATGTTAGTACTTGCATTATGTCCAAAAGGTGGAAGAACATATGGGCTTATGTTCCCAATCTCTACTTCAACCATGACGATTTCTCCTCTGCTGATATTTTAGCATTTGTTGACCATACACTTATCATTCTCGACTCATTTTCCATTCAAAAATTCCATCTTCATTTCAATGGTTGTCAACCTAAGCAATAACATGATCTTTTTCAGTCAATGCGCCACACTAGTGTTTTGGAAGCTGTGGTCATATTCTATTATCAGCATTCCTAAAGCAGGGTTTTACATACCCCAAGTGTGAAGTTCCTGATGGTTTTATTTTTTGAAAGACAAGAACCAATAAATTAAATAAAACTGAGAGCCAACTGTAGAAGACAGTTCTGGTTTCATCCTGTCAAATTTGACAGCCTCAAAACGTTTTTTTTTTTATTGTTTTTCTCTTCTCTCATTATTTCTTGTCTCTCTCTTTCTTCATACCTAGTACCCAGACCAAAGCAAAACTTCTAGTCTTCACCCGAGTTTCATAGATAAGACAAGAAAGCAAGAATTGTCTCCCACCAATTTCTCTCCCTATAATTCTTCGTTTTTGGCTTCTAGGTTTTATGTAAATGTCTCTCTGTGATTGATCTGATGAAGAAGATGAAAGGGGTTGTTGCTCTTTATTAGGATTCCAGGGCCAAATTTGGACATTAGAGTTTTATGCAAGTCTATGAAGAGCTGCAGAAGGTAATATACCGTTTCTGTGTTCGAAAATCTTTTTATGGTTTCATCAAATCTGTGTACGTTATTGTTTTTTTTTTTTTTAGGGCTGTCACTCGGTTGGTTTGAATCGGTTCTTGGTATTACTAACCTCAAAATCAAAGCTTTACGTTTCAAAATTGAGCTCCAATTACCAACAGAAATTTTCAGTTTTTAATCATATCTACGAAATTCGGTATTTCGGTTTTCGGTATTACCAACTTTAGAACAACTAATTTTTTGTAATATAAATTAGAATGAAAAATACTAGGTTTTTCAATTTTATAGTCATAAACTTTGTATTCATCTAGTTATTATAGCTTTTTTTTGTACTTATGACATCAAATTTTAGCCAAATTTAATAAAACTATGTTATTTAACCATATTTGACAACGTTACTTAAAATACATGTACTATTAATGTAGTATATGTAGTCATATTCATACTATAATGAGAATTTTTATGTTTATTTCTTAATATATATGAATGTGTATTGAAAACTATAATTTATAAAGCTAATATTTAGATAATTGTTATTTACCAAAACCAAACCAACTTTTTCAGTAATTTTTTATTTCGGTTTGGGAGCTTCTATTCATACCTCTCAAATTGGTACATTGACCTCCCTATTTTTTGGTAAATCCTATTTTGCCCTTAAGGAAAATAAAAAGGCCAATGAAGACAAGAATGAAGGATAGGAGCAATGGAGTAGATAGATGAAAATGGTTGAAAGTTTTCAGGAAGATAAGAGGACGAGGGAGTCGGCAAGGATGGAGGAACAACGTGGTAATGAGTTGAGGAGGTGGAGATATGTTGGCATGGTGGTCTTCATTTCACACACCAGCTACCCAATTTCATTTTTGTGTAAGTTGTCAAAGACCAATTAATTAAATGCACCAGTCATCTCTAGAGGACCAACTGACTTATCATCTTCTCTAATTCTCTAGTTAAATTTTCAATTGGTCCCATTAAGTTTCAATCAAACATTTCATTTTGAACACCACAGTACAAAACCAATTCTTTTCTTTTCCTACTTTTCTATTCTTTTCTTTTCTTTTCTTTTCTTTTTTAATAGAAAGAAAGGGAACTTGTCTCTTCTTAGCAGCCATGATAGAGGATTAAAGGTAATAAGGGCCATGCAATCTGGTCTTGACAGTAGTAGTTTCAAAGTGGCTGTTGAAGGTAGAAAGGGCTAGTGAAAATTGAAAAGAAAGGAGGGTGTATAAAGAAACACCAATGAGGGACAAAATTAGAAAATTTTGAGAAAAAAATTCAGTAGAGGTGCAAATAACAATTTACGAGGTATGAATAGAAGCTCTCTTTCTGTTTTATCGGTCTCGGTTACCAAAAAGTCAGTTTACAAAACCTAAAACATCGGTTGGTATTCAGTCGGTTTGGTGTTTGGTAATTACCAAACCAAGTGGAAACCCTAGTTTTTTAACTTGGGTTTTCCTAGATTTAGATGTTTATGTGATTGTTTTTGTTATTGAGCAATTTGAGCTTATGTAGCTAGATTTGAGCTGAAGAATGAGTAATCAGTATAGGATAGAGATGATGAAGGAGGAGAAAGGGCAGAAACAAAAGGAGGAAGATAGAGATTTAAACTAAAGAGCAGAAAACGGAGGAGGAAGAGGAGGAGAAGACAGTGACCGTGCATATTTTGCTATAATAAAATATTTCATAAAAGTAATAAAATATAAATTTATTTTAACTGATGGGTTGGAGTGTAAGTATAGCAAAATTGTCAAATGCCACATCATCTGTCAAATTTAAGTTTGACCCAAAATTTTTAATATCTCTATTGAAGATGCTCCAAAAGATAAATTTAAATCTAGTCATCATTCCCAGACCACAGTAATTATGAGAGGCCCAAATCTAAAAGCCCAAGCCCAAAACAAACAATGAAAGTTTCATTCGGAAAAGCACTAAAAGCGCAAAATTGTCAAATGCCACATTATCTGTCAAATTCAAATTTGGCCCAAATTTTTGACATCTCTATTGGAGATGCTCTTGAGAGATAAATTTAAATCTAGTCATCTAGGCATCATCCCCAGACCTCAGCAATAACGAGAGGCCCAAATCTAAAAGCCGAAGCCCAAATCAAACAATGAAGGTTTCATTCGGAAAAGCACTGAAGGCTTCCCTTCTTCTGTTCCTCACTGAAAGTTTTGGTTTTCTCTCCTCCATTTTTTTTATAGCAGCTGAGCCGATCAAAACCTACTGTTCACTCACACTATTATTTTTCTTGGTGACCTCACAAGATACTTTTCTTCCTTATGATAGTTTGTTTACCACTAACATTAAGCAAAAATGAAACAGAAAATGCAGCTCTTTCCCTTTGTGTTCCTAGACTAAATGCGTGTAATTTTTTTTTTGTGGATAGATAATGGCTTTTAATTATCTAAAGCTGAAAAAATTAACCAAGTTCAGAAAATACAGTATTTACCTCTTGTATTGTTAATTTACCTCTGAAAAATGTATAATTTTTAATTCTAGAGAAAATATAGTTTCTGTAGCAATTTATGGTTATGCAAATATACATGTTTTAATTTCGTTCTGCTTGTTTCCTCTGACAAAAACTGTTCTTAAGAAAGTAGAATATAGGGCCTGTTTTTCTTTTGGAAAATTTTGGAACTGAAAACCGAATATCCCATGTTTTTAATATTAAGCATCCTCCTTTATGTTGAAATTTATGTTCATGTGCTTCAGTTCCATTGAAATCTTACATGTAAAAGCTTAAAGCTACCAAAATTACTACAGTGCTTGCAATTTGACAATTCGTTTTAGCTTTGAAGTTCAAGCGTACGCCAATCAATCGAGAGTTCCAGATAGAATCGGTGGGTTACCATATGCAGTTCTTTGGCACATACCTTCGTTCCTTCAAACAAAAGTTGCTGCAGAAGGACGTGTTTTGTCTACAAGATGAACATGTGGGCGTCTGTTCCTACTTTAGACTTTGGCTGTAGTTTTTATCATGACTGCTAAATTTTTGGCTTTTGTTGATTATGTACTTCCCTTCCATTACCCATCTAACGTTTACAAATTTCGGCTTTGTTGGAGAAGTGGTGCTGTGGACCACTCTCATGTTAATGCTTGGATCCACAGCGATGAGGCGCAATGTTGCTGAACTTACCTTTGTGCTAGGTGTCCATCTGGATTTCATCAGTCCCGAATTCTCGAGTTGCCTAAAAGCCTCTTCATCTGCAAAACTCTGGAAATTTTGAAGCTGGGATCACAATTTATTACCAATATTCCTGTATCTGCCTGACATTTTGCTATAATGTTTGACTCTCTGCTTAAGCTTTTCTCTAACTGCCTGGTACTTGAAGAGTTGACTATAAACGGTTTTCTACAATGTGCTGATCCTCTGAATTCAAATCTGATCGTTCACTAGAAAAAATTATTAAATGGTCTCCGATGATACATGTGGGAGAAATTCTTACGTAGGGCAAAAGTACCATGTTGCAATGAGGATGTTCAATAAAAACTCAGATAATTTTAAGTGTGTTTCGAAACTATTCTTGCTTTTTTAAAGTGAATACTCAAAACATCCCCCTACATATGTATTGATTGGTCGGCTTTACCAGATAAGTGATACGGTTGCCCTACGTAAGAATCTCTCTCACAAATGTATTATCTACATATGATGATCCGGGTTGATATTATTGATTCATATCAGATGTACCTATTCTTAATTGGTTATTTTAATTTAATTTTTTTTTTGTCCCTTCAAAATTAAGTAATATTATTTATCTAAATCACCACATTGAAATAGTTCGTGGTTGTTTGAAACCATATAATAATTACACGTACACTAGATGAGTGGATGAGAATAAGTCCACTGGCCCGAACTCTACAAATTGCGCTTTAAATCCGACCGTACACTAGATCTGATGGTAGACTTTGAACGTCCGCAAAAATATGGTCCCCGCAAATCCGCAATAGGGAGCGCGGCTCCCGTCTAATTTCCCTTACGTCTATAAATACATCCCAAATCAGACTCGAGTTTTATTGAAGGTGCATGAGTTCTCAATTATGCCTTCTGTTTCTTCTAAAACCTTTCTGCTTTATTTCTTAATCCCGCGACATTCCCCAACCCACCTAATCCTATATTCCTGTTCTCACCGACTGTACGTTGCTCAGTCCTGCATCACAAGTTTTTCTTGCAACTTCGAAGGTACTTTTCTTCTTTGCGTTTTTTGGTTCCAAAGAAGCAAAAGAGGAATATAAATGCAGTTCTTACCCTTTTGTGTTCCTTATCTTGGTGAAAATATGCGTTTGTTGTCGTAGATGCAAGTATAATCGTTGTTATTGTTTTTTCTAGAACTGAAAAATTATAAAATTTCAGAAAGTACTAATTTGGATTCTCTATCAATGAACTTTATGTCAGATATAAGCTTTAATTGTTGGTTTTAGAAAGTAGGATATGATGCCCCTTTTCTTCTTTGCAAAAAAAAAAAAAAAAACTGTTTAGGTTTCATATAATTTCTTCCCTATCTTAAGTTAAGTGGACTAGGTTTTAATTTTTCTCAGATTTTTATGAAATGGATGTTCATCTGCATTAGTTTCATGGAAATTTTTCATATAAAAGCTTCTTATTAAGTTACCATTTACTAAAGTCACCTAACTTTGCTTGCAATTTGACCCATGTCTTTTTGCATCAGGGAGAAATGAAACCGAAGGCAAAGCGTCAACGGAGAGTTCCAGATAGGGCTAGTGGATTACCAGGTCAAGATAGGATTAGTGAATTACCGGATGCACTTCTTTGTCACATACTTTCGTTCCTTCAGACAATATACGCTGTACGGACCTGTGTTCTGTCTACAAGATGGAAGAACATATGGCAGTCTGTTCCTAATTTGGACTTCCACTATGGTCCTATTCGTAAATCTGCTAAATTCAGGACCATTAGTGGTATTGTACTTTTCTTCCGTAACTCATCAAACATTCAAAAGTTTCGTCTTAATAGGAATTATAATGCTATTGATCAGCCTTGTATTAATCGTTGGATCCACACTGCCGTGCAGTGTAATGTTGTTGAACTTGATCTTCTTGTTTATAGTAGACAGCATTGCCATACTTTTGCGTTACCCGAAGGCGTCTTCATGTGCAAGACACTCATGATTTTGAAGCTGAGATCAGGCTTCATTGCCAATATTCCTGCATCAAGGTGTTTCCCGAGTCTCAAGTTTCTCCATGTTACAGTTAGTGGTCACAGTCATAAAGACTCAATGGTTAAGCTCTTCTCTAGCTGCCCGGTACTTGAAGACTTGACTATAGACGGTTACATTACATGGACTGTTTCTGTTTTAGAAGTTGCTGCCCCTGCAGTGAAGACACTAGGAATATGTTGCGATAGTGAGTATTCTTGTGGTAGGTACGCCTGTTCGATTAATTGCCCAAAGCTTGAAAACCTTGTTTTGAAAGGAAATGCTTCATACAACTATTGTCTGGGGCAAGCAGAATCCCTAGTCAAAGCCATTATTGAGCTACGTCACCATTGTTCAGATAAAAATCCTAGCTATTCCCGGTTTACTTTCCCTGTGGCAGGAGTATCCAATGTCAATTTTTTGTGTCTATCAGCTAATTGTTTCGAGGTAAGGTCTAAGAGTAATACTAAGTGAATCACTTTTTAGAGAATCACTTAGAGCCCAGCTTATGTGGCATCTTATGTGGCATATCCATATCATTAAAGCATAATTTCTTATTTTTATTTTCAATGTTTTCTTAATTATAAAAATTCCTTTTTTTTTCTTTTTTCTTTTTTTACTTTCTTGATTTTATCTTTTAAACCATTTTTTTTATGATATTATCTGGGCAACATCTTTTCTATCAGACGTTGTTTTCTTTTCTCCTCCTCTCACCCCTCCTCAACCCTCTCACCTCTTCTTCAATTGATTAACGCCTTCTCAATTTGATCTTGGTTTCCTCGCAAGTATCATCAACAAACCCTTTGCCTAAACGTGGTTAATTCTTTTTTCTTTTTTTTTCTTCCTGAGTATGAAACACGAATAGCATAGCTTGTTTGAAATTAGGGTTTAGAGGGAGGTGGATTTCAATTACGATTTGATCAACACATTCTCAGTCTTATTTTTAGTTTCCTCATAAGCATTGTTAATAGAGCCTTTGCCCATTCTAATCGTGGTTAGTTTGCTTTTTTTTTTCTTGATATGAAACACGAATAGCATAGCTTGTTTTAAATTAGGGTTTAGGAGGAAGTGGATTTGAATTAGGGTTTAGTATTTTTTTGTGTTTTTTTTTTATCCTGAATTGTTTCTAGCTAGAACTCTTTATTCTAATAACTACTGTACATGTATTCCAAAGGCTACACATGCATAAACATATGGAATTGATTATCAAGAATATTTGCACCAGTGGCCAAGATTATCGGCCATCAGTGTATTAATGTCTTTAGCTGCAAACTTGAATTAGCCGCTCAAGCAATTTGATGTGAAAAATGCATTCCTACATGGAGGCCTCAAGGAAGAAGTATGCATGGACTTACCTCAATTATAGCATCATCACAAAAGGGTATGGTGTGTAAATTGAAGAAATTCCTGTATGGGCTCAAACAATCTCCTAGAGCATGGTTTGGGAGGTTCAATGAGTCAATGAAGACATTTGGCTACAAGTAGAGTACCTCTAATCATACTCTCTTCTTGCTAATTGCTCTAATTATTTATGTAGATCATATGATTGTAATAGGAGATGATCAAGAAGAAGTAAAGAAGTTGGTGGATTACTTGTCATCTGAGTTTGAAATGAAAGACTTAGGTGGGCTGAAATATTTTCTAGGCATTGAGGTGGCTAGATCAGAAGAAGGCATTTTCTTATCTCAAAGAAAATATGTCTTGGACTTTCTCACTGAAACATGTATGTTAGCTTGCAAACCTGGTGATACACCAATGGAACAAAGTCACAAGTTAGGGGAATATCTTGATCAAGTGCCCACCAATAAGAAAAGGTATCAAAGACTAGTTGGCAGACTCATATACCTATCTCAAACACGTGCAAATATTGCATATGCTGTGAGTGTGGTAAGTCAGTTCATGCATTCTCCACGTGAAGCTCACATGAATGCAATTTACCGTATTATTAGTTACTTAAAGTTAGATCAAGGTAAAAGAATTATGTTTTCCAAGAATGGACACTTGGAGGTTGTTGGGTACACTGATGCAGATCGGGTAGGATCTATCACTGATAGAAGATCGACCTGAAGATACTTTACTTTTATGGGAGGTAACCTTCTTACGTATAGAAGTAAGAAACAATAAGTAGTTGCCAGGTCTAGAGCAGAGGCAGAATATAGAGGAATGGTCCAAGGAATATGTGAAATGTTGTGGCTCCGTAACCTATTGAAAGACTTGGGGTTCAAGCGTAAACAAGCTATGAACCTATTCTATGACAACAAGGCATCCATAGACATAGCACGCAATCTAGTTCAAAATGATAGAACCAAACATGTTGAATCCGACAGACACTTTATCAAGAAAAAGCTAAAGTCAAAGACCATTGCTGTGCCACACATGAAGATTGAAGACCAGCTTGCAGATATTCTGACTAAAGCTGTTTCAAGTAAAGTATTTCAGAGCTCACTTGACAAGTTGGTCATTCGAGACATCTATGCACCAACATGAGGGTGAGTGTTGACATGAGCTGTATCATATCAATAAGTCTTTATTATGATTTATTTTGTGTATGAATTAGCATTAGTGATATAGTTGACTTAGATCAGCATTTATTACTTTTCTTTATATGTTTTTCTTTATATGTACATGGTTCTAATACTATATAAACCTCCTTAAAAGATTAATATACTTACAACATTATTCCCATACAGTTCAAGAGTTTAGATATTAAACTTCAAACTGTGAGCTAGCATCTTTCACATTTACACAGGATACCATAACCATTATCAACCAGACGTCGCAACAGTTGCCGCAAACTCCACGATGTCCTTATCACATAGCCTATCAATCATTACATTAAAGAATAGAACATATGTCTCTTAGGCATATGCGGCCTCTGCCGTTTCCGTGGCGCATCCGCATCTCTGCTTGTGGATCGTATCTAAGCCCTCGGATCTCATTCTCAGACCTTTGTTGAGCCTCTTGGGCAATCTGCAGTTCTGCTCTTAGTCGTGCAGCATGTTCATCTGCTAACTTTTGTTGAACCGTCATAGCATTCACTCTCATCTTTAACTCAAGCTGCATATTTGTGATTCAGATAAAATTATACGTGAAAATAAAAGTTCAATATTTACAAGCATATAAAAAAAAGCTTATTAGTAGAGGCAAACACCTTGTGCTTTGAGATCTATATTACCCACTCGATCTTTTCAAATCCAGAGAAAGGAAAAATGAATTGTTTTTATATAGGAGACACTTGCATCATAAGATTCCCAATGCAAGATTCTAAACTCAATAAATGAAGATGATATGGCCACCACTTAACTTGTTTCATTCTACCAATATGTATTTCAATATACAAATTTTATTAACTACTATCAAGTACATTAAGCTCCCCTTAAGTCACATTTAATGTCGTTGCTATTCTGTGTATCCAGATTTCTACCTAACAATTCAAACTTCTCCCAATCTCGTGTCTCCGAGATTGTGAGAGTTGTGGGGAGTGTTAAACCATCTTAAATCACATTTAGTATGAATGTTAATATTGTGTTTACAGATTTCTATTTAACTATTCAAATCTCTTACTCTAAATTTAAGTTTTTAAGGCTTCTTCTATTGATTGCACAAATAAGACTAAAAGCCAATGCAAAAAAAATATACACAAATTCATTCTTTACAAATACAAAGATCTCGATCAGTTTAAAGGGGTTGGTCAATAGACACAAGACTATGGCACAGGATGCAGTAAAATGCAAATTGTAGTTTTAACTAAGCCAACTGTTAAACATGCTTATGGCAATTATTGGATGCAAACAAAATGCAGATAAAAATATACCTTCTCAGTAATTTGTTTAAGCTGCTGATCATGTGCAAGCTGTATCTGCTCATTCAAATAAGATATTTCTTGTTTTGAATACCCCTTCAAAGAAGCAACCCCTTCTTGTTGATCACTAAGTTCCATAGCCCCTTTCTGTCCAGATGCAACAATGTTTTGATCATTATATTCAATACCAACATAGTAATAATCTCAATAAATTACTATAAATAAAAAAAAAGAAAACAACATTGTAATAATACCTTAACTTCAGCAAATATCTCATCCGTGTATGGCTGCCCACTATTATGTGCTATAACCGAGTTTACAAGCGAGAGAAGATGCTGCACTTGTTCGACCCTCTTGCTTTCATCCGTAGTCTTGTTATCAAAAAGCACACAACGATTTCCACACAGACCAAGGATTTCCTAAATTATTGCAAGAACTGATTATAAGTCCAGTGCATGATAGGCTTATATCAAAGAGAGTATTGGATCAAGCAATAAAAATAAAAGCAAACTTTTACATAAAATATGTCAAAATGATCTTCCACTAATTCCATGTTGCAGCTTCTAATGATACTAGTCGTTTGAACCAATCTACCTTATATCACCACACATCGTTAATAAAGACCAACTTTATTTCTAGGAATAACAAACGACAATGACACCAATATTTTTCGTAAAGAGGTAATACACATTTGATGTAAGCAATGAACAAGGATGAGTTCCCAAGAACTGTCTCAGTTTAGAGAGGACAAGCATTTTCACTAAGTTTGATATCATTTGGAACAAATTTGGGGCGCAAAGAAAAGAAAAAAAAGGAGAACCAACAGGAATGCTTCAACAGAACTTCAATACTTCTAAACTCATGTCTCAACTTGACTTATTCTTTATCAAACTTATAAGTCCAAATGAAATAATACACGATGATGTAAGAGATACAGTAAAAAAGACTAACATATCCCGCACATTCAGAAATGGAAACGAAAGTAGTGATGTTATCATGACTTTTTAAACTAGGGAAAGGAAAACAAAATTGAATAAACTAATTTACCTTCAAAGGCTTTGGGCAATCACGGCCCAAATAATCTTCCAAAGTCTGATCATTTTCTTCCAACTCATCTCCTCCCGTAAAGACAACAATCATATAGTCAAAGATTTTACTTCCAAATAGAGTTTCCAAGCTACGGATTGCAGATTCTTCTTCTTCAGATAAGCGAGTTTTAGTTGAGAGAACCACAAGAACAGCATGGATTCCATCCTTGGCCAATCTAATGCTTTGGACAATTTCTTTGCCAATGAAGTCTGATTTCGCAGAATTATCAAAAAGACCTGCAACATACCACACAAATCAAAAGGAAAGAATAACCGTTGAAAAGCAGGTTCTTAAATGCAACTACTTTATATACTCGTAGTGCTACTCCTAGAGACATTTTTAGATACATAATTACAAAACAAATACACGTCGGCAAGACTTTACCAGGAGTGTCTATAACATTAATTTGTTGTCCATCTCTCAAGATAGCAGTCTTTAATTCAGTAGTGGTCGTCACAACACTAGAGCTACGCTTGGCGTTGAAGGCTTTTTTGCCAAGAATGCTGTTGCCTGTTGCACTTTTTCCATTACCAGTGCGTCCAACTAAGACCACAGTGCAAGCAGCATTAGAAAAGGGAAGTTCATGGTCAACATCAATCGAACTTCCATCCATCATACAAAATCAGAATACCTGCAACCATATATATATGTTTTATATTCTGTCAATGCTTCATAAACAAGGAAAGTATTGCAAGTAGAAAGAGGATTCCTAGCAAGCATATAGTCTATATTATCTTTTCTCACTGCTTTAGAATGAAAAAAGTATGGCAATTCTTGCAGTACTTAGAAGACTCACGTAAACAATTGCAATGACTTAAGTTATATGAGTAAAGAAAAATTAATTTTTGATTTGAGCAAAAGACACTGATTTTTAAACATGTAAGCCACATGCAGTTCTCTAAGTCAGTAGCACGAATAAATGTAGACCTATCTATGGAGAAGGAAAAAAAAAAAAAAGGAAACAATCATAAACAATCAACAGTCTAAAAGCTAAAGAAGTCGAAGATGCTAACCATAAGATCCACAATCATTCTATTCTTTGTGGGGTGGGGTGGGGGGGGGGGGGGGGGGGGGGGGGGGGAGAGGGAAGACAAAGAGAGAGAGAGAGAGAGAGAGAGTCGTTTGATGAACACCGAGCGAGCCAACAATTGGAACAAGGAAAAAAACTAGATGGTACGATTGGAATAAAAGCATACAAGATCGTCTTGAAAGGAAACTCAACTCAGGTAGAGGAAGAGCGAAGCCAAGAACAAAGAGACCCTGTTTCATAGGCCACACAAAGAGAGAATTGGAGAAGTTTTTTGTTATGGCTATGTGTGTGTATGGGTTGTGAATTTATATGATCCCTCCTCAAGGTTTCTGCTCGTATACTCTGTTACATTGATGCTGACTTAATTTACACAGAAAGAAAGGAATGGAAATCAATTCCTTGCTTTTTCCACCGGGATGAGAAATTGAAATTCCCATCAATTTTCCTTTCCAGTGTTTGGAAAGGCCAGGAATATAGTCATATATTGTCGTAATAAATGCAGGAAACTTTATCACCAAGGGTTTCTTCATTCTACAGCACATCCATCTGGTTTCACTAATACAAGGCTAATACTTTCTGTCTAAATGATAGATCCTACATTCAAGGCCTTAAATCTTTGAGTATCATATTTGACATGAAGACATTAGGCTTTTGCATTTTTGTGTTTCAAGCAATCCTAATAGTTAAGATCAAGGGCATAAAAGGACTGCAGATCCTTTGTCATGCAGGTTTATTTCTTCTTTTTTTACTGTTATCTTTTTCTTGTTCTATACCACTTGCAACAGCATGAAATGTTGCTTGCACAAATTGAGTTGCAGAAAAGAGTAGATGCTCTGTTTTAATTCTTCTTTCTTTAGTACAATGGAAGAAAATATATGCATTCCTTTGCCGGTGCCGGCACTGTGGGGGTGATCTTGCAAAAGGCACAACAATTGTACTATGTAATTCAATTTCGAATGTCACTGGTTCTGATGTTCCAGCAAAACTGTAGACTTCGACCAAAAAATTAAAAAACAAAGCAGCATTGTAAATCCTGCCATGGAAATATCAAATATGGAATGATGAAGTTTTGAATAATGAACATTTATATCAGTGTGGAAGGAGAAGCTGAAAAGAATTGTCTTTCTAAAACATAATGAAAAGAAAGCAGCAGCAAATAGTTCACTCATTTTGAAAAAAAAAAAATTTCACTAACAAAGATTGGTTCTACATCTTAAATCATCCTTCCCTCAGTGTTTAATCTACCTCTATTTAGCTCTTACAAATTTCTTTCTAGAAACACAACTAAACTCTGTTAGGCAACTTGTGGCATCGATGGTTCAGAATTAATCACTGCCTTCATTCAATTCACAGCCATGTCAGCTTAAAGAGTTCTCTTTCGAGGTGATGACAAAATAGAATTAACTTTAATACTTCAATACCAGACACAACTTGGCCTGTTCCAAGATCAAGCATTTGTAAGACTAACCGATTCATCAGTTTCTCTAATGTACCTTTCACACCGTATCATACTAGATGCAAAACTTCTTAACAAGATTCTTACGAATCTCTGCATAGATCACATTGCGCAGTTAATTGAAGTACTTAAAGCATTACTTTCGAACAAACTTAATATGCTACTTCCGGCGAATCAACATGCCCGGAGACAATATGCTTGTTAATTGTTTCTTGTATATGTATTGTTTCTAGTATATGATGAAAAATAACATGTCCTTCATCTTCAGTTAAACTTGCATTGAAGTATTTATGTATGGAGCCTCTTCACCACTGGTTCAGTGGTTTGATATGTTAGTCGGGTTTGTACATGAATGATTCGAGTTAATAGCCAAATCAGCTCTGTAACCTGCTTTATATTTGAAAATAGGGGTATTAGTCCTTAAGCTTTTGACCATAAAACACTTCAGTCTCTAACCTTCTAATTTCACACGTTTAGTCCCTATATTTCAAAATTTCAGACTAATAGGTCCTTGCCGTCTAAAAATCACGGTGAAATGTCTATTATGCCCTCAGTTTTTTTAATTAATTAATAATTATTTTTTAAAAAAAGGAATTTTTTTTCCTTTCTTTCTTTCTGTTTGAAAAAAAAAGAATAAATAAAATACAGAAAAATAATTAAAAAAACAGAGAAAGGAATAAATTTATTATAAAAAAAAAGAACTGAGGGCATAATAGATATTTCACCGCAACTTTTAGACGGCAATGACCTATTGGTCTGAAATTTTGAAGTACAGAGATTAAATGTGTGAAATTAGAAGGTCAGGAACTGAAGTGTTTTATGGTTAAAAGCTCAAGGACTAAATAATATTTAGCCCTTAAAAATAGTATGGGCTACCTTACTTGTCGGTCCAAGATGCAACAGCTGACTCTGAATTTGATGAAATACGACTAGAAGACATATTATATTTAGATGCAACTCATGAAACAAAAGAGATGATCATAAAACACTATTGAAATCACATGGGTTGTTGATCCCATCTTTCAAAGTCTACAAATAATTTTGCGGAAATCCCACTCAAACTGCCCAGCATCTCATATAAAAAGGGGGGAAATATGTTTATGTTGACATGAGCTGTATCATATCAAGTAGAGTCTTTATTATGATTTATTGTGTATCAATTAGCATTAGTGATATAGTTAACTTAGATCAGCATTAATTATTTTTCTTTATATATATATATATATATGTATATGGTTGGGTTATTATATAAACCTCCTTAAGAGATGAATATACTTATAATATTAGTCCTATACAATTCAAGATGTTATTAGAGCAATACACTCTTGAGACCTAAACTCTTATACTCAATTCCGTTGCAGAAATATAGGTACCATAAGAACTTTGAAGTTCTTCATACTCATATTAGTACCAGATTCATACCTATACTAATTCCAAGACTAATATGACTATATAAGAGAGTAAGCCACTAGATCAGTCCTAAGACCTGACCTAGTACTATAGGACCAGACCCGACCAGGTTTCATTTCGCCTCAACGTCGACGATTTGCAGCCCATCTGCAAGCCAACGTCCTTCGACCAGAAGCCTTATGCAGCACCGACCTCAATGATTACCGGCCCAGAACCTGTCTCGTGTCGATCAAAAACCTCCATCTACATCTAGATCACTGGTGATATCAGCTATCTCAGTGACGACCTCCGGTAATCTCAGCGTCGTCCTCGATGTGAGGCTGAGTCCAGCTTCACCTGTAGACTTGATGCCAATTCGGCCACCGACCTCCTCAGACGCCTCAACGGCAACCCTGATTCAACCAACTCCGACAGAAGCGACCTCAGCTATACGACCAATCAACACTTCGACTAAGACTTGCACTCCACGACCCTACATCTGCAGGTTCAGCCCGACCCAGCCTCGACGTCGATGACCTACCATGGTTCGCCTTCGACCCTGACCAGGAGCTTCATCTGCTTCTTTTGCATTTGCCAAGGCTCCATCTTCTGCATCTGAGTCTTCTGCATAGTTAGATCGATTAATAGCTTTCAGACTTCGACCCGGTACACCCACTCTTCGAATTAAAAAAACCAACACTATGGTTGACCAAGAAATCAACAATGACTCATCCCAAAAAGACTCTATGAGAAAGGCTGAATTTTCTTCCCAGGTTATGGGACGATCCTACTCAAATGATCATGGTCCAATTGCTCTTGATAAGTTGGATAACATAAATTTCATCTATGGTCCAAACATGCTAAATTGAATATTATTGGGAGAGGAAAACTCGGATATATTACGAGGAAGAAAAAGACTTCGTTAGAAGATGATGAAGATGAATATGAAACATGGGTCCAAGAAGATAGTCTTGTTCAAGCTTAACTTCTCAATTCCAGGCAGAGGGATGCCAGAGAAAATTATGAAGGACTCGAAATTGCAAAACAGATTTGGGATGCAATCAAGCTGACTTATTCAGTGGCACAAGATGATTCCTGAAATTATGAACTCCAAATAGCTAAAGTGTCTACCAAACAGAATGGGGCCCCATTCCATGACACTACAAAAAAGAATTCCAATGGCTACATGTAGCGAGCGTCGGCACTGAATTATCGTCGCCTTTGCTCTAATATTTACTTCGGCAAATGATGTCATCCCGAAATTAAGTTGTGGTTGCTTCGGCTACACCAATGCGGTCGCAAACAAAAAAATACTAAACCCTATTTCAAATCCACTTCTTCCTAAACCCTAATTTCAAACAAGCTATGCTATTCATGTTTCATACTCAAGGAAAAAAAAGAAGCAAATTAACCACGATTAGAATGGGCAAAGGCTCTATTAACAATGCTTATGAGGAAACTAAAATCAAACTGAGAATGTGTTTATCAAATCCTACTTCAATTGAAGAAACCGAGGTGAAATTGAGAAGGCGTTGATCAATTGAAGAAAAGGTGAGAGGGTTGAGGAAGAGAAAAGAAAACAACGTCTGATAGAGAAGACGTTGCCCAGATATTATCATAAAGAAAACATATAGGGTTTAAAAGATAAGATCAAGAAAGTAAAAAAGAAAAAAAAAAAAAGGAATTTTTGTAATTAAGAAAAAATAAAACATAAAAATCAGAAACTATGCTTTAATTATATGGATACGCTACATAAGCTGTCACCTAAGGTGGGGTTTAGGTGGTTCCCTAAAATGTGGTTCACCTAGCATTACTCATGGTCTAATTAGTCTTCATTTCCTTCTACTTACAAATCCTATTCATCTACTTATTCCTTCTCCTGAAACATACAGTGTCCAGCAGTGACTAAAACCATATCCTTTGCGTAATGCTGTGATTTGGAAATAAATATGCTGCATGAGTATCTGTAAATATTCAATATATGTGCATAAGTTTCTGTTTCCATGAAGGTTGGTTCTCTGCCTGCTTTTAGTAATTTGAGCAAATTGAAGTTGGTGCTTCACAAATGCTTTCCAGGAAAATTGCTAACAGAGTTACTTAACAGATCACCTCATCTGCAGTATCTTATCTTAGAACATAGTGTAAGATGTGTTTTTATTGTGATACGTGAGACCAATAATAACGTGCGGTTTTATTGATTCTCAATTATTCTATTGATTCTTTTGATTTTTGGTCAGGACACTAGTGGTAATAAAAAATGCTCCAAGTATAAATCAGACTCAGAACCTGATGAAGGCCTGAAGCTGCAATGGCAGGAACCAGAGCTTGTGCCCAGTTGTTTAGTGTCAAACCTCGAGACTATCTCTATTGAGGGATTCAAGGGGCAGTTGAATACAATGGAAGTGGCTAAATATCTCATGAGGAACTATGCAGTTCTGAAGAAGATGATGCTTTCTTCATATCGTTTGTGTAAAGGAAAGCAGGCCTTACAAAAAGAGCTTTTAATGGTTCCAAAGGTTTCAAAGGCTTGTATAGTTGATTTTGTCTAAGATGAAGCTTTTGATTTTGAAAAGACTATTATCTGAAGTGTTGCGTTTCTTTGTTTAGACTGATTCTGTTTCATAGGTGTAAAAGCATCTTCTCTTTGAGTGAAGATGAATCAACACTTGTTTGATTTACATTTCTTATCAATTCTCTTTGACTTCTGTTAACAAGTGTTCGATCAGGGAGGTGTTACTTAAAACTCATCTTCATGTATGGATAGTCATTTGACCTTATGGATTTGGATTCTTCAAATCCAAATATGATGTTTGAATTGAATTAATATTTCTTTCAATGAATTTGGATTTGGTTTATTTCGATTTTAGGTAACCATGGAAGCCCCATAAGCTGGATTCGCCAACGAACGCCTAGCTTTAACGCATCCAAATCCTACATAATAGACCACCAGATGTGCGTAGAATATGTAGCACTTTGAGTATTTAGTAAACTATCTTGGGGAGAACGTACCGTTAATATACGAGTCATCCAAGTATTAGTAGATAAGTTAAGAAAACCCAAGCCGCCTTCCATTTTGGCCTGACGTCATGTTTCGCATTGTAGCAAATGAATGCCTCTGCCATGACTGTGGGTGTGTGACCAAAAGAACTTAGAACTAAAGGGAAAAAAACCCCTGCATCAACCACTTCCTGACTGATCAAACCTAAGAGCATTTGCGGTTGACAAAGGAAGAGCCAATTCCCACAAGGCGAGGTTAAGATGATGACTCGATTCTACAACAGCATCCGCCAAGAAGTTTGCGTATCTGAAAACATGCTTGGAGTTAACTTAATGGAACTACCGAGCAAGCTAAATGATATCTTGAACAAGAAACTTTATCCTCCAAGCACTTGAATTATGCCCTTAATGCAACCCATCAATAATTTTGGATCACTTTCCACTTGAATGCAAGAAGCCGCGCGCCAAACCTTTTCTGATACCTTCTCAAAGAGCCAACCCTTCAGCCACAGAAGCTTTCCCACATTTTTAGCAGATGCCCAAGGGGATTCATCCCAATTAAGAGTTGACCATCAGAGAAAAAATAAGAGGCAAATTCTATGTCACGCCCTAAATTTTAGAATAAAAATTCGAAATCCGAAACATGAATTACTACAACTCAAAAAAATATCATCCTGAATTTTTCACAACAACCACTCCTCACACCACTCATTAATACATAACTGAATGCTCAAAGAATTTAATTATTACAGCACACTCTCTCAAAATAAAATGTAGGCTCAGATGAGCATAACACACCTTACAAAAGAACTCAAATTAACACAAATGCAGCTACTCTAAGCAGCTCGATCACCTTCCGGATTCTCCTGACCTGTAGGATCATCCGCTACACCATTTGAATAGTGTACCCGGATTGCAACAACACAAAACTCAATAAGCTTTTTGAAAGCTCATGTGAGAAAATAAGAATCAACGGTTGTTTTATTAAATCATATTCCTTTTCACCAAGGTCAACACCCAATAATTTCAACATCCACAAAGAACCACAACCTCAATAATCAATCACTAAATCATCAAGAATTAATACGGAATCTAAACTCCATATTTCTTCTCAAAGCCCTGAAGTCGTATTTATACAAATACGGTGACTGATTGACTAGAGCTCTAACTAAATCGTAGCCCGTCACTTGGCCTAAGTTATGGCATCCGACATATTTATCATTATCGTAATTCATCAATATAGGTTTAGAACATCTGATACGCATACTCAATCTAGCCCATTACCCGACAAGGGTTGTGGCATCCAACTTACTCAATTAATCGTAACCCATCATCCACATAGGATTAGAGCGTTCGATTCCCTCATACCGGTCACTACGTCGACCATAAATCCATAATCGAGCACAATAATATATTTCACACAATGGAATCAACCAATCCAAGATACACAATATTATCATGAAATTAAGCATTCGAAATATAACTCGAAATCCATCATTCCACTCAATCATATCATCACTCAACAACACACCAACCAATATATATTCCACGTAAATATATATATGTAATCATTCATTTAGGGATGACCACTAATACCATCTATAGTTCACACAAGAAAATCGTGAAATTCATTTTGTATATTTAAAATTCATTTTACTTACCTATGGACTGTGGTTGATCAAGTCCATGTGATTTTAAAAACAAATATTTATTCCATAAATATTTTTCACACAATTACGAAAAAATAAAATTAATTAAAAGTACTCGGTTCGTAATATGAACCACGTGAGTTTTACTCACCTCGATATTCCCGCTGCGTCTTCAAATTAACGCAAATCACACTGAACCCGCTCACCCAAGTAAAATCGTCAATCACCTAATCAAATGTGACTTGAATTTAGCCAATAATTCCAAAAAATACTTAAACAACAATCCAACGGTCGGATTCCAATTTAATAATAATCCGACGGTTGGATTCTCACGAATCGCCTCCCAAATAACTATTTCACAATTATACGAAGATCCAACGGGCAGATCTTCGGCCATGACCACACAAAGCCACTGGGACAGTTATACGATCATTATATCAAAACTACAAGTCGATCGGACTGTCCTAACTTCATAGATCACAAATCGAACGATCGAAATCGATTGAAACGTAAAAATTCATAACTAAATCATACGATATCCAAAAAATGCGTATAATATATCGAAATTATCGTATTGAAATGTAGAATCTAAAAATAGAAAGGGCCGGAAAGGGCCGCCAGAGTTAGTAGCAGAGCCGCCGCCGATCACCGCCAATGGTGTCGGGGCCTAGCTGCTCCTCTTCATCTTATCATGCTTATCAAAAAACTCTGAAGGCATGCTTTCAAAAAAACATCAGGAATGGATCGAAATCTACCTTGGAAGCTACAGTGGTCGGAAAATTTTCAGAAACAGGCAGGTGCTCCGATCTACGTAAAAACTTCAACAACTTGCTTCGATACCTTCTGGAGAATTATTCAGTAACTCAAGGCGAGCTCACCAGATCAAGAATCATAAGGAATGGTTGTCTGTATCTGGAGATATCTAGATCGAAAGGTTGTTTTTCGATCTAGATGGGTTGAGCTCCGACGAACGTGACAACGTCCACCACTTGAGCGGTCCTTCTTGGGGTTTTATTAGACAGTTGATGCGAGTCCAATGAGCCAAGAATCCATAGGAATGGTGGCCTGTAGCTCAAGATATTCGAGATCGAACCAAATCGACCTCGAGCTCCTCATGTACGACCCACGAGACTGCGTAAGCCGGCCACCGGCAGCTGCGCAAGGAAGAGGCGAAGCTATAGGAGGTGGTTCGACGTCGTGGGGTGGCTTAAGGAGGGAGAGATCCATCGGAGAGTGAAAGCTCTGTTTTTCTTTGGGTTCGGCCGAGAGAGAGAGAGAGAGAGAGAAGATGATGAATAATGTCAGCTGACAGAAATAGAAACCCTAAATGCAGAAAGTTTCCAAAAATGTTATATATCCAAATTGGAAAAATCTTCTAAATGCCATAACTAATTCATAAGAAATCTCATTTTTGTGTTCCATATATGCACGGACTCGTATCCACGAGCTCTACAACTTTCATGAAGGAAGTTTTCCCAAATTCCATACGTATAAAAAGTCGATTTCTTGAATCGAACATTTTGGGCTTTTTATTAAAACAAAAGGTTTCGGAACTTCGATAAATCTAAAAATGAAATACTTCAAGTCTAATATTCATGCAAATGCACATTATTCATTCCACACAATTACACGAAATGAAAATGCACATTTGCGGTTATTACATTCTACATACACTAAATATGGTTGCACTGTTCATAACTGTTTATGTAATAGTGAAGTGACGGTTTTGCCACTAGCTTTTGATTGAAATTACAGATCTGTCATTATTTATTTTTATTTTTTTTTTGGAAAACATCACCAATGGTCACTGAGTTATGACTTATTCGACACTTAACTCACGGTATTTTCAACAATATCACTTAACTCACTCAGTTTTACATCCGTCTTTTACTTAACTCACTGCCTTTAATTTTTCCATTAAAAACTATTAAAATTGAGGGTATATTTGTCAAAACACTTAAAAATAATTTTTTATTAGAAATCTCAGAAATTTAAAAAATTGAAAAAAGTTTAATAAATGTAAATTGAGGATAAATTTTTCTAAACACTATAAAAAAGCATTCTAACTTTTTTTTTTATAAAAAAATACAATTTTTTTTTCAAATTATATTTAATTTTAAAAAAATCTTTTTTTATTAGAAATTTCAGAAATTTAAAAAAATTGAAAAAAAAGTCTAATAAATGTAGTTTTTTTAAGTTAAAAATGATTTTTAATCGTTTTGACAAATATACCCTCAATTTTAACGGTTTCTAACAGTAGAATTAACGGCAATGAATTAAGTGAAAGACGAATGTAAAACTGAGTGAGTTAATTGATATTGTTGAAAATACAGTGAGTTAAATGTCGAATAAATCATAACTCAATGACCATCGGTGATATTTCTCCTTTTTTTTTTTAACAATTCAGCCATATATCCTTTTAATTTTATTCCTTTATTTTTTTTAAGGGAGATCAATTATGTTTTGTATTTGTAAATTTCTACAAATTATGAAAAAAATTTGTTGTTTGATGTATTCCATTTATTACTAATCTATTATTAATAAAAAAATTTATATTCTAAGTAGCGCTAATGTTTTTTAAATTATGAGTATTCATTTATTATATATAAAACTTGAAAAAAAAAAAAAACAAACTCGCAGCAATCTTGTGGATCAATTTGCTAGTTTTTACTTAGCGAGTGAAGGTTATCGCAAGGGACCGAGGAAGCAAAAGAAGAACTCATTTTACAACAAGATACGAACAGATGCAAGCTTACCTAGTTCAAATCTAGGCACCATCCCCATACCACTTTAATAATAAGAGGCCCAAATCTAAAAGCTCAAAACAAACAATGAAAGTTTCATTGGGGAAAGCGCCGAAAGCTCTTCTTCTCTTCCTCCTAAACAAAGGGTTTTCTCTCCTCCATTTCTTTTCTTAGCAGCCAAGCTGATCACACCCTACTGTTCAACTGTTCGCTGACGCTATTATTTCTCTGGGTGACCTCACAAGGTACTCTTGTTCCTTATATTTTGTTTGTTTACCATGAACATTGAGCAAAATAGGAACATATGTTGCAGTTCTCTCCCTTGTGTTCCTAAAGAAAATGCATGAATTTTTTTTTTGTTGGTAGATAATGGTTTTCAATTTAACCAGTTTAAAACATGCGGTATTTACCTTTTGTATTGTTTACCTTCGAAGAATATATGTTTCTAGAGAAAATATAGTTTCTGTATCAGTTCAGGGTTCAGCAAATATACACGTTTTAATTCCGGTTTTGTCTGTTTCCTTTGTCAAAAACTGTTCTTGAGTAGTATGGTGCCCTTTCTTCATTTGGAAAATTTGGAATTGAAAATTCAAGACAAATTATTTAGTTTTGGGGCAGTTCCCTTTTCCTTCAATTGTATGTTCATCTTTTACAATTTAATTTTAATTTTCCAAGCTTAGAGCTACCAAGCTTACAACTGTGCTTGCAACTTGACCATGTCTGTGTTTGAGCATCAGGAGAAATGAATTCAAAATCAAAGCGTCAGTTGGGAGTTCCAGATAAGATCAGTGGGTTACCAGATGCACTTCTTTGGCACATACTTTCGTTTGTTGAAACTAAATATGCTGTGAGGACCTGTGTTCTGTCCACAAGATGAAAGAACATATGGGCGTCTGTTCCCACCTTAGATTTTGACCAGACAAGTTTTCATGACCCTGATAAATTTTGGGCATTTGTTGATTATGTACTTCTCTTCCGTCACTCATCAAACATCAAAAAATTTAGGCTTTATATGAAGGGCAAGGATGTGGACCACTCTTGTATTAATGCTTGGATCAACACTGCCATTAGGTGCAACGTTGTTGAACTTGATCTCTTAGCTGGGCATCCATTTCTATCCAAGCTTGTTGAGTTGCCTGAAAGCCTCTTCATGTGCAAAACACTGGTAATCTTGAGGTTGAGATCACAATTTATTACCAATATTCCTGCATCAGGGTGCTTCCCGAGTCTGAAGTTCCTCCATGTTACATTTTATTCAAATGTTATTGAATCAATGCGTGAGGTTTTCTCCAAATGTCCGATACTTGAAGATTTGACTGTGGACGGTTTTCTTCGGTACGGTGTTTCCTTGAATTTAAGCATTGCTGTCCCTGCACTGAAGACGTTAAAAATATGGTTTGATAAAGATGGTGATGATAATGGTGCCAGCAGCTATTTTATTAATTGCCCAAAGCTTGAAAATCTTGATGTCACAGAGGAGTTTTCGTCAACATATTGTTGGGGGAAAGCGAAATCCCTTGTCAAAGCCAGTATTTGGCTACCTCAGCATTGTTCAAATGGACAGCCTAGTTTTTACTGTGTGAAAGCACTTTTGGCAGGAATATCCAGTGTTACAGATTTATGTCTTTCAGCTCATTGTTTTGAGGTACCCCCCCACACACACACACTTACTGACACACTGGTAGGTAGGGAAGATTATAGGATACATATTCTTTGGAAAAATAGAGTGGAGGGCTGTAATCAACTTGTACATTTTCTCTAATTTGAGTGCTGTTGTTGTGTGATGTCTCTATTACTTTGTTCTGTTGCCTTTGCTATCACTTCTTGATTTTTTTTTTTTTAGTAGATTTCTTATCCACTGTGCTGTACTTCTCCCCGTAATAAAATTCTGTTTCCTATAAAAAATAAAAAATAAAATTTTAAATTTTAAAAATCAGCTAGTAGCTTGTGACCAATTCTTGGTTTGGAAAGGGAAAGCTGAATCTATAGGAATGCAATTAACTTGGAAGATTCTTTATTCACTGATACATACAAAACAGAAAGGAGTCATAGACTTCATGAGGGAAAGATATCTCTTCTATTTCCCCATTTTGTACTCTTTTACACTCTTCTATTCATCTTGTCATATATAATGATTTGAGATTATGCATAAGCATATCTTTGATTTTCACATGATCTTCTGTTTGTTTCTTCATATTTCACAAAAGGTTGGTTCTCTGCCTGCTTATGAAAATTTGAGACGGTTGAAGCTGGTGCTTCAAGAGTGCTTTTGCTGGGAGTTGCTTACAAAGTTACTCAAAAGATCACCTATCCTGGAGTCTCTTGTCTTAGAATGTGAAGTGAGATGTATTTCTAATTGTGCTATATGAAACTATAATGCAGTTCTTCACAATTATCATTTGACTCATCTTTGATATAATTGGTAGGTCGACGGTTGTCCTCAAGAAGACTCTGATAATGACGAAGGATCACTGTATGAAGAAGACTCCGAGAGTGAAGAGGGCTCTGAGCATGAAGAGGGTTCAGAGAATGAACGAAGGTCGGATCATGAAGAAGGCTCAGTGAATGAACAAGGGTCAGAGCATCAATGGAATCCTCCAGATTGTGTGCCTAAATGTTTGTTACACCTCAAGATTGTCTCCATAAGGGGATTCATGGGAGAACGTGATGAGTTGGAAGTGGCAAAGTACTTGCTGAAGTATGGTCAAGTTTTGAATAAGATGACTATATCTATGGATCATCTTGATGTTAATGAAAAAGAGAAGATTTACAAGGAGTTTTTAATGGTTCCAAGGGGTTCAAGAACTAGTATAGTTGAATTTATCTAGGATGCATTTTAATGTCTTGAAGGAATTTTTGTTGTGTGCACTTCTAGCTTTCAAGGTATTAAAATCAATGTTCACAGAATGAATCTAGTCTACCTGAACGCTTTTCATATCGTATTTTCTTATCAAGTCTCTAGTTTCTCAAATCTATAGGGATTGGATATTTGGTGTCCTGTTACAATTTCTGTGGCGTGGAAGAGATGAAAAAGTACATCTGCCCTCTTGCCATGTTCATCCCTATGAATTGAATGGAGATAAAAGAACACAAGTAGAAGCTGAACTATCAGTTTTGCTTGTTAAGAATATTACATCTCTGTATTCATGATCCGCTGTCAACTTGAACAGGCCTGGTTCTGGTTTTCATGTTTTGCTTCTCGTGTATTGTGAAGAATACTTGCGTAATTGTCATGATGAGAGGGGCAACTACTTGATCACAAGTCATTACCTACGGTAATGTTCAGATTTTGAAATGCAGTACGACTTGTCTAAGGCTCACCGGTTTCATTCTGTCATTCATTAGGTTAGAAAGTTGTTTAAAGTTTCTTTCTCTCACACTGCTGCCGGGTGTAAAAGAATTTGGTTTCATCAATTCATTTGGGTATCTTACGTCAAGTTTTTGTTAAAATAAAGAGTATTATGTCACTTTGAATGACAATTTCACAGAGAGCACTAAAATGTATGCTGAACATAAAATTAAGTTACAGTTCTCTCACAGCATTGTATAGTCCAGTTCTTCTTGCCATCTCCAACAGACTACTTATTTTAAAATAAATTTAATATTTAGTTAATTATAGGCTAAAATTCTACTTCAACAGAATACCTAAACAAAAGTTAAATTTAACTTGTGCTAAATTCTCTAGCTATATTTAGCTAGGATGAGAGAAAAATTAACTAAAACCTAAATTTACTAGAGATTTAGGTATTCTGTTGGAGCATAACTCAATAGCTAACTAGTTCTATTTCACTTTTACCTATTTTTAGCTATCAGTATCATTGTCGGAGATACTTAGAGCATTTCCAACAGTTGAAGTTACTTGTTAGTTAAATTTAGCTAAAATTAAGAAATATAGTTATTGATTTAACAATGTTGCTTGACTTGAATCATATACTCTTGCAAGCGTACGAATAGTGTTAAGTAAGGGGAAGTATTTGGACTTTAGTTTATCGTATCTCGGGGATTAGGTGTTGGACCTAACCAAAATAATTGACGATAGGGTACTGAAAGCACACAAGAAAAATAAAAAGTAAAATAAAAACTATAAACAATCAAGGCACCAAGCCTTGGCAATGCTCGGCTTAGCTCACACCAAGCCAATTCAAAGCCACTAACTTGTAGCCTCAAGGTGAATATGCACAATGACTCGATGGATTCAATGATTGAGAGTTGATTTGAACTTAACAAAAAGTAATAAAATGCAAAGCGATTAATGAAAATGCAAGGAAATTAAACTAGGAAAGTGTGAACAATATAATGAGAATGTCGGGTGCTAGGGAGGTTCCTTCACCCAAATCTCATGTGTCGGATGCTAATCTAATGTAGATGCAAATTTCCTACTTTGGCGGTAGTCGTATCCAAGGCGGTTCAAGGCTCAAGGACCGAAATTCCATTTCATGGTATTCCTACTCCGGTTTAAGGGTCGTAGGAACTCACTTGGCATGAATTTGAGCCGGTTCAAGGGTCTCTAATTCACATCAAAAGGCCTAAAAAATCGAGGAATTAGACTATTAAGCGACCCGCCCGCGCATTCACACAACAGGTGTAAATCACCATGCTTATAACTCTTCGAATACGAAATTGAAGGTTTCTAGCTTAGGAATTAGATGGGGTCAAACCTCTAACTCCATCCTAGACATGCTCAAAAGACACACCCTAGAGTTGACTAGGATCTTAGACATGCATTTTAACCCAATAAAAATATATATAAGCATCCATCATATGAAAATTGCATCATTACATTAAAATAAGCATCTTTTACACAAAATTTGGGCTAAGACACACAACCCTAACCCCCAACAACAAAACTACTCACTACCCATCACCAAACTAACATCAAAATACATAATTGAAAGAGGAAAAAGTGAAGAGAAGTAGAGAGTAACAAGAACAAGCCACAAATTGCTATAAAACAATTATGACTAGTCTTGATTTATGGCAACTTTTACCCAAATGTGATTTGATGAAACTCTTGATGCTTGGGCTTCCCCTTTGTAATTTGTGGAATTGATGAAGCTTTTGAAATTTTGATGAGGTAGATCTTAATGAGGAGAATAAAAAGATGAGAATGAGGGATTTTAGTGAGGTGGTTCTTGGTGAGGAGGTGCAGATCTTGGTGAGGAAGAGGAATGGAGAAGATATGGGGTGGGTGGTTTCGATGTTAGAGATGAAAGAGGATGGAGTGCGGCTACTGTTCTCGCTGTAGCTTCTGTAGGGTTTGTATATATAGGGACGTAGGTGATGGGTGGGTATTCTGATTGCAAATAGAGGAAGAGATCATGTGTGGTGTGGTCTCGGTGTTGTTTCTGAAGAAAGAAAAATCAGCTTCCACATGTCACATGATGGATGGTGGAGGATTGATCATGTGTAACCAGAAAGAAAAAGGAAGGAGAAGGTAGGGGCTGCACGTGCTTGCCAATAATCATGCTTAATCAACATTGTGCTCCTACCCTTGATCAATTAAGTAATTAACCACTTGATTAATTATCTTAATTAATCAAACTTCATTTCTTTCTATTTTTTTTCCTCTTCTCAATGTACTTCGGCACATATTTTTGGAGGCAATGAGATCACTTCTTCATTGGCATTGACTACGGTTGACCGATATTGCCCTCATCGTCTTTTTGTTGAACATCCCAATTTTCACCATTTTCGCCTCATTTTATTTAGTTTCCGTAACTCCACTTATTTTCTACAAAATAAATAAAATGAATTAATTACATAATAATTGACTTGAGGATTAACTTATTTCTAGTGTTTTAGATACAATTACATGCATAAAAAGGCGTGTAATCATTGCTCCAGCAGTAATAGCTATTTGTAAGTCATATACTATATTTTATCGAATTGTAAATTGACATATGGACAAAAAATGAGAGAGAAATATAACTTTTGCTTTAGCTATTCTTAATTGTCTAGCTAAATATAGCTAGCCATTTTAGCTAAAGTTAAATTTAATTTAGCTATAGCTAGTTTGTTGGAGTTCAGTTTTCCTTCAAAAATATTTATATGTAGCCAGGGCTGGTCCTGAAAATTAATAGGTGTAGTGCGAAAATTTAAATGATGCCTTATTAATCACGAACTCAATTAGAAGAACTAAGAAAAAATGTTTGGTATAAATAGAAGAAAAAAATAGTGGAGGCCTAAAAACATAAACAAGGAAAAATTGAAAGAAAAAGAGAAGTCAAGAAACATAACACAAGATCAAAGAAGAAAGTAGAGAGGCCTTAGAAATGAAAAGAAAAAAGAAAAAAAAGGAAAAAAGTATAAAAAAAAAGGCAAACAAAAAATTAACCAGAGCTAAGCACCTATGGGTTTTGAACCCAAGACCAACCAAGCCAGTTAATTTAAGGTAGAGTTTCCAACTAAACTGAACAACAATTCAATAACTTTTAACATTCTTGATGAATATATTTTATCAAAAGCCATTACAAAATTGAATTCCGAGGCCTTCGAAAACCGGAGGCCTTATGCAGCTGCTTTACTTGAACACCCTAGAGTCGCCCCTGTATATAGCTAAAAATTAAATTTAACTATTCTATTGGAGATGTCTTAACCTTTGACGCTAAAATAAAAGCACAGCGGTTATAGCGAGAGTAAGGATGAGTACTAAATAAAATAAGAGGTAAAAAGGCAGAAACTTTGAAATATTAACCCAGTGCCCTGGAGGACTCTCATTCGGCAGATGTTCGATGTCACAGTCGCATAGACACGTGTAAGCGCTGCAGTTTAGACCATGAAGCTCGCTCTTCTTCTACTTCACAATCTCACTAAATTTTCAGAGGATCAGCTCTCATGGTTCTCTAACACTCGGTCTTTGAGTTCTTCTGGGTCACATTAATCAGGTTCTTTTCTTCCTTTTGTTTTGAGTTCCTTAGCATGGATCTATGTATTTGAAATCGGAAATTCAAGTTGAATTCTTTTTCATCATTATGTATGAAATTGTAATCTTAGGGTAACACCATTGATGAACTGTTGCAGAGAGAATAATGTCTAGATATGTGAAGATAAATTTGGTGAGATTGATATTATATTTACATTTTGTGATTATGGAGAGGTCTTACAATTAATTTTTGGGCGTTTTATATTTTTCAGACGAGTATATAACTATATATATTTGTGTGTATTTAATTTCCTGTGCTTCATTAGCATTTTTTTTGTACCTATTAGACTGTAAATTAAGCGTTCCTTGGTGATGTATCAGACCTTAAATGGATGGTTCTTACAAATAACTTTTGGGCGCTTTTTATTGTTCAAACGAGTATAGATGTATTTTCCTGTACTTCGCTGCTTCCAGCTTCTATGTAGCTGAAGTAAGACAAGTGTTTATCTCTGAACTTTTCATGGAGTTGAAATCTTCGAGTTTGTAAGTTGGGACTTGACAATGTTTTTTCCTTTTTATAAACCATCAGGGTACAAATGGATTTGGATTCTAAGAGACAAGCAATAGCTGAAGATAGGATCAGTGCATTACCAGATGCAATTCTATGTCACGTACCTTTTCTACTTCGAACCAGAATATAGAAAATGTGCTGTCCGAACCTGCATTTTGTCCAAAAGGTGGAAGAACATATGGCCTTATGTTCTCAATCTCTACTTAAACTATGAAGATTTCTCCTCCTCTGCTGATTTTATAGCGTTTGTTGACCGTGCACTTCTCAGCACTTCTCATTCGTGACTCATTATCCATTCAAAAGTTTCATCTTCATTTCAACGGTTGTCAAGCTGAGGATTTCCCGCGCATTGATAGTTGGATTTGCAGTGCCATCATGTGTAAGGTTATGGAACTATATCTTTCTGTTGAATCAGATAGAGAAGATATGTTTGAGTTGCCTGAAAGCCTTTTGACTTGCGAAACACTCATGGTTTGGAAGCTCTGGTCAAATTACATTATCAAAATTCCTAAAGCAGGTGGTTACCCAAGTCTCAAGTCTTTAGATGTTGAGTTTATGTATCATAGTCTCTTCAATCCAGATAATGATGTGATGGATTTTTCTCAGTTCCCTGTCCTTGAATATTTGAGGATCAATGGATATCTTGGAATCAAAAGTTTTAATTTCATCATTTCTGTGCCTGAATTGAAGACGTTAAGGATAAGTCTCTCCCAGGAAAATGGTCATTATAATGTACACAATTTTTATATTAATGCCCCACAGCTTGAAAAGCTTGATGTCCAGGAGGACTTTTTGTCAAATTATGTCTTCGTGAATACAACATCCCTAGTGGAGGCCAATATTCATTCCTCTGCGAAACGTGCGAGGAGGTTTCTGGCTGGAATTTCCAGTGTTAAATGTCTGACTATTTCATCTTCTTTCTCTATGGTAAGTATACAACTTTATACTAGTTCAACTTGTTTCTTGGAATATATATATAAGGTTCAAGGTTGGGTGGAAAGAATTGCAGAATGTAAAGAACCTCGTGGTTGGAAGAGAAAAAAATAATGCATGATATTCTTCCAACTATATACTACCACCTTTCTGTTCATTTTTCCATCATGATTGGAATAGTGTAATACTATTGATATTCTTATGTTTGATTAATACTTTACTTTTATGAAGGCTTGTTCTGCGGCTGCTTTTGATAATTTTGCGTGAGTTGAAGGTGGTTCTTGAGATGAACTATTTTAAGTGGAGTTTGCTGACCAAGTTGCTGGGGACATTATCTAATCTAGAGTCCCTTTTGGTGGAACATGAGAGATATGAGACCCCCTGCCATCATGGAGATTCTGAATTGGTGATTGAACTTGAAGAGTGTAAAGAAGCTACAGAAGTTTTTGCAGACGTGCTGCGTTGGAGTCCACCAGAGTTTGTGCCGAACTGTTTGCTGTCACACCTCAAGACCATCTGCATAAAGGGGTTCAACGGAAAGGGATTCTTTGGATATCAAGATGAGAAGGAAGTGGTTAAATACTTGTTAAAGAATGGCCAAGTTTTGCAGAGGATGACTATTTATTCTCTTGGTCTTTCTAGGAGTGCAGACGATGCGTTGCATGAGGAATTTTCAACTCTTGAAAGGGATTCAAACAGTTGTCAAATTGAGCTCGTCACAGAGATCGCTTGTTGGTGTCCGCAATGGAGCCATGCTGTTATCAAAGTTGTAAGATGCAATGTAAACCATGATCATGATGGTTGTTTAAACATGTTTATCGGAGTTGAATCTGTTTGTTTATCGCGAATATTCTGCTTTAGTGCCACCCTTATATCTGAAGAGATTTGTACATGCTGAAGTATATCTATTGGCTTCATTTCCCAAATTATGGAAGAAGTCTGGAAGCTGAAAATTCCAAAAATGATTGAATTGGAATCGGAAAACTTATTTCCGATGGTATCTGTCCCACCTGAACACCTCTCAAAAATGATAAATACTGATGTTTGAGGCGTACCAGTCTAGAGTCTAGAGATGGTGGACCTGAAGCTCAAGCTGATCGAAATTATTATGCTTGCATTTTCAGGTGTTTCAGCTTAAACTGAAAACTATGCAGGTCATGACCGTTCGGGAGAGCTTGCACGCCAACAGTTCGATGTTTTGGCTCACAGACGCTCACTGTTTTTGCACACAAACCCCATTCTCGTTTGTGGTTTCTGAGAAGATTAGTGGTATTGGGTTTGCGTTTCTTCATTTATTTGGGGAACCCAGAAAGCAAAACTCATCATCTTTAGGGTTGTGTTTTAGTTTCTCTTTTTTCTGTTCCCTCATTGCTGAGGTTGTTCCTTTGTTAGCTTTTTTAGCTGCTGTTTCTTGTTTTTTGTCTGGCTTTGTTTGAAGCCTGGTTTCTTCTTTATATCCATTCATTTACCAACAAAAAAAAAAAAAAAACTCATCATCTTCTTAGCTAAATGTAGGGGTCATCATGGGCCGGGTCAGGGCCGGCCCTATCCTAAATTTTAGGGCTTAGGGTAGGGTATGGTAGGGTCTAATCAAAGTCAACGACACTTAGGGCCGGGCCGGGCCGGGCCGGGCCAATGCTTCAATATATAAGCCCTTACCCGCCCTTAAGGCCCTTCTCGTAAGGGTCAAAAGGGCCTGGCAGGGCCGACCCTCCAAATAGGACTAACAAGGGTTGAAAAGGGCCTTACTTTGTTTGACAATTTTTTTTTTTTTTTAGTAAAATGTTGTTCAATGTTGTATGACTTGTATTGGTAGGTAATTCAAGACTCATTTTTTGTTGTTGACCCTATTTAATATATACATTTTGTTTAAGTTACCATAATAACATTTATAAATATTAGTTAGAGTAGTTATGTAATCTCCTAAATTAATTGTTGTTTAACAAAGAAAATAATAAAGAATATAAATCTTACTAGATCAATTACAAAATAATAAAGGGATAAGTTGTATGATAAAAAATGATGAATATATTTAGAAAATAGAAAAAATAAATAATTTTTAGGGCTCGTTAGGGCGGGCTTAAAGGGCCGGGCCGGGCTTGGCCCTAATGGGCTCAAATGGGCCGGGCTTCATTTCCATGGCCATTACCCTACCCTATTTGAAAAAGGGCCGGGCCGACCCGCTCTAAAGTAAGGGCCGGGCGGGCTTGAAATGGGCTTAGGGCCTAAGGGCCAAATGATGACCCCTAGCTAAATGCCCAGGAGAAATAGCCCATCTTTTCAAGGGGTGAGAAATGGAACCTGTTTTCTGGCCTTCTTGTTCTGTTTGATACAATATGCAATTATGCATATATAAGTTAGCTTTAGACTTTCTAGCTGAGGTGAAACGGTAGTGCTTTCTATTGGTTAGCTAGCTGTTTCTACTTTCTACCACGTCTACTTGTTCTCTTTATATTTCAATATTAATTGTAAAGAACAATTGTTCTTAATTATGATTGGGAAGGGAATGCAAGACAATGCTATAGGATCGAGTGATTCTAGCTAGAATGGGAGCCACGCCACCCAATTTAGATTTGAAATCTGACCCTCGGTTTTTACCAGTAAATGTATGGATGTACATTCTGGTGAACTGGGAAAATGGATAATCTTTACGACTCACTTTACATCAGCAGATCATTGTAAGTTTGTAACAGTGTGTGGGTTTCTTTCTGGTTAGGTTGAAGACATTGCACGGCCGCTGATAGATGTTATGCTTGTCTACTACGAAGTGAAGTTACTCATAAAAGGATACTGCAGAAGTTCCGAGAATCTAGCAAAAAGTAGTTTATCAATATCACCATGGTGCTTGCCTGCATATTTTCTGCTAAATCTCCTATAGACTGAAAAATGAAGCATACTGTTAATGGATCGTCACATATCTTGGATTGCTTGCTAAATAGGCCTCATCGTAATAAGGTTTAAGACTTTCAAACATAATGATTAGGAATTCATATACACATTGGAAAATTGACTTAATTCATACACAAATAAAGGCATTCATAGAAAAGAGGTTTGTTGGACATCTAGATGAAATGGAAGTGATAAAGTATGGGATATCTTCACAAATGGTGTATGAACTTTAGGTCATTCTACACTTTGGTGTACCAACTTTCATAATTATCAGAATGGTGTATCAAGTTTGCTCCAATCTTTCATTTTGGTGTACGCCGTTAAATTTTCTGTTATCTTTTCGTTATCCTTACAAAAAAAAAAAAAACTGATAAAGCTAAAGGAAAGATAACGGAATTTTTTTTTTTTACAAAGATAACTGAAAATTTAACGGCGTACACCAAAATGAAAGATTGGAGCAAACTTGATACACCATTATGATAGTTATGAAAGTTGGTATACCAAAATGTAGAATGGCCTAAAGTTCATACATCATTTGTGATATTTTCTCGATAAAATATTTGTTAAAGAATGATCATGTTTTGGAGAAGATGACTATTTATACTTCTGGTCCTTCTAGGATGCAGAAGAGCAATTGAATGGGGGATATTTCTCAATGTTTGAATGCGGTTCAGAGACTTGTCAAGTTGAAATTATCAAATTTTCAACGAAAAAAAGAAAACAAAAGTCGAAATTATCAATAAAGAATTTTACTTTTATCAAAGTTGGGAGAATACTGTTTTGATATAAGCATGGTGCTTGTATAATGTTTTTACATACGTGTTAAGAGGTATCTTCTATCAAAGTTCTGTGCTTATGATGCAATGTAGAACACAACCCTTGTTTAAAGATGCTTATGCTGGTATTCTGTACTCAAAGGTGCATCTGTTCTTTCGTTTAGCTTCTCTATAACTCTGCTGATTATATTCGGTAGTCGGTACAGCGCCAATCCCGGCTTATTAAAACTTTCTTTTAGCTTCTTTTAACTCTATAAAGAGGGATATTAAGCTGAAGAGACGGATTCAGCTGATGCTTCATAATATGGAACTGTTCTTTTCGTGCCTATGTAAATTGCAATAGGTATAGGCTGCTGTTTACACTGGGTTTGGGCCCACATGGCCTGAAGGAGGGGAGCGGTTAACGATTGTTACCAAAACAAAGTAAAAAGAAAAAAAAAAGATGGGAAAATGGGAACTTTGGAATTTTAACCCAGTGCTTGGAAGGCTCCCATTCGTTAGAAGTTCGGTGTTACAGTAGCAGAGCACGTGGAAGCGGTGCCTTGGAATATAAAGAGCTCTTCTTGTTCTCAGTTCCCAGATTTTCTGTTCTTGTGAGCTGATTAACCAGAAACTCTGATCAGGTACTTTGCTTCCTAATCTTTGGAGTCCTGACCATTTTCTATCTGTTTTGGTTCCTAAGAAAACTAAGAAAAACAATTTTCAAGTTGAGCTTTTTTCATCGTTTATGTATGGATAAATAGTAAATTTGTACTCATAATTCCATTGATTAATTGTTGTGGAGAAACCCATAGGATATAATGTCTAGATATGTTGTTTATACCCAACAGATCCTTAGTTAAAAATAAGTTGAGAGGCTCTACATTTTTTTTTTTTTTTTTCAATTGAAATGTACAGTGGTATATAGATGTATTTTCGTGTTCTTCATTGCTTCAGTTTCTATGTATCTGAAACAGATCATATGTTTCTATCTGTGATTTTCATAGAGAAGCTTCTGGAGCTCCTCAGGCTGTAGGGAGTGGAAGTTGACAGTTTTTTTTTTTTTTTTCCTTTTTTTAAACCATCGGAGTACAGATGGATTTTGAGTCGAAGAGACCAGCAATAGCTGAAGATAGAATCAGTGCATTACTGGATGCAGTTCTATGTCACATTCTGTCCTGCCTCCAACCAGAATTTAGAAAATGTGCTGTCAGTACCAGCATTTTGTCCAAAAGGTGGAAGAACATATGGGCTTATATTCCTAATCTCTACTTCGACAATCATGATTTCCCCTCCTCAGCTGATGTCATAACGTTTGTTGATCGTGCTCTTCAGATTCGTAACTCGTCCGCGATTCAAAAATTCCTTCTCCATTTCGATGGTTGTCAAGCTGAGGATTTCTGTCATATTGATGATTGGATCAGCACTGCCGTCAAGTGTAATGTGGTGGAACTAGATCTTTCAGTCAATCCACATTTCGAAGAGATGTTTGAGTTGCCTGAAAGCCTTTTGACTTGTGGAACTCTCATGGTTTGGAAGCTGTGGTCAAATCCTTTAATAAACATTCCTAAAGCAGGGTGTTACCCAAGTCTAAAAGAACTCCATCTTAAATTTATGTATGCTGATCTCTTAAATCCGGAAAATGACTTCATGGATTTTTCTCAGTTCCCTGTGCTTGAATACTTGTGGATCGATGGATATCTTGGATTCAAAAGTTTTACTTTCATCATCTCCGGGCCTGAATTGAAGACTTTAAGGATAAATGCGAAGAGAGTGAAAATGATATTCGTGTAGCACACGTGTATATTAATGCTCCAAAGCTTGAAAGGCTTGATGTCCAAGATGATTTTCTGTCACATTATACCTTTGTGAATACAAGATCTCTAGTTGAAGCCAATGTTCGTGCCTATACTAAACGGGCAACCGAGTTTCTGGCAGGAATTTCCAGTGTTAAATGTTTGGCTATTTCATCTCCTTTCCTTAGGGTAACTACACACTAGTTGACTTGTTCCTTGGATTATCTTTTTATGTTTGATTGGGAGGATTATAGCAACTAAAGAAACATGTGGTTGGAAGATGGTAGTTAGGGTGATCTCTCTTTTATCATCCCCATTTTCTTCTCTTTTTTTACAATTTTGTATTTGTTTTCCTCCCTTCTTTTCTATTTATGATCAGTTGGATTTGCAATTGTATAGCATGAGTTTCCGTTTGATTGATACTTTACTTTTATGAAGGCTTGTTCTGTGGCTGCTTTTGATAATCTGCGTGAGCTGAAGGTGGTTCTCGAGATGGACTATTTTAAGTGGAGTTTGCTGACCAAGGTGCTGGGGATATTATCTAATCTAGAGTCCCTTGTGGTGGAACATGAGAGATATGAGCCCCCCTGCCCTCGTGGAGATTCTGAATTGGTGATTAGACTTGAAGAGTGTCAAGAAACTAAAGAAGTTTTTGCAGTCGTGCTGCGTTGGAGTTCACCAGAGTTTGTTCCCAATTGTTTGCTGTCACACCTCAAGACCATCTGCGTAAAGGGATTCAAGGGAAGCCGATCCTTTGGATATCGAGACGAGAAGGAAGTGATTAAGTACTTGTTAAAGAATGGCCAAGTTTTGCAGAAAATGACTATTTATTCTTCAGGTCTTTCTAGAGGGGCAGAGAAGAAGCTAGACAAGGAAACTTTCAGTGCTTGAATGGGGTTCAAAGACTTGTCAAGTTGAAGTTATCACGAAGGTAGTTTGACGGTGTCGGTTTTAGATGGAAACCGTTATGAAGTCGTATTAGCACCGTCTTTGTTGATGATGCAATGTAAAATATGATGCTTGTGAAAAATGTAAAATAGTGTTTGTGAAAAATGTGGTGTGTCATAAACTGATGATGCATCATCTTAGTTGATGATGCAATGTAAAATAAGGTGCTGCTTTTGTGTTTGAAGGATTATGTTATGTAAGTTGTAGAAGTGTCATCTTTCTTGATGACGTAATGTAAACTTTGATGCTTGTGTGAAGTTGTTTATGAAAGGTGAATATGTTTGTTTGGCTTCTCTATAACTTTACCGAAGATTTGATTCTGTCTGGAGAGATTTGTACATGGGTGGAGTTCATGCTAGCAATTTAAAATCTGTTGATTCATCACCTGATATTACTCTAAATTTCTTTTCATTTTTGCAGGTACTTTGTGTATCATAGACCAGACTCTTCCTTTCCCTCTCAAGTCCTATATGTTGTTGGTTAACTATACCAATATATATTAGGGAAAACACAAATGGTGTATGAACTTTAGGCATTTCTACTACATTTTGGTGTACCAACTTTCATAACTATCAGAACGGTGTATCAAGTTTGCTTCAATTTTTCATTTTGATGTACGCCGTTAAATTTTCTGTTGTTTTTATATAAAAAAAAAACTGACAAAACTAAAGGAAAGATAACAGAATTTTTTCTTTTGGCAAAGATAACGGAAAATTTTAACGGCGTACACCAAAATAAAAGATTGGAGCAAACTTGATACACTATTCTGATAGTTATGAAAGTTTGTACACTAAAGTGTATAAATGCCTAAAATTCATACACTATATGTGAAGAGATCCCTATATATTATTCAAATTGGTGTCAGATAACGGTAGACTGGTGGAGGCGAATGTACCACACTGATCTACAAGGAATGCAAAAAATGAAGTCTACTAATGCATGGACTAGGAATGCAAGGAAAAAAAAGTCTACTACTGCATAGAGCTAGTCCCGCATAGCGCTTATTGCACGTTGGAGTTGCTACATGACTTTAAATATAAAAAACTCCGAGTACTAGACTTTGGGCCCATAAGGCTAAGATGGTGAATTAAACTATCCAAGCCTGTTAGTGATTTACCAAAAATTTCTTTTTGGGTTCGAGGGAGAATGCAATATTAAAGATAAATTTTGTCACACCAACATCGTTTTATTTACCAGAAACTTAAAGTATGTTCATAATGTGATGAAAATTAATTGCAAACAAATGTCGTCTCGAAATCATGCTATCCTTGGTTTTGAAGTAAGTCAACATACCAAGACCGATAGAAAAATGTTTGCATCAAATAAAAAAATAAAATAGAGTAGACTTATTCTAAAAAAAAAAAAAAAAAAAAAGTAGAGCGTTTTGGAACTGGTAACCCTGGGCTTTGGGCCGACTACGAAACTGGGCTATGGGCAGGTAGCCCAAAATGAAAAACCGGCATAGGTAAAAAGAGGTACCGAATGAAGATTGACAAATGCATAGATTGTGAGAGCAAGCAACCCCGTCTCGACTACAGGGTGCTCTTCCTTTCATTGAGACTGATATTTGATATTTCCCTGGGTTTCCTAATCAGGTGCCGTTTTTCTTAGTCTTTTGAGTTCCTATATCACCACCTGTTTGGTTGCCTAGAAAACTGAGCAAAACGAACAAAATGTTGAACTCTTTTTATCGTTAATATATGCAGAGAAATGCAATATCCATTTCTGTTTCCATTGATCAACTGTTCTAGTAATAATGGGATTTCATGTTTGGGTGTCTGTGAAACTAACTGGGTACTCAATCTTCAAACTTGAATGAAAAGTTTTGCTCTTGGTTTCTCTTTTAGAGTTGCTAGGCTTGATGAACATTTTGACATAAAGGTTGAGAAAATTTTGTTTTATAGAAGAGGTTGTTGTAGGCGTGAATTATAACAAGTTTAGGAACTTGACATTCAGGTGCAAATAGATTCGGAGTCTAAGAGACGAGCAATAGCTGAAGATAGGTTAAGTGCATTACCTGATGCAGTTCTTTCTCACATACTAGACTGCTTTGGACCAAAATTTACAAAATGTGCCGTCAGTACCAGCATTTTGTCTAAAAGGTGGAAGAATATACGGGCTTCTGTTCCTAATCTCTATTTCAAAAACCGACGTTTCTCCTTCCCAGCTGATTTTGTAGCATTTGTTCATCCTGCACTTCTCATCCGTGACTCAATTGCCATCCGGAATTTAGTCTTTTTGTCTATCGGTTTCATGCTGATTGTTTCTCTCATATTGATGGCTGGATTCAGAATGCGGTTAGGCGTTATGTTGAGGAACTTGATCTTTTTGTCGATACAGATGAAGAGGATATATTCCGGTTGCCCGAGCTCCTTAGTACTTGCACAACACTAAGGGTTTTGAAGCTGCGGTCAAATTTTATTATCAACATTCCTATTCCTACGTCGAAGTGTTTTACAAGTCTCAAGAGACTCCATATTACATTTGATCATCCTAGAGACTATTTTCCTGATCGTGACTCGTTTTTTTATTTTTCTTACTTTCCTTTGCTTGAACGTTTGACTATAGATGGATCTTTTGGAGATGATGGTTTTAATTTCCATATATACTTGCCTGAACTCAAGACTTTAAGGATACGTCTAGACCCTGCATATTTTGATCGTGAATCCCACGTTTTTCATATCAATGCCCCGAATCTTGAAAAGTTTACTGTCACTGAGGGATGATGAACAAGATGCATCTGCTAACCGCTCAACTAAGCTTCTGGCAGGAATTTCCACTGTCAAATATCTGTGTCTTTCACATCCGTTTTCTCAGGTAAGTGTACAGCAGCACTACTTAGCTTGTTGATTGCATTATATATCGTCTTTCGGAGAGGATATAGGAAGGAAAGAAACTGGTGGTTGGAAGAGGAGGAAAGATGAGCGTTGCATTTGTGAAGAAACAAATTGGGGAGCTGAATAGATGGAAATGGAATGAATGAAAAAAACTAGATAGTAATTAGGTTTTTGCTATGGAAAGGGAGTATAAAATACAAAATTGTAAATGCTTGAAAAGGTTTGTATCCCTTGCATCATCCCATCTCCTTTGTATTATCTTATCTTTTGTAGTTTTGTTTATCATTCTCACTGTTTTTCCTGTTGTAACAAACTTTCTGTTTATGATTACCCCTTCCCATTATTTAAATGCATAAACAAATGTTTCATCTATGCATCAGTTTCTGTTCGACTGATACTGATCTTTCATGAAGGTTTGTTCTGTGGCTGCTTTTGATAATTTGCACGAGTTGACACTTCTTCTTGATGATGACTATTCTGAATGGAGTGTGCTAACAAGTTGCTCGAGAAATCTTCGAATCTAGAATCTCTTGTGTTGGAACATGAGAAAGATTATCCTCGCTCTAATGGTGAAGATGAATCACGTTTATTGGCTACATATAAAGGGGGTTTCGATTACATGAAGTGCCGCATTGGAGTCCACCGAAGTTTGTGCCTACCGGTTTTCTGTCACACCTGAAGACCATCTGCATAAAGGGATTCAAGGGAAAGGGATTTTTCGGATATCAAAATGAGAAGGAGCTTTTAAAATATCTGTTAAAGACTGGTCAAGTTTTGCAGAAGATGACTATATATACTCCTGGTCTTTCAGAGGGTGCAGAGGAGGAATTATATGAGGAATTTTCAACGTTTGAATGGGGTCCAAAGACTTGTCAAGTTGAAATTATCAAAAAGGTATTTGTTCGACGATGGAACTAGAAGGATACCGTATATCAGTGTTGTAAAAGCATATCTTTGTTGACAATGCAATGTAAAGTATGATGCTTCTTTAAAGACGTATCAAGGTATTCTGCCATCAAAGATCCATCTGTTTGTTTAGCTCCTCTATAACTCTGTAATATTTATTTTGGCGCCATGAATATATCTGGAGACTTTTACATGGAGCTGTATGAATGTATCTTTTGGGGTCTCATTTTATGCTCGAAATTTAAAGTTTTAAACTCTTGTTGATTTATACCAGACTAAAGCACTGGATTTCCTAAAGGACTCCTATTTCATTATATAAGCTTTTTTCTTTCCTAAGGCAAACCAAAAAGTTGGAGCCAACTGAGAACAAGATACTGGGCCTCTTATGTTCTGGCCCATAGCATAAACAATGGTCCACTAAAATCAGAGGTAATTCGGTAAATGACGGTGACCTTGACATTCTCAAAGAGTTCGTGGAACTGTGGAAGGTTTACGAATGGTTGCAGAAACGGTGCAAGCGGTGTAGTTTTAAGTTCTCTTCCGATCTTCTGCATTTCAAGGGATCATCAGAGTTCTTACATTCACCAACACTAATAGGATTTTCCTGAGGTAAGATGTCTTTCAAGTTACTGAGCAAAACGAGTGATAAATAGAAAATTCAAGTCTTACCTCTGTTATTCTCGAAAGAAGTATGGACAAAATGTAATCCTCGTTTTTGTTTCCATGGTTTTGATGTCTTGATTATCTGTGAACTTATTATGCATTTATCTTTATTTTGTTTTCATGATTTTGATGTCTAGATTATGTTTAAGAAATCATGTATTTAGCTTCAGCTTCTATGTTAAGTCAACCCACTTTGAAAGAAGAGTCTAGATATATTTCCTTAGAGCGGAGGAGAAATGAAGGTTTACAAGTTTTGTGTACTGATCTGTTGCAATTTTTTAGTAGCTGAATTAGAACATTTGTGAAAAAAAAAAAGTAATAATAAAATAAAATAAATCTCTATACAGAAGCTTATTAACATTTTTCTAGCCTGCACAAGATATAACAATGGTTGCAACTTGACAGTATTCTTTTGAACGATCAGGGTATAAATGGTTCCGCAATCCAAGAGTCGACTGAGGGTTCAAGATAGGGTCAGTGAACTACCAGATGCAGTTTTGTGTCACATACTTAGTTTCCTTGGATCAGATTACGCAAAGTGTGCTGTCAGGACCAGTATTTTGTCTAAGAGATGGAAGAACATGTGGGCCTGTGCTCCCAATGTGAACTTGAACAGTCGAGATTTCTCCTCCTCTGCTGATTTCATAGCGTTTGTTGATCGTTTACTTCTTTTTCGTGACTCGTCAACCGTTCAAAAGTTGTATCTTCATTTCAGTCTTTGCTCTGCTGAAGATTTCTCTCGTGTTGATGCTTGGATTCGCACTGCTATTAGGTGTAACGTGGTGGAGCTTGATCTTTGTGTCTATTCAGACGGAGATGAGGTGTTTGAGTTGCCCGAAAGCCTTTTCACTTGCAAAACACTCATGTCTTTGAAGCTGATGTCTAATTTTGTTATCAACATGCCAACATCAGTGTGTTTCCCAAGTCTCAAATTCTTCTACGTTACTGTCCCAACTGATAAAGACTCCATGGATTTTCTCATTGCCCTGCACTTGAACATTTAGCCATAGATGGATCTCATGGAGAGGATGGTGTTTATTTCAACATCTCTGTGTCTGAACTGAAGACGTTGAAGATAACTAGTAAAGATATATTCAGTGTTAACATCAGTGCCCCAAAACTTGAAAAACTTGATCTCAAGGAGTCGGTTTTGTCAGATTATAACTTGGAGAATACAAAATCCCTAGTCGAAGCTAATATTTATCTCTATCACGAAGAGGAAGAAGGCGACGAAGAGGATGCCGCTGTCTGTGCAACTAATCTCTTGGAAGGAATTTCTTGTGTTAAATATCTGTTCCTTTCCTCTCGTATCTGTGAGGTATGAACACTTCAAATTTTTCCTTGCATTATGTGTGGGGGTGTGTGTGTGTCTAAATTAAATATTTTGCGGAGAAGATTAGAAGAAGGAAATAAAGAGGTGACTGCAGGAGTGGAAGGAAACATTTGTGCTTCTATTTTTTTTAGAGGAAGAATAAAGTGGCCAGGCATATATACAGTGTCGTTTCATCAGTTTGACAGCCTTCAAAGCTGGACATGCTAGAAGATGGAAATAATAGTTAGGTTTGGTGTGGAATGGAATTAAGGACACAGACTGTAGGTGCATAAGATTCTCATTTCTTCAGTCATGCCATTTTTGGTTATCTGTGACATGTTTATCAGTCTTGTTATATTATCTTGGTATCAAATATGGGGTTTATGACTGAAAATCTTTTGAAATAGTATGCTGTGCTTAAGAAAATGTGTATGTCTCCATGAGTTTCTGATTGATTAATACATTGTCTTTTGTGAAGGATTGTTCTGTGCCTGCTTTTGATAATTTGAGCAAATTGACGCTGGCTCTTCATAGCGGCTGTTATGGGTGGGGAATTCTAACAATATTGCTGGAGAGATCATCAAATCTAGAATGCCTTGTGTTGGAACATGACCAGTATCATTATCCCTCCTATTGTGGTGAATCAGAGTCGGTGATTGAGCTTGAAGATCCTATTGAACTTCCCCCTGAAGTAGTTACATGGAGTCCACCAGAGTCTGTTCCTAAATGTGTGTCGTCACACCTCAAGAGTGTCTCCTTAAAGGGATTCCGGGGAAAGCATTTCTCGGGACATGTAGATGAAATGGAAGTGCTCAAGTATTTACTACAGAATGGTCAAGTTTTGAAGGAGATGACTATTTACACCGAGTTTCTGGAACAGGAGTTGTACGGTGAACTTTCAAGGTTTGAATGGGGTTCAGAGACTTGTCAAGTTGAGCTTATCAGCAAGGGATCCTAGGTTTTAGAAGCAGTTTGTTTTGAAGGTCGAATTCCACGTTCTAAAAATTAAGGATTTTGTTTTGTTACAAGTCTGTAGAAGCACCAATTTCTTGATGATGTAATGGTAAAGATCACACTGCTGGTTGTTTTGAAGTTGATGTTTTTGATGGATTCTGTTAGCTAGCAATTAATATTAATCTGTTTGCAGGATTTTATCTTGCTTAGTGTCTGTTTCTTCTCGTATCTTGTACTTATTCGTAAGATAGTAAAGACTCAGTTTCATTCTGTTCAAACCCTCTTAGAATGAGATATAAAGAAGTGCCAGAAGATGAAAATCAAAATCAGAAAGAAAAATATGAATTCAGTCCTGGAGAAGTTTTGTTATTCAGTTTTTCTACTATGTAGACCCTCATTGATGTTGAATCACTGAGAACAGCTTGATTTTTTAATTTTCTCTACATATCTAAGTCAATGGTGGAGAGTACTTTCAATATATATATATATATATATATATATATATATATTTTTTTTTTTTTCTCTAGTCATTCAGAATCTCTTGAACGACTATAGATCGCTTGATAGATCAACTTTGCCACCATCTTCTCTTATTAGAGTTAATTAGTTTTAAGTGCAAAAATCATGACCTATTTTGAATGTAATGAGGATGAACTTTTTTGTTAATCGTGGTTCTATAACTCAGTTGGCACGTTAGATTTATTTCGTTTTCTATCTTGCTACTCAATATCTAAATTTTTCATTCCTAATAAACCCTTATTTAATATCTATTGCACAAAAGTTAGTAAAAATCAATATATTAACTGTAATTCTAAATTATTGCAATCTTCTTTAATGTAAAATTAACAAATTTAATATGTTCACTTTAATTTGTATCATTAGTTTCTTGATTGAATTCAAAAGAAAAATCTATATATATTAAGACATTATTCTTCCTTGATCGTGTCTATTACGTAGTCCTGATTATTACGTGTTTGCAATTTATGACACCTTATTGGTTTCGTATCATTATGTTAATTGATTTAATTCTATAATTCACTCTTATAGAGTTGGCGCTACTACGGTAGTCTTGAACCAGACAGTAATTACTTCCCTCCCTCCATATGAGCAATCTCTTGTAACTGTATAATGTAACTGTTTTTCTTAACCGTATAGGATATAGTGGCCATTTAAGTGTATCAACGTACAATTACGGTTACCAACTTGCCATCACAGACTGCGACGAAAATTGCATTGCAGTAGACACAGTTGTGGCTAGGCCTGGGCTCGGTACAGATCGGGCCGGTTTGGGCCTAAAACCGAATCCAAACCGAATATTTCAATAAGCCCAAAATGCAAACCGCAACCGAATTATTGATATAGCAGACCCGATTTTCAATTTCATTTTGTTGTCGGTGCAGGCCGGTGCGGTTTCGGTTTCAAACCGCAATGGAAAACATGCAACCTGATAACCCACAGACTTGAAAACGAAGAGAAAAAAAGGCAGAAATTCAACTAGAAGTCTAAAACATTCCACTTCCAGGAGACCCATTCCACATTCACAAAGCATTCAAATCAACAAAATGCAGAAATGGCAGTTCAATTGAAAACTAACTAGCTTGTCTAACAATAAACATTTAACATTACACATCAAACAACAAACATTTAACATTACACATTCTTTTTCAAATGAAAACTGACAAGCAAATGGCAAACAGCCCAAACTCATCCATCTTCTGCTCACTCCACTACAAGCCTCCACTTCATTCCTCAGAGTCACTAACAACACTAGAGCCTCCATCTATCAATCAAAGTCCCAACAAGTGCCAAGTTATCAAGTGAAAACAGAAAACTTAAATGAGCAGACAAAAACAGAAATTTAGGAAACATAAAATTATACAAGTTCAAAACCCTTACCAATTTCCAGTTTCTCCAACTCCTCATACAACTGCAACTCATCTTTGGTTAGTTCCTTGTATGCATCAAATCCCGCTCCCCTTAGCCAATCACTCAAGCAAAACAATCCCTCAACCATCCTAGGGGTTAGGGATGCTCTAAAAAGGTCCACCACCCTATTTCGAAGGCTGAATGCAGATTCATACGCCACAGTTGAGGCAGGTACAACAAACACGTCTTTGGCAATTTGGGACAAAATGGGGTATCTTGGAGCATTCTCCTTCCACCAAGCCAAAATTTCAAATTTGGGGTTCGAAGGGTTTTCTGAAGCTTCCATTAGGCTTGTCCAGCTCATTTTTTATCACCACAACATCTTTCTACTGCCGCTAAAGCTTGAACTGATGCAAGTTTGCTGCATGACTATCCTCCTCACTTAGCTCCTCCTTACAGTCGATCCTAGGCATTGTCACACTCCTGGAAGCTGCTGCTGTTGCTACAGGATCTTTGTCTACAACTCAAAAAAAAAAAACTTAAAAACGAAATCAAACAGATTCTGCGAAAAACAGAGGATAAGTTAAAAATGAAAGTTATGAAGCTAATTACATGCATAAAAAACAAACAGTGAGCTCAAAGTTTTCTTTACTTCATCGATCATCACTTGCACACCTTCTTCTCCTAGGTTGGCTTACAGCTTTGGAAAGAAGAATTCAAGGTACAACAACTTGTACCTTGGATCTAAAATTACAGCAATAAGCAGAATTTGGTTTAAATCTTCAAGCTGCAGCCAATACTTGTCAAACTTCTTTTTTCATCGAGGTGCCAATGCTAACAAGAAGAGGATCATCACTAGCCATGCACTTATCAAGCTCACCAACAATTGTGCACATCCAAAGTAGAGGCTCATTAGTAGTTACATGTTTAGTGGCACTAAACTTCAAGTTTGCTTCGTAAAAAATCTTGAGAAATTTGACGAGTCTTGCTACCTTCTCCCAATCTGCCGTTCTAGGAGGCTCGTGTCACTTATTTCCACCCACTCTCTCTTGGAAGTAATTCTCAAATTGCTGATCTTCATCCTCAAGTCTAAAAAAAAGCCATCTTGTACTTGCATGCAAGATCCAACATAAAAGTAAGTTGAATTCCATCGTGTGCAAACATCTAAAGGAACAATTCCTCCCTTTTGCTCAATCTTTTCTTGACCTGCACACTTCCTAAACTTCTCTAACCTTGTTGGACTCGACCTAAGGTACTTAACACAATTCCTAATGCCATCAATGGAGTAGTCAAGCTCATCCATTCCATCCCTCACAATGAGGTTCAGAATGTGGCAGCAGCACCTCAAATGTAAAAAACTACCTCCCAACACCAACTAATTCCAATTTCCTATCTTTTCTTTCATGTAGTCTAAAGCTACCTGATTTGAGTGAAACTCTTTGCTGATTAACAGATATCCACCCTCTAATCGTCTCCCTCTCAACCTCATAAAGCTTCCAAATATCTCTAGCTATTATTCTCCTAGAAGGTGAGTTAAATAAAGGCTGAGTCACCTTCATGAACTCTTTAAACCCTTCATTTTCAACAAAAGAAAATGGCAGTTCATCACGAACCACCATTTTCGCACAAGCTAGCTTAGAAGTGGTCTTATCATAAGCCACAGAAATTAATTTACCTCCACTCTCAGCCGAATCGAAAGTCAGGAACTTCTGCTTCTTATTCGGGACATAAATCGGGGACTTCCTGCACCGAAACATTATGTGTGTCCTCATTGCTGATGTGCCATTGCTTCTGGAGTAGCTTGCATAGGTTTGGGGGCAGTACTTGCACTTTGAACGCGCTGGCTTCATGCAACTCCCATCCGGATTCTTCATCTTCTCGAAATGTTACCACACAATTGAAGAGTTCTTTCTTTTTCTTGTTCCATCGTCATCTTCAGGAAATGGTGGAAGCGATTGTGGTATTGGAGTAGGACTTGGTGAGTTGGTCGTCCCGATGCTGGAATCTACGGTTGCAGTTGGGGTTGAGATCGGAGTTGAAGATATCCCTTTCCATAATCTGCTTGATAAACACTATTCCAGCTATTAAAATTCAACAATATAATCAATGAAGTTTAAAATCATACCCCAACAGATACAAAGATACCTGATTAAACGTAATTCCAAACAATCAAACAATGAAACAATCATACCCCAACATATCGGAGTTTGATAAACATTATCTCAAACAATAAGGAAAGGCCAAAAGATATTATCGATTCAAGGAAAGCCCAAGAGATTACCGATTCAAGGAAAGCCATGGCGGCTTTGTGAGCGTCGGAAGTGGAGCTCCAGTCGAGAGAGACGGCAATGGCTTTCATCAAAACAAGAGAATCATCAATGGAAAGAAAGGAGAACAAGCATCAATCTCAGAGAGAGAGAGAGAGAGACTCAGTGAGATGACATACCTGGCTGGCTGGCCCTATTTTAGATGCTTCGACCGACAACAGAAGAAGAAAGAGGCGGAACCGAGCACGGCGGCTAACTCCCTATGGTGAGAATCGTCACCGTCTGACAGATCGAAGATGACGAAGACTCGAAGAGAGTGATAGTGGCCATCTGAGACTAAGCGACTGAGAGAGAGCGAAACGAGGTGTGCGGCCAAGCTAGAAAAAGACCCCGACTTGAGCATTAGGGATTTAGGGTTAGGTTTTCTCAGGAATAATATAAAAAATTAAGAAAAAATATATATAAATAATAAATCGGGTCGGGCGGCATAATCCGGACGGTTCGTGATCCTGAACCGAGCCGGCACCGGAGCGTACCGGGTCGGTGCGGTTTTAGCGTAAAACGACGTCGTTTTGTACTTGATTCGATTACCGACCCGTTTTATTCGGGTCGGGTCGGGCGGTAACCGAATTTTCCCTGGTTTATGCCCACTCCTAGTTGTGGCTCTCATCCCCTTAGCTAGCAATACCCCCATGTCTTTCTAGAGGATCAGAGCTTTAACGACTCACCAACACTCGGGCTGCTTTAGATAATCTCATAGGGTACTTTCATATCTAACGTTTTGAGTTTCTTATCGGATTGATTTCGAATAAGATAGAAGATTCAGAGGTATGGTCTACTCTTTCTACGTAGTCTTTAGTTTTGTTTCCATCCATAAACTAAAAACTACAATCCAATACGTGTTTGATTTCCAGATAGATGTGAAGATAACCGGGGGTTTTCAAGGATCTCACTCATCTCAGGAAGATTCAAGGATTGCTATTTCAATTCCCTCGAGAAAAAAAAAAAAAAAAAAAAAAAAGGAATGTTATTTCAAATTTTCAATATTATTAAGATTTTCAGAAATAGGCTAGAGATTTAATAATTAAAGAGTCAGTTAAAAAACAAGGGGTGGTGGCGCAGTTGGCTAGCGCGTAGGTCTCATAGCTTAAAGAGTGAGTTATCCTGAGGTCGAGAGTTCGAGCCTCTCTCACCCCATGATTTTTTTTTTCCAATTCCTTAGGCTAGTTGACTTAAGATAATAGGATTAGGCTAGACTAGGGTTTTGATCGCCGCCATTATAGCGAAAAGAAAAGGTTAGCTGAGGATACTGAAATGTTTAAATTCTGTTAGATAAATTTTTCATTTTATTTTTATCTGCAATGTCTATGTTAGCTGAAATATATGTGAAAACTGACAAGCTTTTACGAAATTTTTTTAGGCTACCCAAGTTAACAATTATTGCAAGTTGACAATGTTTCTGAAAAACATTAGGGTTCCAATGGATTCAAAGTCGCAGAGTCGACTGCGAGCTGAAGATAGGATCAGTGCATTACCAGATTCAGTTCTTTGTCACATTCTTGCTTTCCTTGAGACAAACTCTGTTGTGAGGACTAGAGTTTTGTCTACAAGGTGGAAGAACATATGGGATACTGTTCCCAATCTAGTATTTCACCATCTACCTCACTCCATAACTGCTAATTGTGGCCTTTGTCAATCGCATACTTTTCTTTCGTGATTCATCATCTGCCATTCAAAAGTTCCATCTTCATTTCACTTCCTGCCATGCAGAGGATTTCATTCACATTGATATGTTGGATTCGCACTGCAATTACTTGTCATGTTGTTAAGATGTATCTTTATGTAAACTCATATGATCGTGAGCTGTTTGAGTTGCCTGAAAGCCTATTCACATGCAAAACGCTGAAGGTTAATTTTGACCCTGACGTCGAACTTTATCACCAATTTTCCTACAGCGGTGTTTCCCAAATCTGAAGTTCCTTCATTATACAGTTGAGTACCTTGCTCCTAAAGACTCGTATGAATTTCCTAATTTTCTGGTACTTGAGCATTTGTCCATAGAAGGATATCTTGGAGACGGAGATACTTTTAATTTCAGTATCTCTTTGCCAGAACTGAAGACCTTAAGTGTGAGTTTAACATTTACATGTGATACTCCTGAGGGTTCAAATTTTTCTATCAATGCCCCAAAGCTTGAAAAGCTTGATCTCATGGAGGGTGTTTTGTCGAATTTTATCTTAGAGAATACAAAATCTCTAGTCAAAGCCAACATCCATGTCTATTTTCATGATGATGATGAGCAAGATGCCTCTGCTAACTGTGAAACTAAGTTTTTGGCAGGAATTTCTGGTGTGCAATATATGTCTCTTTCATCTCATTTCTTTCAGGTAAGTAGATCCTAACTTGTTATTACTAACATTGCATATTGTGTTTGCTGGAGCATTATAGGTAGAAAAGATGTGTTCCTTTTTGTAAAGAGCCGTGTTTCTCATTCTTATCATTCTTTTTCTTTATATCTATCTGATAGCCTCCTTTTTTTTTCAGCAGTTTACAATTTTAAGTAGTATATTATTCAGAAACAAAAGGTTTAATACTTTATTTTCTGCTTGAGTTTCTGTTTGATTAATACTTTTGTCTTTCATGAAGGCTTGTTCTCTGCCAGCTTTTGGTAATTTGAGGAAATTGAAGCTGATTCTTCATCATTGTTGTGACGGGTGAGAATTGCTGATAAAGTTGCTGGAGAGATCACATAATCTAGAATGTCTTGTCTTAGAACATGATGGTTATCGTCAACCTCACAATCTCACCGAGCAAGAAAAAGAAAGGGCATAAGGATTAAACTTCCGGAAGACTTCAAACTTGTAGAGTTCCTAGCAGAGGTTCAAGAATTTTTTTTTTTTTTTTTTTTTTGTCGATGATGATTTCAAGAACTTTGGGACTCAAGTTTAGAAGAAATACTAATGGAGCATGCTTGAACTAAAGGAAAAAAAATGGAAAACAAAAAGGGGAAAGAGCAAAAAAAAAAAATATTAAGAGGCAAGACTTGCCTTTAAGAGAAGAAACTTTTAAGACACTAGGAATAGAAAATATTGTAACAAAAGAAAAGAAAAGAAAAGAAAAGAGGAAGGGAGAAGAAAATGGGAAAAAGACAAAAAAAACAGGGATATGAGGGGGAAAAATGTCAAAAAGGGAGAAGGCAATGGGAAAACAGCAACATAAGGGGGTTGAGGGGACTCAAACCAAGGTGAGATCTTAGTAAGAAAGAAGAAAACTCCACAATTTGCCAATTGAACCAACGTTAGACTCTTGGTGGTAAGGCAGACTTATACTATATAAATTATCTCAAGAATTTTGGGTTGGGCTACAGCCAAAGCAGCCCTTCACGTAGTTCCGCCACTGGGTGCAAGTGATCAAGTATTTGTTAATGAATGGTTGAGTTTTGGAGAAGATGACTATTTATACTCCTGGTCTTTTCATGTGCACAACAGAGGATTTCTACAAGGAATTTTCATTGTTCGAGTGGGGATCGAAAACTTGTGAAGTTGAGATTGTTAAGAAGATATTTTATTATGGTTAGAAGGATTCTGGTATCAAAGTTGTAATGGCATCATCATCTCTGTTGATGATGTGCAACAGAAGGGTGATGCTTATTCAGAGACGATGTTTAGACTTTAGAGGGTTTTTTGTAATCCGTTTCGCCAATTGAAACCATTTGTGTAGCTTCTAAAATACTTGGATTGATTTGTGTTTTCGTGATTGTTGTGAACAATGTTTTATAAATTGTTAGACGGTAGGCGGGCGATAGGGAGGGGCCTAGCGCCTAGATACTTGCACGTCTATTTGTTTAGCTTCCAAAACACATGGATTGATTTGTGTTTTCATAATTGTTGTGATTCTGTGAATCATGTGATTGTGAGCCGTTAATGTAGTCTTGTATATTCATTTGTTTTTATGAAGATTTTATATAATTTTTTAGAGCTAATTTCATTTTACCTCCCTAACATTTACATGTTAAATTAGTTGTGGCCCTGCACTTTAAATTTCATCACATGTATCTCTATGTTCTCCAATTCAATCAATCATGTCCAATAATTCATTTTTTGTCAAGTATTTTATAAATCGAAAATGTGGCTCTAATGGGCTCTCTTATATGATGACGATTCAATAATGTGGCATGCAAAATTATATCGTATGTGACTACAATTTCAAAATACATCACACAATATTTCGCAGAAAAGCTAAGGGCATTTCGCAGAAAAGCTAAGGGTTAGACAAGATTGATTGAAATTGGTAAGTACAGGGGCACCCGTGATGAAATTAATCACATGTATCTCTTTGTTCTCCAATTCAATCAATCATGTCCAATAATTCATTTTTTGTCAAGTATTTTATAAATCGAAAATGTGGCTCTAATGGGCTCTCTTGTATGATGACGATTCAATAATGTGGCATGCAAAATTATATCGTATGTGACTACAATTTCAAAATACATCACACAATATTTCTCAAAAAAGCTAAGGGTTAGACAAGATCGATTGAAATTGGTAAGTACAGGGGCACCCGTGATGAAATTAAAAGTGCATGGACATAAATGATTTAAGATGTAAAGATCAGGGAGGTAACATGAAATTTGCCCAATTTTTTATATCAATCGGAGAGATTTGGTTTTAATTTTCTAATTTTTGGTTAAAATGACCAAGTTTGTCAGACTCTCTCTAAGGTCAAGCATTTTTCCTCTATTAACTATTTGTGACAATATTAGAGTATTTATTTCTAACAAAATTAAAGTACCTCTTACCTAGCACTCTGCTAGATTGTAGTGGCTAGGCTCTTTGGGCCCTCAATTGGTTTGTGGACCTCACTTATGGGCTCATTGGATTAGGGTTTTACACGTTATGTATTTTAATTTTAGTCATCCTTCCTTCTTTTAAGGAAGCTTTGACTATTTTTTTTTTTTTTTTGTGTGTGGGAGATCACAAAAATCAGTTGTTCGGTTGAAACCTTTTATTTACCTGCTTATAATCGAGCATCTAGGTTTTGTTAGAATAATGGTGCATTGACTTTCTAAAATGTGGGTGTGCTCTTGATATATTGGATTCTATTTGTTTTAGAATATGATTTTTCTATGTCCTAAAGAACGACTTTTTCTGTCGAGCTTATAGGGGTATGTTGTTTAGTACTGCTTGCTGAATTATAGAATTGGACTAACCTTCTTCGTTAAAAAAAAGTCTTTATTTCTATCATTTTTCTATTGTAAAGAGCTAAATATGCGAAATTACTTATATCATGACATTTTTCATCATGCTCTTAATATAAGTGTCACATCTCGAATTTCGAATAAAGAAATTTGAAATCCCAAACGCGATTGCTTAATAAGCACAAGAAAGAACACTCAGAAATTTTTTCACAACATCAAAATTCTTTTCTTTTTAAGGAAAAACACATGTCACCACCGTGACAAATCAAATCATTAGAAATCTAAACAACAAACCAATAAATCACTTTTCTTTCCTCTCGATAGGAAGCATTTATCACCACAGCGACATGATAAAATATTTCTCAACTCACTACGAGTCTCAACCATAACTACACTTACGAATCAAACTAAATGAAAACCAGTAATCCCTGCATAGAAAATTAGTTCAGGAGATCACCAAAAAGCACACAATTCAATATAGAAATCATAGTAATCCTTGCATATAGTTTAGTTCAGTAGATTACGTAAAACTCAAACAATTCAAATGAAAAAAGAAAGTAAATAAGAAAATCAACTACTCACGCTGAAGCCATGAAATCACCATTTTAACTCCATTAGAATTACTCAAACAACACATGCTTAACAATTTCTCAACTCAAGAGTAATTTAAAGCAACCAAAATCAACTCCACAAATTAGTAATAATCCAAGTCCCTCATGGACAATAAAATAAAGAAACACCTGAAAGTCTCTTTTACAAACATGTACTCATGAGCACGATAACACATAGTTATCCCCCCAAACAGTACATTGTACTCATAAGCACGATAACTCAAAGTTATCCCCCAAGCATTGGTAGACAGACTAGAGCTCTAACTGAATAGTAACCCATCACCCGGCCAAAGTTATGGTATCCGATATATTTGTCTCGATCACCAATGTGACAAAAGGTTCTCAGACCGAAATATTTAAAAAGTCTACATGACTCAAAATGTTACACTCAACTCAACTCAATCTCCACTGTGACAATAGGTCCTTAGACCGAAACATTTAAAAAGTCCACATGACTCAAAATGTTACACTCAACTCGATCACCATTGTGACAATAGATCCTCAGACCAAAATATTTAAAAAGTCCACATGACTCAAAATGTTACACTCAACTTGATCACCACTGTGACAATAGATCCTCATACCGAAATATTTAAAAAGTCTACATGACCCAAAATGTTACACTCAACTCGATCACCACTGTGACAATAGGTCCTCAAACTGAAACATTTAAAAAGTCTCACATGACTCAAAATGTTATACTCAACTCAAGATACACTTTCAACACAATATAAACCAACAATTGCATGCTATGTTGCATTCCTGAAAAGAGTAAATGCTCAAAACAATAATCTGAATAAAATCACAATTATCATACTTCTCACAATGTCACATTATCAAGATATATATTTCACGTAAATATATATATATATATATATATATATATATATATACATGGTCATCCACTCAGGAATGCCACTAATATCAACTATAGTTTACAATCGTAAAACTCGAAAAAAATCATTTTTTTATAATAAATCCTCATTTTCACTTACCCATGAACCGTAGACGATCAAGTTCGTATGATTTAGAACAAATATTTACTTTCGAAAACGATTTCACCTTTTATCAAACAATTCCGAATAATGAAGTAAATTTCGTTCGTAAATTAACCACGAGAGATTTACTCACCTCTAAATCCAGCCGCGTCTTCTATGCAGAACCCAGATAGCGCCCTCACAAAATGTTCGTCCAAGATAACTTCGTCAAGTACCTAATCACGTACGTTCTCATCTCAATTCATGGATCGCGAAGCAATTAAATTTGGAAACCCCTATTTGAACTAAAACCCTAAAAGTAACGCCAATTGAGGAAAAACTTCATCTAAGACCACCCAAGGTCTCCGAAACACTCCTATGGTCAATACATCAAAACTACAAGTTGATTGGACAGCCGGATGCTCACGGATCAAAAACCGAGATAATCAAAAACAGTAAAAACCCTAACATGTTCATACGATCTTCGAAAATTACATATCACCTATCAAAATGCTCGTATCAACCAGTAGATGATAAATAAAACATGAAACTGCCCCTGATATGGCCAGACGTGCCACCACAGACGGTTGCACGTGCACCGCATGTACTGCTGGCCAAACTCAAAACCACTTTAATCCAACCGTCCAAAATAGAGTTCAAACAACAATTATCAACTTTAATACCTAGGACTTAAGCCAACTCAGCCTAAATCACCGCCGCAAGCTAGAGATTACTCTTTACCTAGAGTTGTAGCTATCCCCTGAGAATCGATCACCAAGGATAGAAAGAGGAGGCTCCCACGAGAAAAACAAACAGATTTGAAGCCTTGCAGTCTCCGGAGGAGCGAGTTCCTATCGGGACCTATAGCTCTCACCTTCCCCGCTTCGATGGGCCGCTGTGGGTGAGAATCGGTGCAAGCCATTGACGTAGAGAGGACCGAACGGAGGAGAGGAAGAAATCTAGGTAGGTATCGTTGCCTAGGTTAGCCAGAGTTCGCCGGAAATGTCGGGTCTTCAATCCAGGTTGGGTCAGGTCAACCAAATAGTTGAGAGAATGGGTTCCTGGAACTTTCTGGAATTTGCTCAAAAAGGAAATTTTCAGATTTTGTGAAGATATTTCAGTAATTTCCTTATTTATACTAAAATTTCCGAAAATAGAAATAACTTCTGCTGACCATAATTTTCTCGTACAAACTACGATTTTCACATTCTGCACGTCCACGAACTCGTATCGACATGCTCTATTACTTTCGTGAAGGAAGTTTTGGAGAAACTCAATGAATAAAAAGTCAATCCTTTGACCCCCCTCGAAAATAAAACATTTCGAGTAATTATTCGTCCGAAACTCTTCCACTTGACCAATAACTCAAGAAATAGAACAAATGAACACTTTATTAATTCCAGAAAATTCTAAGAAATTAATAACAAATTTCTGGGGTATTACAATAAGTATTCCTAATTTTCATCTTGAGTGCTACGATTAACATGTTGATAATCATTTAGAGTAGTGTTATTAATCTTACTTTTGTAAGTGAAAAGTTTTGAATTCGACCTATAAATAACTAATTATGTTGTATGTATTCTCGGTCGTTGATTTAATTAAAAAAAGAAAAAAAGAAAAAATAGAAGAAAAACGTGAACCGATTGTTTAAATGTTTGGGCATACTAGGTACTGCAGTACCGGGCCACTGAATTATCCCTACCTAGGGCACACACATAGAAGAGATGAAAAAAAAAAGTCTATTTAATAGAATAACTACGCAAAACTGCTTAAAATGACATTCTGAGTATGATTTCACAGTAGAAATGGTGTCACCATTGCTCACACTCCTAGAACTGCAAATGCAGCGGCTCAACGTCTTGCAAATGAGGCTAATGAGTATGTGAATAGATTAGATTGGAATGGTAATATTCCTTAGCTGATTAGAGATGTTCTAAGCTTTGATCATAACAATATTGTTTAAGTTTCAATAAAATATAAACTAGCCTCTTGGCATGCACTCCGTGCTTGCCAATTTGCTTTTATAAAATAAATTTAAAAATTAAAATTTTAAGGAAATTAAACAAAAAGAAAAAAAATTTGAAGGCAGCAAAATGCCACTGACGGTTACAAACGTGGGTTTTTTCCTCTTATTTTTTGTTTGTAATTTCTTGAAAAGAAAATACTGATTTTGTTTATTTACTATTTTAGCCATGTAATATCAATTTTATTTAATAAATGGCATAATAGGGGATTCAAAAATTTAACCATCATTCCCAACAATTTTCTTTATATAATAGATATATCTTTGACCTAGCCGCTCGCTCTGTTAGGGTTTTCGCTGAAAATTTCTTCGACCAAAACTTCAAAAACTCGCTTTGGGCTACGATGGTGCAAGCTAATCTTGGTGCTATGGCTGCTCGCAATCAGTCAGATTCTGCAAAGGTGACTCTAGACATGGTGGGTGCAGCAGCTCTGCAGGACAACCATTGGTATATGGTTGGACGACTGCTCGGGCTAAAAGCTCGCTTCCCTGGTTTCAAAGGGACCATTCCCTCGATCTAGCGGATCAAGTCGGGACTCTCTATCAATGATGTCAGAGATCACTTCCTTTTTCAGTTTGACCGTGAGGCTGATCGCAATAGGGCACTGCATGGAGGGTCATGGCTCTATATAAATACGATGCTGGTGGTTAGAGAGTATGATAGTGTTGGCTCAGTGGAGACAATCCCTTTATAGAAGATGGAGATATGGGTGGTGGTTAAAGGATTACCAATGGCCCTCTGCAACAAGGTAGCCACAAACTGGTAGGGTCTATTATGGGTCAGGTTATCCGGTTTGATCAACTGACGCTTCAAAAAAAGGAGGAGGAGCAGAGAATTTGACTGTTGTTGGATACACGTCGTAGGGTTCGTACCTGGATGTTGTTTAAGTTTTCTCCCACGATGCAGCCTGAGATTACCTTGATCTATGAAAAAGTTAAGGGTTTCTGCAGGGACTGTGGCTTATTTGAACATGATGCGACGGGGTTCGATGGTTTTCTGGCAAAGAAGAAAGAAGAGACCAGAATGGACCACCGAACACTACGATAGCGGGGTTATCACTGGAAATGGGTAACCTGGATTCAGAACCTATCTTAGTTTCATTGGTGGAATAGTTGAGGACTCCTGAGGGTACCGGAGATGGTATAGAGATCGTGGTGCAGCATGGCAACACGATAGTAGACAGGTCGATGCATGGCTCCATCTTGAACACGGAAGGCCATGCGTCACAAGAAGATGAAGGGTTGCATGGCTCCAAGCTTGGTAGAAATGCAATCTGTGTACAACAGGAATTTGTTAAAGCCAATGATATTGGCTGGCTTAAGAATTGGAAGACATTGGTGCGTGATTGTTCCACATCCATGGTGCATCCAAAGCAGGTTGTGCCAAAGGTGAAGAAAGCATCTCTGAAGCCGGGACTAGGTTTGGGGTTATCTAATATGGTTATGGTAGGCACCAAGAGAAGAGCTAGCTATGATCTCCTTAATGCGGGTAAGCGGTTTTTGTCACTTCCAACTCCTGCCCTTAAGGTGGATGAGAATATAACATTGATGCTGCAACATAAACACGGTCAGATAATTATCTCACGAAAGAAGAAGAAACTGGGCCACCCTTGTGCGAGCAAGAACAAACCAAAGGCTGCTAGGGTTTTGGAACCGGAGATGCCAGAAGAAAATCTCGCAAATGGAAGAGTCATATTGACTCATCTTCTGCGACTGGACCCAAAAGCATGAAGAAGAAAGCCAACATTGCTGAGGTTGAAATTATGGAGAAAGATGGAGAAATGGAAGAGGAGACTGCTGTTCCTCTTCTGGAAAATTTTTAGTTTTTGCTAGGTCACAAAGATCATGTTCTCTTAGAGTTTTTTACTCTTACTTCGGAGATTGTTGATTTTTGTTTGGAATAAAAGTGCGTGAACTGTCTAAAAGGTGGGTGTACTGGAGGTATATTGGGTTCTTGTTCTTGTTTTATAATAGGAGTCTCATGGTACTCTGAAAAACAATTCTTTCTGTCAACCCCTTAGGAGTGTTTCGGTTTTGTATTGGTTACTGAAATTATATTATGGGCTGACCTCTTTTTATTAAAAAAAAAAATTTCAATAAAATATCTTCTCTTTGACTCAAAAAAAAAATGGAAGAGATTAAAAAGAAAAATAAAAAGGTATGTAATGGAATAACTGGGACACCGGTCAGGACTGAAACTAGGTGACTCCATGGGAGTGTTTGGAAAGATTTAGGCATTTAGGGAAAAATGCAATCGCCGTTCTCATTTCAGACGATTATGCCTCCAATCGTCGAGCTTTCAGGTTCTCTTCCTCCTAACCCATATTTTCGATCATCTACTTTCTTTCACGATTTCATTTACAGTTCTTGCTATTATATATCAATTTTGGGTCTCGTTTGGTTCATTGAAAGTAAGCATCAGGAAATGAAACTTGTTCCTTTCCTTCGTTTGGGATGGAAAAGGAAAGGAAATTCTTTCCTGAAGCAAAGGAAAATAAAAGGGAGAGTGGTTCCTTCCATATTCCAAATGAATCACTTTCCCCCTTTTTTTTCTTGCATTTATTACTCAGAACATATTAGGGTGCGGCTATTACCACCCTATCATTTTCTTTGTTCACCCTACAAACATTTGAATTATTAAAAAATTATATTACCCAAGTAGAAAATAACTTATAAGTACACTAATTTTCTAAAATTCAAATATGTGAGAAAAATAAATATATAAGTAATTAATTAAATACGAATACTACTTAATTCTCATTGGATAACATTAATCTTTATCTTCTCCACTCAAATTTAAATTTATTACTCTCTTTTTGTCTTTTTGTTGCCACTTCATCGTTAATTCATTATTCAATTCACAAAACTATTACTTTTAGCTTCATCAAAATTTTTGCAATATTCTTTGTGAACACCAAAAGTAAAAATTTAAAACACGAAGAAAAAAATCAATATCTTCTTCATTAATCATAGTTGTAAATTACCTTATCTTTTTACATGGATTGAAACAGAGAACACTGAAATTGAAAAAAAAAAAAATTAAAAATGAGAGTAAGTCAGATTATGATTTCATTTCGAAATTTTAACAAATTTTAATCTCTTTATGAGTAAAAATTAATTGAGATATTTTCATTAAAAATATTTATTTTTGAATTGGATATGTCATATAAGGATATTGTTGGAAAGAGAAATTGGTTTAAATTGAAATTAAAATGTGGGGTGTAATGAACAAGTAGAGTGAACAAAGAAAATGGTATGGTGGCAATAGCCGCACCAATTATTTTATTACATTAGTTACAAACTTTTTAACAACTTTCTGGATAACTTTTCTTATGTTACTAAACATCGAAATGGAAAGTTCTTCGGAAATTTAATTTCCCTTTAATTTCCTTTCACATGGGAAAGATGAGGTTTGCATGTATTTGATCTTCAGTTGTTACTTTGTTTTCATTGATCATAGAATTTTCACAAAGGTTATGCTTTCTATGAAGAATAGGACATGTATGAAAATCAAGGATTCGAAGTTTAGGGTTAATGATAGAGTTACCAAAATTATATTGTAGGAAAAGAAGTTTTATGATCGTGTCAATGTTATTGAATGTTTTGATACTATATGATCGGTTTTCAGTGTTCACTATATACAGATGAACATAGTTTTGCTTTTTAAGTTTACAGCTGGGCAAATGGTGTAGTGTGAAAATCTCTCTCTGTGAAATTAGCTTAAAATTTATTCAAACTACCTTTTGTAATAGCAAAGATCGGATCTTGACAACTTGTCTTAAAACCCATCAGGGAAGAGCTGGATTTGGAGTTCAAGAGTGGAGCAAGAGTTGAGGATAGGATCAGTCAACTACGGGATGCTGTTCTACGTCACATACTTTCCTTTGTTCCGACAAAGGATGCTGTGAGAACCAGCATATTGTCTACAAGGTGGAAGGACATGTGGACTTGTGTTCCCAATCTGTACTTAACTGATGAAGAGTTCTCTTCCTCTGCTGATTTTGTAGAGTTTGTTGATCGAGCACTTGTTGTTCGCGATTCAGCAGCCATTCGAAAATCCATCTTCATTTTCGTAACTGTGATGCTGAGGATTTGTCTCGTATTGATGATTGGATGCAAACTGCTGTCAGGTGCAATGTTTTGGAACTAGATCTTTCTGTTTTTTCAGATGGAGAAGAGATGCTCGAGTTACCTGAGAGTCTCTTTGACTTGCAAAACAATTTTGACTTGCAAAACACTAGAGGCTTTGAAGCTGCGGTCCAATTATAGTATCAAGTTTCCTACATCAGGGTGTTGCCCAAAGCTCAAGTTCCTCTATGTTGAGTTTTATAATCCTGGTAATGACTCGATGGATTTTTCTCAGTTCCCTGCGCTTGAATATTTGAGAATAGGTGGAATAGTTGAATTCAAGGGTTTTAGTTTCAACATCTCTGCGCCAGAACTAAAGACTTTAAGGATAAGTTTACAACCTGAAGATCTTGGTGAACCATGGAATTTTCTCATAAATGCCCCAAAGCTTGAAAAGCTTGATGTCAGTGAGGGATTTTTGTCAAATTATACCTTTCAGAATATAAAATATCTAGTTCAAGCCAGTATTGATATCATTACCATGGACGATGATGAAAGTGATGCCTCTGCTAACCGTGCAACTATGTTCTGGGTGGACTTTCGATGCCTCTGCTAACCATGCAACTAAGTTCTGGCCGGGTGGACTTTCTGGTGTTAAATTTCTGACTCTTTCATCTCCTTTTTCTGCAGTATTTACTTGTTATCTTGTTCCTTGCATTATATAATCATGTTTTGTGGAGATGATTATATGAAGAAAAGAGTTTAAGACCCATGAAGAGGGAAAGGAAAGACGTGTCTTACCTTCTTTGTAGAGAGGACGAGTCGAGTGTTGAAGTTTGCATGCGGGATCATCCTTCCCTTTAAAGCTTGACAGATCGCAAAATTGCACAAAACAACAGAAACAGTAAATAAACTTTTTAGGTTTCGGTACGGAACTAATGATAAAAAGATACTACTGGAAGTGCGTATCAAGACTCTCATCCCTTACATCATGCCATTTTGACTCTCATCCCTGACGTCATGCCATTTTCTATTTAGTTTTTTTTTTTTTCCTTTTTATTATGTTTATATTATTCGTTATTCTTTCAAATGTGCTAAGCATAGTATAACTGAAAGCCCTTTTTTCCTTCTTGGCAATTAATGATTCATTATAGTATATTATTGCATATGAGGTTTTTCCGTCTTTATCTTTCATGAAGGCTTGCTCTATGCCTGTCTTTGATGATTTGAGCAAATTGACGCTGCTTCGTGATGATCACTGGTGGAAAATTCTAATGAAGTTTCTCGAGAGATCACCGAATCTAGAATCTTTTGTCATAAACCATGAGTCTTGTCCACCCACCGCTGTCTTGCTGAGCAGGAAGAGGTGGTGATTGACCTTACAGACTACGAGAACCCAGACTACGTAGAAGTGCTGTACTGGAGTCCACCAGTGTGTGTTCCCAAATGTTTGTTGTCATCCCTTAAGAATATCTCCATAAAGGGGTTCAAAGGAAAGGGATTCTTTGGATATCTAGATGAGATGGAATTGATCAAGTATCTATTAAAGAATTCTCTGGTTTTGGAGAAGATGACTATTTACACTCCTGGTCTATGTTGGGGTACAAAAGAAGAATTCTACAATGAAATTTCAGAGTCTGAATGGGGTTCAAAGACTGTTCAAGTTCAAATGATCAAGAAAGAAGTTTATCGGGCTGATGGATTCCATGGTTTAAGAATTGAAAGTATCTACTCCGTTTAACCGCCGGAAACTACCAGTTTAATCCCCTTTCTTTAGTTTTTCTCTCCGTTCATCTTATGTCTTTTAATAATCTTAAACAGACCTTAGATTTGTTATCTTATGTCTTATGTTATCTACCTCTGAAATATTTGTGTTTGCAAAAGATTGTGTTTTGTTTCTTAGTAAAAAGACTTGTTAAAGTGAATTTCATCCGATCTGCAATATTTTGCGTCTTTTATCTTTGTGAGATCTTTCCTTCTTTTATTGTCAAGAAGGTTGTGATATTAATGCAAAAACAGTTTATGAAATCTACTGAGAGTTGACATGTGATAGGATACAAAAGGTTTCATGACTTCATCCAATAAAATGTTTGTTTTCTTCTGACTTAACAGTTCGGTATATCAGTACTCTTCTAATTTGTCATCTATGTTGGACTGTGTGAAGTCCTCGAGGTGATCATGTGTCAGATTGTTTGCAGTTGCTGCTGCTAGGGCTTTAATCACTGCCTATAGAATTCCAAGTGAAGCACTTAATGGCCATAAAAATCGCAGGTCCATATGCTTTTAGATACTTCCCTACCATCTGTTTGGTTACCACTAAACGTGGTTCTAGTTGGATCTCTATATTTGCTATTTGGACTTCTCATACTTAGTTTACCTCTACTTAGAATACTTGAAAAGCTAAGTAGATCTCCTTGTTTTTACCAAAACGCTCATGAACATGAGATACAACAATCTGTTACTCTACTTTTTATCTCTATCTTCAACCACGAGAAGAAAAATGAATCAAAATCACATGACATTGTTCTCTTATGAGTAGGTCTCTCCATCAAAATTAATCAGAGGGTTGGTTCTCGACCTTGATATGTTGTTGGAACCCCTTTGAATTTGCTAAAAGAAGAATTTAGTTCGAAGATCGAGTAATAACTATAGGGTGAGACTATTTTCACTCTACTAAATACTTTGTTCACCCTACAATCAAATTTTTTCTTTAAAATCCTAAAATTGTCCTTAAGCACAATTATTAACAGAAAAAATAATTGTCGTTAAGGACAATTTTATGGATAAATAAAATTTTACCCAACAGACATCTCAATTATCATCTCAACTTTCTATACCAAAAAAAAAAAATTATCATCTCAGATTCTTCATTGCTAGTCTACCAAACAATTAGTTAGATGAAATTTTCAAGCTATAGCAGCAAGTGAAAAGAATTGTTGGTTAGTGTTGAACATTTTAATATTTTATTTATTATTGAAATTAAATTTGGGTGAATTTATTTTATGTTTAAAATATGAATTTATTTGTATGTTTAATTCAGAATTTATTTTGAGTTTTATTTGTAACTCATGGTGTTTTATTTTGATTTATTTTGGGTTTCAATTCTTGTAACCTATGGCTATTGGTTACTACCTTAATAATTGTAGGAAGTGTCCTAAGAGCTTATAAATAGCACCATTGTTGCATGCTAAAATATATCCTTGCTAATGCTATTACAAAACACTACTATTCACCAATCAACTTTCTTTCCAAAATCTCAAAAGTGTCTTTTGTGTTTTTTGGCCAAAGAAAGGTGTTCTTTTGGTGGAGCTTTGGGTTTCTCCAATTTGTGCAGATTTGTGTGCACCACACAACTTGTTGTTGGGCTGTTGTATCCTGGAGGGGACAAGTCAGGAGATTTTCTAGTGCACCGGCATTGTTCCGCAGAGGGCTTGAATCTCCTTAAAGAGAGCGAGATACCCACGCCTCAGCCTTTTGTTAATGAAATTCTCAAAAGAAATTATAATTTTTTATTGTAATTTCACCAACAGTTAATATTATATTGTTTCACTTCATGTCACTCGTGTTTGATTCTACATCACAGTAGTTGATAAATGGATAAGATAGAGAAGGGGAAAAAAAAGTTAAAAAAACTCCTAGAAGGCATGGGGTTGCACCACGATGGTGTGCTTATTTTTTTCTTTCCAGTTTTATAGTGAAATTTTTTTTTCTAAATTATTTGAGGGTGAAATTGAAAGTTTCAGGGTAAAAGTTTAATTATATGGTGAACGAAACATTTAGTAGGGTGGAAATAGCTTCACCCTAACTATATCATAATATTTAATTAATTTAGTTTAGGAAAATTTTAAATCAGATTGTTTTGAATTTACTTTTGTAATAAATGATGGGCCATGTATAGAAAATATTACTTTTACTTAATTGTTTAGGTAAATTATAAAACTATATAGGCAATATAAGGAAATATCGGGAGGAAAAAAACAATTTAATTGAATGTTATATTTGGTTGGAGGAGGTAACATTTTTCATATAAGTTGACAAAGTTTATTAACAATTGAAAAACGTTGGAGGTCCAAATATCAAATTAGGAGGTCCAACTAGAACTACCCTACCAATAATACTGAGCCATAATATAAAATAAAAAATAAAAAATAAAAAAGAGGAATAGACAATTCAAATCTTGACCATTGTACGTGAAAGGAAGCGCGAAAGTCTAAAGATTGCGCAGGGTCATTTTCCTAGTGATATTCTAAATTTGAATTTTGCACGTCTCTTCTTTAAATTGGCAAACAACCCCAAATTATTGATACATATTGAATCCAATCATCATCTTGAAGCATCTCTGAGCATACTCATCCTTTTATTTTGTCATGATTGACTTTAGAGCGACTTTTCAAGTTGACTCATCTAGTCGTTTTGGTATGACTATACTCAGAATAACTTCCCTAGCAAACTCATCTTCTTTCTTTGGTATATGACTATACTCGGAGTAACTTTTCGAGCTACCTACATACCCTTTCGAAGAAAAAGATCAAGTCATCACGTAGTTCAAGGAATTTTCCTTTTATGATTTTTTTTTTGTTTTCTTTCCATTTTTTGTTTTTCTTGTTGGCACCATACGCAATTTAGGCTCGTGTGGGCTAGGAGCATTGCAATTCTTGTGCTCTCTCTAAGGCAATTTAGGCAAGCAGCATGTTTCCTGTAAAGTCGTGGATGACACCGCTTTGAGTTGTTCAAAGATGATGACAACATGATTTGACTAAGCCACGTCATCTGCAATGGCTAAACATATTTTTCCTTGTTGTGTGAGCTTCATGATGAGGTCTTTCAGCAGTTGATCTTGAATCAAACTATTATAGTTTGAATTTCTCTTTACGTTAGAGATTTGAAGATGACAGTTGATCAAGAGCCATAGAGGCTTGCCTTTAATCGGATTTGGGCCATAAATGGTGTCACGTGGTGAGCGTTCTTCAACTTTGGCAATGAATGACTCGGCATGTGTGTTTGGTGCTTATTGATATTCCATGTGTTGGTGCAAAACATTGCAGATTAGTTTTGTCAAGGACTTCAGGACGACGGTTGATCAAGGGCTGCAGAGGCTTGATCTTGATCGAATTCGGCCCACCAGTAATATAACGTGGTGAGTTGATTGGGCACATGTGTTTGGTGCTTGTTGATTCTTCACGAGATTGATGATGAATTTTGCATAGAATTTACTTTGTTGACCACTTAAAGACGATGGTTAATTGAAGGCTGTAGAGGCTTGATCTTGCCGGACTTGAACCACGAGCGGTGTCACATGGTGAGTGTTCTTTGGCTTTGATGGAGGATGAATCAGCACATGTAATTGGTTTATGTTGATCCTCACCAAGTTTGATGACTTCTGAGCTTGTAGATAATTTCTCCTAATTGTCTAACGTCGATGAAGGTGAAGAAACCGGCTATTTTATAGTTTAATGGGTTTTCATGAGCTTGTGAAACTTTAAAGCTTTGAAAAGATTTCTTCTATGAGTTCTATCTGTCTATCGCTTTCTTTTGATTTGAGAAGGGGTATTTATAGTGTAAATGTCTCTCTCAATTTGGAACTCATTGATGGCACAATATTAGTTATATTTTCTTAATGACATAATTAAATCAACCGGTCTCAATTAATTGATTTAATCACAATTTAATGAATGTGGCCAATTAATCTAATGATTGATTTCCATCTTGATCAATCAATTTATTTCAAGAGTTTTTCTATTATAACATCCAAATTTACTCACTTAACCTTTATGCTTTTTACACCTCTTATCAAATTTTCAAATATTAAATTTACTTACTAAATCTCACAAAATTCCTCAAATAACCTCACTCATATAATTTACAAAAAAAATATTATCTTTAAAGTAAAAAATTTAGTCATTTCAATGATTTAATCACTATATAAATCTTTTTTTTTTTTTTGAATAAGGGGCTATTGCGGCTGCCCTCAAGCCTTGATTAATGAAACCGTCGAATACAAGGGGGCACATTGAGTCTAAGCCCCTAATTACAATAGACATCTAGAGTACATCCTGAAACAATATCATGAGTCTCTACTAAACAATTGTATTCAAATACGCACCAATTAGCAAAGAATGCGCTCCAGACGGTTCTATTTGTTTCCCAACGGTAACACAATAGAAAGATAACTCGATCTGCAACTCAAATACAGCATAACATAATATCCATTCTCACAGCTTTCCCATCATGTTGTCCTGGAAAATACATCCAGTGACACCAAGTTTCACCCTGCCACTAGGAGAGAGCGACCATTTGACGAAGCAAAGAATATGCCGCCTACCCAGAGCAAACAAGGGACTTTGAGTGCTCATACAAGCACAAAGCTTGACTAGCCCTACACAACTATTGCAGGGACTTATTACTCGCATAATGTGCAATAAAATGAAACAACATAAATAAAGAAAAACTTTAAAGAGAAAAACAGCCTGGGTAGGACCCAATAAATGAACCCAAGCCCAAACGAAGTAGCAAGGAGACCCCAGCCAACAAGCCAGGCCCAACCCAGCTCAAGTATTGCACCCCTAACTGGCACAGACCCTGCTGCACCAGCACCTACAATGTTGCCACCGTCATCACCCCATCAACCCGACAACCACCAGCCCAGACGTCCTCCCTCCCCAGATCGGAACCAGGAAAACCCACAGTGCCAACCCAAAAGAGATCCCCTAACAACCCTTCAACTCCGTCTTCGCTGCACCCTAAAATCAGACTTAAGCCGGCAACAGAACCCCACGACGGCGCCATCATCAACCAACCCCGCCAACCAGAACCAGATCTTCGCCCGCCAGCTACTACGATTCCCTCCACCACATTCCTCAAACTGTGGCGGCCTAAGTCGAACCTCTTACAGCCGAGGACACCACTTCCTCCACCAACGCAGACGGAAACAAAACAGCCCATCCGACGACAGCGCCCCTGTAATACCCGTAATTTTCATTTTAAATTCGAGTAATTGTGTTGAATGATTATTGTACGATTTCACAAATGTTGCTCGATAATATTTCATTTTGTGGAATTATCGAATGTTCGAAACGATTATTTTAACGAAAAGCTCGAAATACTCGATTTGAGAAATCGACTTTTTATACGTGCAAAATATGGGAAAACTTCCTTCATGAAAATTGTAGAGCTTGTCGATACGAGTCCGTGCGTATGCAGAACACGTTGCCCGGATATTTTTTGAATTAGTTATAGAATTTAGAGTTTATTTCTATTTTGGTATAAATAGGATAAAACCCTAGCTATTTTCAGAAACTTGCTCTTTGGTCCAGCCTCCTTTCCATTTTCAGAAATCACTGTTCATCTCTCTCTCTCGCGTCCTCTCCCTCTTGGCCGAGCCCAGCAAAACAGAGCACGGTGTCACCGTGCTCCCTTCTCCTCATCCGGCCACCCCACGACCTCAAACCACCTCCAAGAGATTCGTTCCGACCTTGCGCAGCTGCTAGAGGTAGCCATGCGCCGCAATACGGCCGGCAGTGGCGGCGGCGAGGCCCGAACAGAATCAGCTCGTTTTCGGTTCGATCTCGATATCTCGAGCTATAGGTCACCATTTTACTTGATTCTTGACTCATTGAACTCGCCTCAACTTCCTTAACAAGCACCAAGAAGGACGGGAACTGGGTCGATCGTTTTCACATTCGTCGGAGTTCGACCCCGTTAGATCGAAAAACAACCTATCGATCCAAATATTTCCAGTTATACACGATCATTTCTTATAATTCTTAGCCTGGTGAGTTCGCAATGAAGTTCTGAACAAGTTTCCAGAAGAGATCGAAGTGAGTTGTTTCAGTTTTCACGTCGGTTTTCAAGCTCACCGGAATCTGGAAAAATTCCGGCCGCCGACTGTAATTGGTACTTTTCGATCCCTTCCCGTCATTTTTTGGTCTTGTGATAGTTATAAAAGTTGTTCAAAATGATGAAACGAAGGGGAAAAGCTCGGCTCCGACACCATTAGTGGTGGTCGCCGGCGGCTCTATCCCTAACTCCGGCGGCCCTTTCTGGCCACCTCCCGAGGTCTAAAATTTAGTTTCTATCCATTTTATGATTCTACATTTCAATACGATCATTTCGGCATATTACACGTATTTTTTGGATATCGTATGATTTAGTTATGAATTTTGAGATTTCGATCATTAGATTTATGATCTGTGAAATTTGAACCGTCCGATGGACTTGTAGTTTTGATATGATGATCATATGATTGTCTCAGTGACTTTGTGTGGTCATGAACGAAGATCCGACAGTTGGATCTTCGTATAAGTGCAAAGCGGTAATTAGGGGAGCGATTCGTGAGAATCCGTTCGTCGGATTTTGTTATAAATTAGAGTTTGGCTGTTAAATGATAGTTCAGTTATGTTCTAGAATTATTTGTTAAATTCGAATCACATTTGATTAGTTAATTGACAGATTTTATTTGGGTAAGCTATTTCGGCGTGATTTATATTTGTATTGAAGGCGCAACTGGAGTATCGAGGTGAGTAAAACACACGTGGTTCAAATTACGAACCGAGCGTTTAAATTTATTTATTTTTGGTAATTGTGTGAAAAATATTGTGGATTAAATATTTTTTTTTTAAATTACATGGACTTGATCACTACGGTCCATAGGTAAGTAAAATGAATGTTAATTATACAAATGAATTTCACGATTTTCTTGTATGAACTATAGATAGTTTTAGTGGTCATTCCTGAGTGGATGATTACGTATATATATATTTACATGGAAAATATCTATCGATGGGTGGATTGTTGAGTGATAATGTGATTGAGTTGAATTGATGATTTGAATTATATTTCAATTGCGTAATTTCATAATAATATTGTGTATCTTGGTTGGGTTGATTTCTTTATGTAATTGTCACGCCCCGAATTTTAAAATAACAATTCAAAATCCGAAACATGAAATACTACTAACTCAAAATAATTATCCTGAAAATTTTTCTTTTCTTAACATACTCACCACACGAAATAAAATCAAACCGAATTTAGTCTCGGTTAATTATTACAACACAAATCCAATTGTAATGTAAAGCTCTAAATGAGCATACACACACCTCACCACTAATTAATAACAAAACTGCTGAAACACCTAAGCAGCTCGGTCACCTCCCTGGTTATCCTGACCTGCAGGAATATCCGCTACACCATTGAATAGTGTACCGGGATTGCAACAACACAAAACCCGGTAAGCTTATGAAAGCTTGTATGAGCAAAAGAATGAACTGTTACTTAATTTAATCTCATTTATTTTCACACTCAGTGACACTCAATTATTTCCACATATGCAATTAATAAACAATCTCAAACAACACCAATTCAATATATCATGACAACCCCACTCACAACTTTTCCCACAACTCTCATCATCGTATTTATAAAAATACGGTACTTGACATACTAGAGCTCTAACTGAATCGTAGCCCGTCACCTGGCCTAGGTTATGGCATCCGACATATTTATCAATTATTGTATTTCATCAATATGCATACCTATATACATATTTAGAACGTCCAATAATTTCACATACTCAACCAATCGTATCCCATCATCCACACTAGGATTAGAGCGTCCGATTACCCACACCGGTCATTATGTTAACCCTAAACTCATAAATGAACCCAACATATAACATCACATACTGAAATCAACCCAACCAAGATACATCATATTATTATGGAATTACACAATCGTAATAAAATCAACTCATCAATTCCACTCAATCATATCATCAATCAAACAATCCACTCATCAATATATATTTTCCACGTAAATATATATATACGTAATCATCCACTCAGGAATGACCACTAATACCATCTATAGTTCACACAAGAAAATTATGAAATTCATTTCTATAGTTAAAATTCATTTTACTTACCTATGGACCGTGGTGATTCAAGTCCATGAAATTTTAAAACAAATATTTAATCCATAAATATTTTTCACACAATTACCAAAAATAAATAAATTAAAATACTCGGTTCGTAATATGAACCACGTGAGTTTTACTCACCTCGAAACTCCCGCTGCGTCTTCAATATAATTATAAATTATAATTTATAATTAACGCCGAATAGCCCACGCAATTAAAATCCGTCAATCACCTAATCCAATGTGATTCGAATTTAGCCAACAAATTCAACTCATAATTTAACCACTAATTAACGGTCAGATTCTAATTTACATTAAAATCCGACGAGCGGTTTCTCACGAATCGCTCCCCTAATTACCGTTTTTCACATATACGAAGATCCGACGGTCGGATCTTCGCCCATGACCACACAAAGCCTCTGTAACAGTCATATGATCATCATAACAAATTTACAAGTTCATCCAACGGTCATAATTTCACAGATCAAAAATCTAACGACCGAAATCGATCGAAATCACAAAATTCATAACTAATTCATACGATATCCGAAAAATACGTATAATACGCCGAAATAATCGTATCGAAACATAGAATCATAAAATGGACAGAAACCAAATTTTAGACCTCCGGAGGTGGCCGGAAAATGCCGCCGGAGTTAGGGACAGAGCCGCCACCGACCACCACCAATGGTGTCAGGGCCGAGTTTGTCCCCTTCGTTTCATCATTCTGAGCAACTTTCATAACTAGCACAAGACCTAAAAATGACGGGAAGGCATCGAAATTACCGATTTACAGTCGGCGGCCGGAAAAAATGCAGAAACCGGTGAGCTTGAAAAACGACGTGAAAACTGCAACCTCAGGCCCCGATCCCTTCTGGAAACTTGTTCAGAACTTCCTTGCGAACTCAACAAGCTTGGAATCACAAGAAACGATCGTGTATAGCTCGAGATATCTTGATCAAAAGTTTTGGTATTTCGATCCGTTCGGGTCGAGCTCTGACGAACGTGAAAACGTTCGACCCAGTTCCGGTCCTTTCTTGGTGCTTGTAGAGGAAGTTGAGGCGAGCTCAATGAGACAAGAATCAAGTGAAATGATGGAGTGTAGCTCGAGATATCGAGATCGAACCGAAAATGGCCGTTTTCGGTTCGGGTTGTGCCGCCGCCGCCACGGGCCGCGCCGCCTTGTGAAACTGCCTCCGGGAGCTAGAGCAGCTCGAGACGAACGCCTGTGACTAGGTTTGAGGTCGAGAGGTGGTCTGTGGAGGGAGAACAATTAAGGAGAAATTTCTCCCCTTTTTCGGTCGAGAGCGTCGGTGAGAGAGAGAAAAAACCCAGTTTTTTTCAGAAACTGGAAGAAGAAGAAGAAGAAGGAGGAAGAAAAAGAAAAAAAAAAGAACCGGTAGGGGAAAAAAAATTAGGGTTTCCAAAATTTTTCTATATATACATGTTTCGGAAAACTTCGAAATTCGATAACTAATTCAGAAAAAATCCGATCTTCGTGTTCCGCACGTGCACGGACTCATATCGACGAGCTCTACAACTTTCATGAAGGAAGTTTCTCCAAATTTCGTACGTAGAAAAAGTCGATTTCTCAACCCGAGTATTTCGAGCTTTTCGTTAAAATAAACGTTTCGAAACTTCGATAATTGTAAAAATGAATGATTATCGAACATAAATTGTGAAATCGCATAATAATCATTCGATACAATCACTCGAATTTAAAATGGAAATTGCAGGTATTACAGTAATAATACATGTAGTGCTCATTTATGGTTTTAGGGTTAACGTAGTGACCGGTGTGGGGTAATCGGACGTTCTAATCCTGGGTTGATGATGGGATACAATTGGTTGAGTAGGTGGAATTATCGGACGTTCTAAATATGTATATAAG